>CAJVRN010000028.1:1835000-1985000 GCA_911728415.1 Lagocephalus sceleratus | reverse complement strand
TGGTGCAGTTGGATTCAGCTCAGCTGGAGGAGAAGTTGTGATTTTAAAAGGAGGTTAACAGAGATTCCTCCGGACTTGTGTTTACATTTGGGATGTGGACCATTGAAACAGGAATCCTGAGGGATCGATCAATGAATCGCATGAACATGATGGGATTTGTGAATTAAAACTCAGGATTTGACTAAAAAAAACACCAAACTTCCTCCTGATTAGTGAAATAGTGACTTTAACCTTCTAACCTTCTAACTTCTACCACGGTACAGGTGACTCACGGGAGGACGACCGATCGACACGCATCAGAAAGTTGGGAAGTTCAGAAGCGAGGGAGATCTGAGGGCGGAGGGCGCGCAGGCGGTCCACACGACCGCCGTCAGCGGGTCACGTGACCCCCCCGCTCTCGGGAGGGTTTGTCACAGAAACTCTGGAGGCAAACAGCGACTTCTCGACTCAGACTTCAATAGCATTCCCGGGATGCTGCAACACCTTGAGTCAACATCTCGCCGAGCTCTGAAAACAGCCGTTGGCTCATTATCGCTCCGTCCGTCCGCCCGAACAAACTTCAAAGGGGAGCGTCCCGCACAAACCTCCCCGATTCAACCCCTCTTTTATGTTTTTGATCTAATATGAGACATCAAAGTGCGATTAATCGCCCTTTATTTCCGCCCTTTTTAAAAAATAACTTAAAACCCAGTTTTTAATTTACATTTAAAAACACACGATTGCAGCTTTGATGTGCCAAAGCGCCTTTCATCTGAACAGCCCCACTTTCTTCTTCTTTGGTTTGGCGGGCGCTCGCTGGGCGGGCGCCGTGGCGGGCGCCGTGGCGGGCGCCGTGGCGGGCGCCGTGGCGGGCGCCGTGGCGGGCGCCGTGGCGGGCGCCGTGGCGGGCGCCGTGGCGGGCGGGGGGGCCTAGGGCGAGAACAGACGGCGATGAAACGGAGGGCTTTCGCCCCAACGGGGACTCCCGAGAGGACGCGCTCGACGCACCTGCGGGGCGGCGGCCCTGTCGGGCGCCGGGGCCTCTTCGGCGTCCGCCAGGGCGCCCTCCCGCCGCTGGTCGCCCTCCCCTCCCTCGGCGGAGGCCTCGGCAGCTGCGGGCGTCACAGACGGTTTATTTGGTGTTTGAACGTCGTTAAGCGAGCGACTCGACGCCCCCGCAGGCGTCTTTGAGGCTTCAAATCCAAACAGACCTTCAGACGAGGCGACGTCGGCGTCTCCGACGGGCCGCTGCCCCTCCTCCCCCTCCTCCTCCTCCGGCTTGCGTTTCCTCCTGGGGGCGTCGCCATGGGCGACGACGGCGGCGTACAGGCGCTGCAGGTCGGCGTGGAAGCTCAGGAGCTGCTGCTGGTCGGAGCAGAGCAGAGGAAGAGTCTGGGGAGGAGAGGAAGAGTCTCGAGGAAGTCAGAAAGGGTGGACGAGCAGAACCTTTGGAAGACAAAGGTTCAAAAATGTGAAAAAAGGCCCAAAAACACCGACTAAGGTTCACGTTTTAATCTCAATCTTCAAGGAATCTTCCTCCAAAGGGGGTTTACGGGTTCATCAGGACCGCTCGTTTCCCCCCAGATTTTCTCTTCTTCACCTCAAACCCCCGAAGCTTTGATGCGGTTGAGAACACCTCCCTGTTTTCGGGACACAAACCGAAACTCCTAACGCGACCTTGAACCCTCTGACTTCACAGTCACGCGTCCCAGACCGAGCGAGGGCCAATAAATCGATCACCCGCGGCCTTAATTGGCCGTCGCGAACGCGCCTTTTTTTTTTTTTTTTTTTTATTATTATTTTTATTTCTTTACGGCCCCCGCTGCCCGAGCAGCAGGTCCGAGGTGTGAGGCCGAGCGCGCCGCGGCCGCGATAAGCCTCGAATCAAAGCTGCATTATTGGCACAGCCGACCCCAGGTGGGGCGGGGACCAGGAACAACTGCAACACACACACACACACACACACACACACACACACACACGCCGGACCGCAGGGCTGACAGATAAGGCTGCGCGTCGACTCCTGCGACATTATGCAAACGCACGTCCGCGTAGGAAAACACCGGCGGCTGACTGAACCCCCTTCTCTTCCCCCCGGCGGAGAGGACAAACTCTCCAAATTAGCTCCTCAAATATTGACCGGGAGAAATTGGTGGTCTCCCGCTCGCTGTCGGAGGAGAGGGGCTCCTAAACACACGGCGGTCGGGCGCCGAGGTCTCCCATTGATTTATTTTTGTTATTTGTTTGTTCAAATATCGTTAAAAATAAATGCAAATCTCTGGCGGGGCTCAGTGCCGCTTTGGGCACAGAGACACCAATGTGGCGAGGGCGGGAGACAGCAGCAGAAAGCTCACCTTATCCCCCCTCCTCCCCCTCCTCCCCCCTTTAACCTGATAATTTGATTTGAATTTGTCGGATCCGGCTGAAGCGATGCGAGTCGGGCGGACGTTTTCCCCGACATCCGGCCCCCAAAAACGGGGGACTTGTTGCCCTGACGACCATCAAACGTTGACACCCTCACCCTCACCCTCAGCCCCCCCTCGCAGGGTCTGATTTCACGTGCTGGACTTTTCCATCCTTGACTCTACCTCCCGCTCCGGGGGCCCAAAGATGAGCCAGTCGGGCGCCGGCGTTTCGGTCATTAAACCGTCTTTCGCCCGCTGGTCGCAGCACGCGCGTTGCGGGTTTTAACGCTGATTCAGCCGGGGTATTTTTACCCGTGTTGGCGGTGCGGGGCTTCCGTAGCGCCCTGTATTTTGGGAAGGGCGCGGAAAACGGCGGCGGGGCGCGAGGCCGGCGAGGAGGCGCCTGGCGGGGGGACGCCAGGGGCGGGAAGCGAAGCGGCGTTCGCGGAGGGTCAACGACCTCCTGCTTGTTTAGTCGAGCTGAGCGGCTCTCTGGAAAGTTCCTCCAGACGGCCGCGATGGAACAAAGTCCCACAGCGGCGCGGGTGTGGGGGGGGTGAGGAGGAGGAGGAGGGGGGAGGGGTTACCTGGAGGCCACGCCCCCCCCCCAAACCTCCAGCCCCACAGCAAAGCGCGGCGCGTGTGGAAGGTGATGAGAGGAAGGGGAAGGTTGTTGGTTTCTCTATTATTAGCAGGTAAACAACCCTGGGGGGGGCCTGGGGGGGGGGTGGCGGTGCTGGTGCCATCAAGTCTCACACCCCCATCCTCATATCTGCCGCCGACCCGGCGTTTGCTCCCGACCTCGCTCTCCCCTCGCCGTGACCTCGGTTTCCCGTCCTCAAAAGGCCCCGTGTGTGTGTGTGTGTGTGTGTGTGTGGTAATCATGTGTTAATTAACGACCTCACAAAGGTCGGCAAGAGCGTTCGATTCGATCCTGACGCAGCAAGCGCAGTCTCGCCCGAGTGGTTTCCGCGGCAACCCCCGCAAGGAATCCCCTCCGACGGGCACCGGGGCGGCGGCGTGGAGGCCAAAGGTTTACGGCTCCGCCCCCCCCGAAAACGTTACGGTAACGCGGCTTGAGCGCCCGTAAAGATGAAACATTAACGCCGGCGTCGACCCGGGGCCGCCGCAGCCGCTCAATAACAAAGGAGTCAGGCGGTATTTTTAGCCGCCGCCGGCCCGCAAATAACGCCGAGGGGCTCCGGAGGACGGCGGCCCGACCGCGGGGCGATGGAGGCGCTCGTAGGTGAGGTCGGGAACGCCGCGGCCCGCAGCCAGAAGGTCGTTTTTACATTTGTTTTTTTTTTTAAACCGACGCAGCTGTCGCACGCCGCCGTGTTGCGTCTGCGATCACCGGCGAGACGGCGAAGCTGACCTCCGCGAGCGGAAACGCCGCCGCGCCGACCTTCACCGAATTTTCTCACCAAAAAAGAACAAAGAAAAAAAAAAAACAACCGAAACTATAAATAGACGCGCGGCAGGTCGGGGGAGCGAAGGAGTGCGCCCCGAGGAATGCGGCGATCCGCCGCGTTTCACGGTGCCGACCGCTGGCGTCCCGCGCTCCCCGCTCTCTTGTCGATCACAGGCCGGCGATGTCGGTGCGGGACGCCGCAGCTGGGGGCCCGTCGGGGGCCGCGGCCCCGGGGGGAGCAGCCAGGCCGCAGGCGCCTTAATTACAGAGGCGGCGCCGCGACAGCCCGGTGGAAACTGCGCGCAGCTGGTACAGGAGGGGGCGTGGCCTCTGACTGGAAGGGGCGTGGCCTCAGTTTGGGGGGCGTGGCTTCCGCTAAAGGCTTCCCCCGACGGGAACTTTTGAAAAGTTGTTTACGTTCCGTTTCACCCGCAGAATCGTCGGAAAACCGACCACGTCAACGGGACGCTCTGGAAACGGGAACATCCAGAGTTCACCCCCCCCTTAGCCCCGCCCCCACCCCCTTAGCCCCGCCCCCTCTCAGCACCCAGCCCCCGAATTCCTCAGGTATGTGAGATAAAGGGCCGCTCGCCGATGTTTACCAGCGCGGCGGTCAATCATTCACCGGCGAGGAGGGAGGCCGCCGTCGCTAATTCCCCCATTTTCTGTCATAAACCGATAAGAGCTTCGCGGAGGGAACGCTGGCGAGGGGCCGCCTCCGTCACGCGCTCACGCCCGACGCCGTCGACGACGACTCGGGGGAACGCGCGGACGACGATTACAACATCGTTTCCGTTAAAGTCGGCATCAGGGTTCGAGTCCCTTCGGCCCTGCCAGCGTGGAATTCGTGCGGCGCGTCTAAAAAAGAAAAAGAGAGGGTAATAATAGGACGGCGGTCCGGATCTGGAAGCCGCCAGCCCAGCGCGGCGAGCGTTCGGGTTCGTTATGCGGCTCCGCGCTGGAGCGGCGCTTCGGCCGGCCGCCGCCACTAATTGTCACGTTGTTGCGCCGCCGCAAGGAGCGGGCGGCGTTCCTCAACGGTGACAATTCAATTCGGATCTGTCAAGGGTGACGCTGCCGCGCACGTGCGCGGGGCATGCCAGCCAACACACACACACACACGCACACACACACACGCACGCACGCACACACACACACACACACTCACACACACACACGCGCACACACACACACACACACGCTGGTGATGCAGGACGAGTTAAAAAATAAGATCAAAGCCTTTTAGGATCACATGAGATTACCGTCGGGCCTAAATTTGGAGTGTGGGTGCATGTGCGGCCGCATACGTGTGTGTGTGTGAGTGTGTGTGTGTGTGTGTGTGTGTGTGAGTGAGACACAGACCTGACAGGGTGTCTGTTCCTCTGGGACACACACTTTGGGTTCTACACGGCTCAGTGTCGTTTGTCATTGAGGCCCATTTATTTTCCTACAGTTGTGTCTACAAACGTGTGTGTGTGTGTGTGTGTGTGTGTCCAGACATACTAACTGTTCAATAACAATTGTGATATGATTTTTTTTTTTAGTAGAGATTGTGTGTAACTCTAGCCAGAGGGTGTGTGTGTGTGTGTGTGTCAGGGGTGTTTCTCTCTGTTGGAACATAAATAACTTTAAACGTCAAAAGTTCAAGGATACAAACTGAAAGAGCGAATCTGTGTTTGGAGGACGGACACACACACACACACTCACACACACACACACACACACACACACACACACACACACACACACACACACACTCTGTGGGTACTGAATGGTTTTCCATGTTCTAAAGCTGGACCCGGTGACGGTTTCTCACCGACTCCTTTGACTGACAACCGCGAGGGTTCGTCCCAAAGCTCCCTGGGGGGGCAGACGCCCAGCGGGGGGGGGGTCAACAGCGGTCGTGACCTCCCGGTTTGGGTTTCGCCCTCTCACCCGGGTGAACCTCCTCAAGCCCACCCCCCTCCGCTGCGCCCTCGCCCTCAGCCGGACCCTCAGCCCGTGCACGGACTCTGGGGTTACCACACACACACACGTACGCGCGCGCACACACACACATACGCGCACACACACACACACAGGTGACCTTAGCCAGCTTTACATCCAGGACAGACCCACGCCTGTTCCCGTGGAAACGGGCGCCGGAGGAGACACAACACGAGCGCAAACAACCGCACACACAGGCATGCAAAGGCCGTACCCTGAGAGATAAATACTGCAGGCACATGACAAACGCCTGCACACACACACACACCTACGTGCACAATCACACACACACACACACACCTACGTGCACAATCACACACACACAACCTACGTGCACAATCACACACACACACACCTACGTGCACAATCACACACACACACTTGGGTCTGTCCCAGTGATTCTACTCAAGGATCCCGGAAACACTCTCCCCAGACGTGTTTTATTTCAGCTCGGACTTTAGTCCGGAGGCGGCCCGCTGGAATTTGCCACGAGCGAGGAGACTTTGATCCACGACTCCTTCGCCGGTGCCCGACAGCCCGACAGCCCGCCCCGGCTTCCCAGGCTGGCGATGCGATTAGCGCAGTGCGTGGCCTTGAGGTAACTTTCCAGGACCTTCCAGGACAACCCTTGAGGCTGTTCCCAGACGGGACTCGGGCCCGGGTCGTCCTGTCAGATAACCGTCCTGCCACGTTGAGTCTACGGGGGGCAAACGCCCTAAAAGTATCGTTTAAACACGTTTTACACGTCGATGCGGTTGACAGTCCAAGAGGACAAATAAGTCAGCGGTCCCCAACCTCCGGGGCGGGGACCGGTACCGGTCCGTGGATCAATTGGTACCGAGGCGCCACACTCACTTGAGTGTTTATTATCTGAGTCTGAACAGTCTTTTATTTTGAAAAATGACCGGATTCTCTGGGTTACATCTCGGTCACTTGAGCGGCAAAAGCATCAAAATGAGTAAAAAACTGATGTGAAAGTTTATTTTGAAGGGGAAAAGGCCCAGATTTAGATTTAGATTTGACATATCAACAATCTATGTGTACCCCCCCCAAGGTCCACGATGATAAAAAGGTCGGGGACCGCTGCAATAAGTGTCTTTAACCACCGCTGATAATGTTGAAATTTGGTTAAAATGAGACTTTGGTGCAGCGTTTGTGAAGTCAGAGGGCGGTGAGGACTGTCTGGGCGGGCGAGCCCGCAGACACCACCAGGGAATTCCACAGGCCGATCTGAAAGGCAGAGCCAATCAGTCAGACTGTCACACTCGCAGGAGGAGCTGGGGGGGGCCGGCGGAGGAGTCTCAGGTGAGAGATTCCACACATGAATGCAGCAAACACGCTTCCACGCACAGAAAAGTTCCACCCGCCGTCTCCAGGAAGCGCGTCCCAGCGAATCAGGTTTCAGGCCCAAGCAAGAGCACGTTTGTGTGCGTGTGTGTGTGTGTGTGTGTGTGTGTGTGTGTGTGTGTGTGTGTGATGACCTCTCACCTTTGCCATAAAATCATCCCTGAAGGTTTTTTCCTCAAACACACCCGTCTGCAGCCGTTCTGTTTGGAATACACACGTTCATTAAACTCTCCTGATGAAACCTGGGTCGTGTGTGTGTGTGTGTGTGTGTGTGTGTGTGTGTGTGTGTGTGTGTGTGTGTGTGTGTGTGTGTGTGTGTGTGTGTACCTCTGCTGAGGGTGGCCCCGTTCTCCTTGTAGTCCTGGATCTCAGCGTCCTTCCTCACCAACAAACCTTCCAGCTGCGCCGCCTGACGCTGCAGTAGGTGACTGATGGCCAGCAGGGGGCGCACCAGCTGAGCGCACGCCTGGGGTCGAAGAGGAAAAAAAAGACTCTTACCATCACATCAATAAACCTTTACCTTCACTTTTTAGAGTTGAACTGGTGGAACAAAAGACATTTTGACTGTTCTGCGTTCATGCGGTCGGCACCCCCGCCTCACAGCAAGAAGGCCGCGGGTTCAAATCCCGGTTGGGTCCTCCCACAGCCCAAAGGATGAGGAGGTTCACTGGAGACTCTTGTCCATGGGAGAGAGTGTGAGAGTGAGTGGTTGTGTGTCTGTGTGTGTGTCAGCTGACTGCCCCCCCCGACCTTCGCCCAGAGGCTCCAGCCCCCCCCCCACGACCCTCTGCAGAGGACTGAGCGGTACAAAATGACGTGTATCTGTGTCGGTGAGACCTCGGGCCGTACCACGGTGACGGGCGCGGGGGTGCAGCGGAACTCCCAGTAGAAAGGCATCCCGGCCAGCTCGCTCTTCAGCTTCACCCGGAGGTCGCCGTCGTCCCGCCGCACCAGGGAAACCTGGGCGCCTCCGTCAGCGCGGGCGTCGCCCCCCCGACAGGAAGGGCCGCGCCACCTGACACAGGTGGGCGAAGAAGGCCTCCACGGGCGCCCGCAAGCGCCTGTTGAGTTCCTGGGAGGGGCGGAGCGGGTTCAGCGGGGGGGCTGGGAAAACGGCGGCGGCCCGCGAGGCGACCCCGGCCGAGCCGTCGCACCTGCGCCCTCCGCTGGATGTCTGCGGAAGCGGCTCGCTCCTGCCACACGCAGCGGGTGTCGGTGAGGAGGAGCTGGTAGCTGGCGGCGCCGAAGCAGCTCTTGGCGAGCAGCCGGCGGCCGCCGACGCTCACGGGGAGCCAGGGACGCTGCAGCAGCAGCGCCTCGGCGTCGCGGGCCTCCATCGCCACGGAAACGGGGAGTGGGGGGGGGGGGGGGCTCCTTCCCTGGAACGAGACAAAGAACAGAAACGTTGATGTAGAAGTCTGAAACAAAAGCTTTATTTAAAAAAACTAAACAAGTCAGAAGGGGAGAAACAATATAATTAAGGGAAAAATAAGATAATTAAGGGAAAAATAAGATAATTAAGGGAAAAACTAAAAACTTAAATATGAATAACAACAGCCGAGCTCTCGTTCGTGACCCTTGAGGATGTTTAAGGCTGATTTCTCTCTCACGTGATGGAAGAAGGCTGTCGATCCGGTGTTTCTAGAGAAGTCTCTTTTGGGTTTTCTACTTCTTCACTTCATCACTCACCTCGAGGAAGACGCCTCAGATAGCCAGGACGACGACGATGATGAGGATGAGGATGATGAGGATGAGGATGATGATGATGAGGATGAGGAGGGTGATGATGATGATGCTGAGAGCTGCAGGCTGAGGAGGCCGTTTCTCAGAAATAAAACCGGGTGTTTCTCCTCTCCTCACGATCTGGAAAATATCCAAAGTTGTCAAACCCGCCTTTGAGAGTGAAACCAGGGAGTAAAATCGGCGTTTTATTCGGAGCGAGAACAACTAAATCCCGACTCTGCTTTCACACTTTCCAACTTTCACTTCCGTCCAACAACTTTGTATTGTCCCGTGGTTTTAAGCGACTCGTTTTTCTGTCAGTGTCGCTCGTGTTTCTCCATTCGGAGTTCCTCGAACGCGACATTTTATGACTTTAATCGACAGGAAAGGGTCGATTTGTCTTGAACTACAAACAAGAAGTCGGGACGAATAACCGGCGCCCCCGCGACTGTTCAGCAGTTAAAATCAAGACATGAGACAAACTAAATCTAATCTCAATTATTTCTCTCATAAATATGTAAACGAAAAGGTAAATACCTTAAAAATGTCAGGTTTTACGGCAAAGAAAGATACTCTCAAGACCTCCTGACGGAGAGCAACGAGTCTAAGCGCCGACGGGAAACAGAACACCGTTCAAAGGTTCCGCTTATGACGCAACTTCGTGGAAAACGAAACTGAGCAGAGGAAAAAGAGAAGGAAGGAATATTCCTGCTCCACACTCGGGATTGGCTCGGGTTTGGAGTCAGGATTTGACCCGTCTGGGCTTTCATGGAGCAAGAAAAAGAGTCAGGTAATCCAACCAGCCAGTTCAATTCCCATTGACAGTTCGGAAATTCACACTGACACTGATTCCCGGGAATATCAGCAGCAATGCAGAAGGAATTCTGCGGGGAGAAGGACTCTGGAGGAGAGGAAGAGCAGCCCCAGCTGTCCCTCATCAGCTGGAACATCGACGGGCTGGACGGGGAGGACCAGCCCGAGAGAGCCAGAGGCCTCTGGTCCACGTTGGTCTCGTAAGTTGATCAGAACCAGAGTGAAGAACTGGTGGTAACTAAGGCGTTATTACTGTTGTTGATGTTGTTGTTGTTGATGCTGCTGTTGATGTTGTTGTTGTTGTTGATGTTAATGATGATGTTGTTGTTGTTGATGATGTTGATGTTGTTGATGTTAATGTTGTTGTTGTTGATGCTGCTGTTGATGTTGTTGTTGTTGTTGATGTTAATGATGATGTTGATGTTGTTGTTGTTGATGATGTTGATGTTGTTGATGTTAATGATGATGTTGATGTTGTTGTTGTTGATGATGTTGATGTTGTTGATGTTAATGGTGATGTTGATGTTGTTGATGCTGCTGTTGATGTTGTTGTTGATGTTAATGATGATGTTGATGTTGTTGTTGTTGATGATGTTGATGTTGTTGATGTTAATGGTGATGTTGATGTTGTTGTTGTTGATGCTGCTGTTGATGTTGTTGTTGTTGATGTTAATGATGATGTTGATGTTGTTGTTGTTGATGATGTTGATGTTGTTGATGTTAATGGTGATGTTGATGTTGTTGTTGATGCTGCTGTTGATGTTGTTGTTGTTGTTGATGTTAATGATGATGTTGTTGTTGTTGATGATGTTGATGTTGTTGATGTTAATGATGATGTTGATGTTGTTGTTGATGATGTTGATGTTGTTGATGTTAATGATGATGTTGATGTTGTTGTTGTTGATGATGTTGATGTTGTTGATGTTAATGGTGATGTTGTTGTTGATGTTGCTGCTGTTGTTGTTGATGTTAATGATGTTGTTGTTGATGATGATGATGATGTTGATGCTGCTGTTGTTGATGTTAATGATGATATTGTTGATGTTGATGATGATGATGTTGATGCTGCTGTTGTTGATGTTAATGATGTTGTTGTTGATGTTGATGATGATGTTGTTGATGTTGTTGTTGTTGATGATGATGATGATGTTGATGCTGCTGTTGTTGATGTTGTTGATGTTAATGATGTTGTTGATGATGATGATGATGTTGATGCTGCTGTTGTTGATGTTGTTGATGTCAATGATGTTGTTGTTGATGTTGTTGTTGTTGATGATGATGTTGATGCTGCTGTTGTTGATGTTAATTATGTTGTTGTTGATGTTGTTGTTGTTGATGATGATGTTGATGCTGCTGTTGTTGATGTTAATGATGTTGTTGATGTTGATGATGATGTTGTTGATGCTGTTGTTGTCGATGATGATGTTGTTGTTGATGATGTTGTTGTTGTTGATGATGTTGTTGATGTTGTTTTTCTCTTGCCTGGCAGACACTCCGCTGACGTGGTCTTTCTCCAGGAGGTCGTCTCTCCTTACTCCCGCTTCCTGAAGCAGCGACTGTCGGCCGCCTACACGTTTATCGAAGGTGGATGCGGACGAGAACGAAACCGGGGGGTCTTTGGGGGCGTCGCCGACTGACTCTGTCGCTTGTCGTCAGGGAACAAGGACGGCTACTACGCCGCGATGCTGCTGAAGAAGTCCCGCATCCAGCTCCTGGACAGCCGGGTCGTCGACTTCCCGGCCAGCAGGATGGGGAGGAACCTCCTGGTCGCCGAGGTTCGCGTTGGCGTACGCCAGGTTCGGTTGGGCGGGGGGGGTCGCCGTGGTAACAACCTCCAGGTCTCCTCCAGGTGCTGTTCCGGGGCCAGAAGCTGCGTCTGATGACGTCCCACCTGGAGAGCTGCAAGCCCAACGCCGGCGAGCGGAAGCGGCAGCTGCAGCTGCTGCTGAGGACGATGACCGAGGCGCCCGACGACGTCAACGTTGTGTTCGGGGGGGACACCAACCTGAGGGACTGGGAGGTGCGTTCCACATCTGGTCGCTTCAGGAGCAGGCGGTGACCTGCACATCTCTCCTTTAAGGTGGCTTTGGGATGAGAAGGTCAAGGTGGTGCGGGTGTGAACGGGGGCGTCTTCGTCTGTGCAGGTCGCCGACGTGGGTCTCCCGTCCTGCGTCCACGACGTGTGGGAACATCTGGGGGAGCCAGAGGACTGCCGCTACACGTGGGACACCCTGAAGAACACCAACAAGGACTTGGACTTCGTCTGCCGCATCCGCTTCGACCGGCTGTACCTGAGGCCGGCGGCCGGGGAGGGCGTCCCGCGGCTGAGGCCCGACGGCCTGGCCCTGCTGGGGCTGCAGAAGCTGGCGTGCGGCCGCTTCATCAGCGACCACTGGGGGCTCCGATGCCTGTTCGGCGAGTAAAGGCGAGCGCCGCTGCCAGTCGTTTATTGAGCACCAGCCTGTTTCATAGGAGTAGTTTTTCCGATCAGTGGTGGAAATACAAGGTGTTGAATAATAAAATTTGTGATTTTTTTTTTTTTAATCAAACAATTAAAGAAAACCCAAATAAAAAATGTTGAAATAAATAGGGCATAAAAATTGCAAGAATTTAAGGCTAAACTGCACCGCCCAGTTTGATTGTGCCTCCGGATGTATCGGTGCAGCGCTATATTGCTGTGTTGCGCGATATTGCGCTGTGTCCCTTGCCTCGTCTCTTCTCAGTATTTTAATCGCAAACGTGAAAATTAAAAGTTAATATAAAAATGATAATTAGTTTATAAAGTCACTGGAAAAATACGACAATTTAATTAATCGTTTTACTTTATTTTTCTTTCTTTCGGTAGCTGAATGTCACGTTAGCATGCCGAACACCTATTCAGCCTGTTCTTCTCTATTCTATTTTTGTTTTAAATCGCATTTCAAGATGAAATGTCTGTTCTTGGTGTTGGATTTTATCAAATAAATGTCTTCAAAAAGATGCGACCTATACTCCAGTGCGACTTATATATGTTTTTTTCCTTATTTGGTCTGCATTTTTTGGTTGCGACGATTTATAATCCGGAAAATACGGTAAATTTCTTGCCGCTGCTTTCGTTCCAGATGTTTTCCCGCCCGCTCGCTTTAACAGTCACGTGACCGGCGTCGTCACCTAGGAGACGGTTTGTTTACTTCCGGGTTGCGGGGCTCGGTAAACAAGGGGGCCGCAGTTGTTCCGCGGCCGCCCAGAAAAGAGGATTAAAGTCCCCGGAGCGATGGCCGGGGAGGCCGAGGACGACGTCCCGGGTACCGTAGGACACCGCCGGACCCCCCGCCCGCCCAGACGGGGCCTCGGCGGCCCAGCCGGGAGTTTGTTTTAGCGGCTTTAGCCCGTTAGCTGAGAGGAATTAGAGACGCGTTTTTAACTTAAACTCTTATTTTCCTCCTAAACCGACAACAGTTAACTCAGAGATGAAGTAGGAGGCCTAATTAGATATTTACGAGTTCAGCAGGAGCAAACCGCTCAGTTATTAAAACAACGAACTTCAGTTATGTTCTGATTTTCCTGCTGCAGTTTATTGATTATATTTGTTTTAACAGTTTTGGGGTTCGTAATTGTAACTCTAACTTCACTTGTAACGCTGCATCATTCAACTTTTACAGTTTTGTTGCTCTTAAGTTCTTATTGTCGTATTTAGATCCTGATTTAATCTTTCTCTCTTAAAAAAAAAAACACTTAAGAGGACCTGCCAATGAAACGTTTTATTTTAAAAACTCTTTGGTTGATGGGCTTTATTCTTCCTTTCAGCCCTCAATAACTCTGTTTATATACACTAACATGTTTCATGGGAACATTTATAATGAACTGATTGATAGTTTTATGACTAATAATTTGATCACTGTGCATTTGACCTTTTTCTTGATCTTGTTTTTTTCTCGTTTTCGTGGCAGAAACGGGAGCAGTTTTCACTTTTGGGAAGAGCAAATTTGCTGACAACATCCCCAGCAAATTCTGGCTAAAAAATGACATTCCGTTAAAAATAGCCTGCGGAGACGAGCATACGGCCTTAATAACAAGTAACAGATGTCGTGTGTGTTCTTTATATCTCTTGTCTGCCTGCGGTGCGATTCTCACAGAGGTTTGATTCTGCAGAAAACGGCCGACTCTTCATGTTTGGAAGCAACAACTGGGGTCAGCTCGGTCTGGGCTCCAAAGTGACTGTGAACAAGCCCACTTGTGTCAAAGGTCAGCCTATGGATAGCTCCCGCTTTCTGAAAGTAGTGCCAGATAAAGATGGTCTTGTGTTGAAGTACTGCCACTCACAGCTGACAGCAGCGTTGGTTACGATTCACGCTGCGTTCTTCTTCATGCAGGAGATTATTAGACATTAGTTCCCCTCATAATCCTGGTCTGGAGCATCCGTAATCTAATATAATCTAATCTAGAGGGGCTGGGGCAGTCCAGACCCAGACCCTGTCAAACAGACATGAATGTTGAGTTTGTTGACAGCTGTTTTTATCGTTCCAGCTCTGAAATCCGACAAAGTTCTCCTGGTGGCCTGTGGACGGAACCACACTCTCATCTGCACTGGTCAGAACGGCGAAACCCGCGGCTCCGGTCCGACGCCTGCCGCGTCCCTGACTCTTGTCACCCGTCTCCTCGCAGCTCAGGGAAAAGTGTATTCCAGCGGCGGGAACAGCGAGGGTCAGCTGGGCCTCGGCGACTGCGAGGAGAGGACGACCTTCCAAAGGATCCACGCCTTGGAGTCACACGGACCGATCAAAATGCTCGCTGCTGGTTCAAACACCTCTGCTGCCCTCACAGGTGACCCTCCAGTCGGGTTATCGCCTGTCGGTGGACCCTGTTTGAATCCTTTAAATCCCAGTGGCTGGTTAAAGAGGAAGTGTTTTCTCTCAGAGAGCGGGAAACTCTTCATGTGGGGCGACAACACAGAAGGTCAGATCGGCCTCGGGAAGGAGAGCCACGCCTCCTCGCCACAGGAAGTCGGCGTGGGAGGACCGATCAGCTGGGTGTCGTGCGGCTACTACCATTCCGCCTTCGTGACGGGTGAGCGCGGCTCGCGCCGGGTTTGTGGGGCGTCTTTCCCGGAGTGTGACGGTGTGCTCCGCGCAGCTGACGGCGCCCTCTACACCTTCGGCGAGTGCGACAGCGGGAAACTGGGCCTGGCCACGGAGCAGCTGCCTCGCCACCGCGTCCCTCAGGTGGTGAAGAGCATCAAAGAGGCGGTGACGCAGGTGGCGTGCGGCGGTGGACACACGGTGGCGCTGACAGGTAGAAGACCGGCGCCGCTGCGGCCCTCACCGACCGTTACTGATCCGGGTCTTTGGGCCTCAGACGACAGGTTGTTCACGTTCGGCCTCGGCCAGTTCGGCCAGCTCGGCCACGGGACCTTCATCTTCGAGTCGCGCCTGCCGAGGCCCGTGGAGCACTTTAAAAAGGGGCGTGTCCTCCAGGTGGCGTGCGGGGAAAACCACTCGGCTGTCATCACGGGTAAACGCCACCGCCGAGGCGCCGCCGGGCTCGGATTCGCTTTGATCTGAAGGCGCCTCGTGTGTCTGTTGAAGACGGCGGTTTGCTGTACACGTTCGGAGACGGCCGCCACGGAAAACTGGGACTGGGAGAGGAAAACTTCACCAACCAGTTCAAGCCCACTCTGTGCTCGCGGTTCCTGAAGTACAGCGTCCAGGCGGTGGGTGTCTCCCGCGCATCACCGAGCGGATGTTCCCGGTTTGGGTGCTTTAACGGCGCCCGTCCCGCCTCCCTCCAGGCGACGTGCGGCGGCTGCCACATGGTGGTGCTGGCCCGGCCGAGGGCCGAGGGCGACGGCGGCGTGACCCTGGAGGAGGACGACGTGATCGAGTACGTCCTGGAGAAGCCGTACGGCGAGGTGCTGGGATGCACGCTGGACTCGTCCGCCCTGCAGAAGAGCCCGTCTGCTCGGGCCCGCAGGCGCGAGAGGGTGCGTTCTGACTCTCGTCCCACTTCGTCCCCCTGAAACGAGCTCTCAAGTATCCACGTTTCACTGCAGCGTTTGGCGTTTGATTCATTAACTATAACCCTTTACATCCATTTCAAATCTTCAATTCTGATCTGTGACTCACGCCTGCCTCGCCGTCACCACCAGGAGAGATCTCCAGACCAGTTTGGCGCCATGTTCCGCACGCTGCCCGCCATGATGCCGGGCTACCTCCACCCGCCCGTGCCCGTGCCCAGTCACGCCACCTTGCCCAGGCGGTCGGAGCTCGCCCACAGGAAGCTTCCCAACGGCCTGGAGCGCCACGGGAGCCCAGGCTCGAGGCTGCAGGGTACCTACCTCACCTCTGCGCTCAGGGCCGAGGCGTCGGGCTTCACTGACCCTCGTCCTCGTCCTGTTTTCACCTTCGCCAGAGCAGGCAGGAGACCGCACCGCGGAGAGTCCGACGGATGCCGACAGCGTTAAGGGCCTGGGAGAAACCACAGATTTCCTCAACATGGTGAGACAAGTGAAGGCTGGAGGTAAAGTGTGAGGGGAGCTGAAGTTCACGGAGCTTCTAATCGGTCCCGACAGACACACGTGATGCAGCTGGACCCCGTGGACCAAACGCTGACTCTGTCCCCGGTGCAGAAGGTAAGACGTTCCTCGCAGCGTTCAAGATGTTTCCCGTCGCTCCCCTCACATCTCCTCCCGCACGCTTGAAGCTTCTCAACCAGGTTGCTTCTGAGGTTTTTCCTCGCTCCTCTCCACCTCTGATTAATACTAAAACCAAACATCTGGCACCACCTCCATGAGGAGATGTGTGAACATTTCACCCAATTCTGTCGTACGTTTTTATTCTCGTTGTGTCTCCATGTTCCACTCCTCTAATGCATGCCTCTCTTTCATCCTCTTCCTGCTTTCTCATGCCGGGGATAGAGGAAGGGTAAGATTGGTAAGACCAATAAAGAGCAGAAAGAGGGCCAAAAGGCCGAGAGAATCTCCAAGCAGAGCAGTTTGTCATCGACGTCGCCGTCTCATAAGAGCGGCAGCGCCTCTCCTCGTCGGGCAGCGCCCGCCGAGCTCCGGCGAGGCCCCAGCTCTCGCTCTCTGAGGAGCCAGAACAAGGAGAACCTGATCCTGGCCGTGGAGCAGCTGCAGAGGATCCCCGGGAAAAGCAAACCCCGTTCAGAGAATGTCCAGAGGGAAGGCTCCCGGCAGCAGCTCGGCCCGGGCGAAGGGAAAGAGCAGCGGCGGGGGGGCGGGGGGGGCCCCGCCGCAGCAAAGGTGCAGCAGAAAGTGGCTAAAAGCAAAGCCATCGTCGTGAAGAGCGCAGCAGGCAGCTCCCCCGCCGACTCGCCTGGGTTTCACCTGAAAGACGCGCTGAACGAGGAAAAACAGCCCGACGCTCCCAGGAAGGCGGGGGCCTCCAAAAGATCAAAGAACGAGAGAAACAAGAGCGCGCTGCGGGAGCAACGGGCCGAGGACGCGCAGAGAGGAGCCCCGCACGTCGGCGTGCTGGCCGGAGCGGCCTCCGCGGCTGCAGCCTCGGCGCTCGCGCACGAGGTGGCCGGGGGGTGGTTGAGGTCTTCGTCCCCGTCCGAGGAGAGCCGCGGTCTCTTAAAAGGCCGAAGCGAAGATTCCGAATCCCGCGGAGCCGATGACGCCAGCAACCCTCCAGTTAGCATCAACATCCAACCGGCAGAAGATCCAACGAGTCCCAGCAGGACGGAAGGGAGTGACTCCATCACAGCCAAGGAGGAAGAGGAGGGGGGACGAACACAGGAGGACGAAGACGAGCAGAGAAGCAGTGCAGGGGTTAGCGAGGAAGAGGAGGAAAAGGCCAGTCAGAGTTCCGAGAAAGAAGGTGAGAGTGACACTCTTCGTCCAGAGGATGAGTCAGAGTCCGACACTGAGGAAGAGGAGGAGGAGGAGGGAGATGAAAGCAGGGTTGAGGAAAGAGATGAAAGCAGGGCTGAGGAAGAGGAGGGAGATGAAAGCAGGGCTGAGGAAGAGGAGGAGGGAGATGAAAGCAGGGCTGAGGAAGAGGAAGGTGATGAAAGCAGGGTTGAAGAAGAGGAGGAGGGAGATGAAAGTAGCGCCCAAGAAGAGAAGGAGGTAGATGAAAGCAGCGCCCAAGAAGAGGAGGAGGGAGATGAAAGCACGGCTGAGCAAGAGGAGGAGGGAGATGAAAGCAGCGCCCAAGAAGAGAAGGAGGTAGATGAAAGCAGCGCTGAAGAAGAGGAGGAGGGAGATGAAAGCAGCGCTGAAGAAGAGGAGGAGGGAGATGAAAGCAGCGCTCAGGAAGAGGGAAATGAAAGCAGGGCTGAGCAAGAGGAGGAGGGAGATGAAAGCAGGGCTGAGCAAAAGGAGGAGGGAGATGAAAGTAGGGCTGAGCAAGAGGAGGAGGGAGATAAAAGTAGCGGCCAAGAAGAGGAGGGAGATGAAAGCAGCGCCCAGGAAGAGGAGGAGGGAGATGAAAGCAGGGCTGAGCAAGAGGAGGAGGGAGATGAAAGCAGCGCCCAGGAAGAGGAGGAGGGAGATGAAAGCAGGGCTGAGCAAGAGGAGGAGGGAGATGAAAGCAGCGCTCAGGAAGAGGAGGCGAAACGAAGCATTGAAGAAGAGGAGGAAGATAGCAGTGCTGAGGAAGAGGAGAAAGATAGCAGTGCAGTAGGAAGTGAAAGTGAAGATGAAACTGAGGAAGAGAGGAAAGGACATGATGTAGAAGAGGAGGAGGGGGAAAGTGAGGAAGGGTCAAGTCATGAGGAGAGCAAAACGGGAGCAACTGAAAGTGAGGAAGAGGGTGAGGAAGAAGGGACTGATTTGGTAAGTGAAGAGGAAGAGGAGGGTGAGAGCAAGTCTGATGCTGCAGAGAGTGAGACAGACGGAGGAGAAGATGAGGAAGAGCAGAGCAGCACTGCAGAGGAAGAAGAGGAGAGTAATGAGGAGGAGGAAGAGGAGGGGGAGGAGAGTACAAGTGATGTAGAAGAAGAGAGCAAAGAGGAAGAGGATCAGAAGAGTGAGGCAGAAGAAGAAGAGAATGAAGAAGAAGAAGAGGAGGAAGCTGAAGAACAAAGTGAAGAGGAGGCTGAGGAAGAAGAGGAGGAAGAAACTGACACTGAGGAAGAGGAGGAAGAAGAGGAAGAGACTGAAACAGAGGAGGAGGAGGAAGAAACTGAAGAGGAGGAAGAAGAGGAAGAGGAGGAAGAAAATAAAGAGGAGGAAGAAGAGGAGGAGGAAGAAAATAAAGAGGAGGAAGAAGAGGAGGAAGAAAATAAAGAGGAGGAAGAAGAGGAGGAGGAAGAAAATAAAGAGGAGGAAGAAGAGGAGGAAGAAAATAAAGAGGAGGAAGAAGAGGAGGAAGAGGAGGAGGAAGAAAATAAAGAGGAGGAAGAAGAGGAGGAGGAAGAGGAGGAAGAAACTGAAAATGAAGAGGAGGAAGAAGAAGAAGAGACTGATGATGAGGAGGCTGAAGAGGAAGAAGAGAGTGATCATGAGGAAGAGGAGGTGAAGAAGAAAAAGCCTCCTGTAAAGAAACCAGTCAAAGCTGGGCGGCAGCAGAGGTCAGGGGTCAAAGGTCAGGCAGCAGCAGACTCAGAGGAGTTCTGGGGTGATGTCTTACCTCAGTACCTCAACCTGAAATGAGACAAACCCAGTCTGTTCCCAGTTCAGCCAGTCAGCCTCGGTGCCTTTCCGCTCCTCTTTGATCCACTTTCTGCTCCTCCATTTCTTTGATGTTCTACAAGTTCTTTTATGATGAAGTTGTTTTTCTTCATTTTCACGTCTTTTAAAATCGCCATGGTGACACTCGGCTGTCTGTTTTTTTTTGTTCTTTATTGGTTTCTGTCCTTGTTTCTCTGTTGGTTTCCATCTCTTTGTTTCCGTTGTTGTCTGGGATCAAAGAATAAATGTTTCTTTTGTCTTTTAAGTACGTGGTGTTTCTCTTGTGTTGGGTGGATTGTTCCTCTGACGGCTCGTTCTGTTCTGTAAACTTCCGCTCGTCTCGTTCACCGCTTGTTTGATCGGACGTTCTTCCTCAGGTGGGTTCACTTTTCTGTCTTCCTGTTGTTCTTGAAATTCCTTTGATGTCCTTTCATCCGCCTGTTTCCCCATTCGCTCCCGTCCTCGCTCCTCTCCTCCGTCGTCCCCGTTTTCCGCGGTCGACGCCCCCCTTCAGGGCTAAAGTTCGCCTTTCACCTTTCAGGATTCGACAAAACTGTCGACACCTGAAGAGGACGAAGAAGAAGAGGACAGCGACGCTGAGGAAGAGGAGGAGGAGGAGGAGGAGGAAGAGGAGGAGGACACGTCCTCGACGGGGAAGCCAGCAGGAGAGCAGAGCCCGGTCAGTCGACCGCCCGTCCTCGCACATTCGCAGAAACCCGAAGAGACGAAAGAAAAGTCGGAACCCGCCAAAGACCAGAAAAGTGACGACGGTGCGTTTAAAGGCCGTGATCAAAGCGAAGAGAAAGATCAAAGCGTCTCGGGGGGAGGGGTGGAATAGTTCTGAGGATGTGAATCTTTTGTTGACGGCAGCTGAAGGAGCGCCGCAGCAGCCCGAAGCGCCCGGCGAGGGAGCGGGGAAAGACGGCAGCAAACCGGCCAATGGGGCGGCGGAGGGCGGCGCCAGCAGCCAATCAGGGGCCGGCAAAAAGGTACCGGAGATCAAAGCAGGCTTTGATGGCGCGGGAACCAAAGCAAAGCTGAAGCGCTGCCTTAATCGCTCGACCCGCCGCTCAGCTGTCGCTCTTCAGGCGGCTGTCCTTCAACAGGTCCAAGCAGAGCAGTGACCACGCCCCCCCGGAGGAGCCCCCCCCGGAGGAGCCCCCCCCCGCCCTGGGGGGCGGGGCCGCAGACAAACACAGAGAGGGAGCCCCGCAGCCGCCCGCCCCCTCTGGGGCCCGAGGCCCTCGCTCTGGGACCTGCAGCCTCCTGTGACCCCAGGACCGCACCCCCAGTGGTACAGGACTCTTGATATGGAGACACCTGGACTCACCTGTCGGGGTTCACCTGCCGGGGCTCACCTGTTGGGATTCACCTGTCCGGGCTCACCTGTCGGGGCTCACCTGTCGGGGTTCACCTGTTGGGATTCACCTGTCCGGGCTCACCTGTCGGGGCTCACCTGTTGGGGCTCACCTGTCGGGGTTCACCTGTTGGGGTTCACCTGTCGGGGTTCACCTGTTGGGATTCACCTGTCCGGGCTCACCTGTCGGGGCTCACCTGTTGGGGATCACCTGTCGGGGTTCACCTGTTGGGGTTCACCTGTCGGGGTTCACCTGTTGGGGTTCACCTGTCGGGGTTCACCTGTTGGGCCTCGCCTTTTGGGGTTCACCTGTTGGGCCTCACCTGTTGAGGTTCACCTGTTGGGGTTCACCTGTCAGGCCTCACCTGTTGGGGTTCACCTGTTGGGGTTCACCTGTTGGGGCTCACCTGTTGGGCCTCACCTGTTGGGGCTCACCTGTTGGGGCTCACCTGTCGGGGTTCACCTGTTGGGGCTCACCTGTCAGGCCTCACCTGTTGGGGCTCACCTGTCGGGGTTCACCTGTTGGGGCTCACCTGTCGGGGTTCACCTGTTGGGGCTCACCTGTCGGGGCTCACCTGGTGGCCTGGTGCTGTTTTATATTCATCTCTTCGTTTGTCTCCACTGTGACGGTTTAAAAAAAACCCACCAGGTTTTTTAAAGTGAAGTCTGATCGTCCTCGTGATGACGTCATCACGACTCCTCCAGCCGCTGTGACCCTCGGATGAGCCCGTTCCTGCACCAGTATGACCAGTACAGCCATGCAGGGGTTGGGCTTACCTTTGAAACGTACGCTTATTGAGCCTGTGTGTGTGTGTGTGTGTGTGTGTGTGTGTGTGTGTGTGCTGTAAATAATCTTATTTATTGTGAAGTGAGCACAGTTGCACTTTTGATGTGGTTTGTATCAGTTTTCCAGCATTTTATTCGGACAGATAATCTCATTTAATTTTCATTTTTAATATCGAAATTTGGGATTTTGTGATATAATTAAAGCGTTTTGATACAAAGACGAACATGAGTGATTAATGTTGCAGATTATACTACCATATTACACTATCAGATTATACTACCAGATTACTCTACCAGATTACTCTACCAGGCTATCCCGCCAGATTATTCTACCAGATAGATGTACCAGATTATTCTACCACACTTTTCTACCAGATTACCAAATTATTCTATTATATTTTAGTACCATTCTTCCAGATTTTACTACCAGATTATCCGACCAGATAAATCTGACAGACTATTCTACGAGATTATTCTACCAGACTATTATGCCAGATTATTCTATCATATTATTCTACCAGATTATCCTATCAAACTATCCTTCCTGGTTATTTTACCAGATTATTCTACTAGATATTACTACCAGATTATTCTACAGGATTTACTAAAGTAAAAGTAAAAAGTAAAGTAAAGACTAACCTTCCAGATTATTCTGACATATTCTACCAAATAAATCTATCAGACTATTCTACCAGGTTATTCTCCCAGATTATTCTACCAGACTATATTACCAGATTATTCTATCATATTATTGTACCAGGTTATTCTACCAGGTCATCCTATCAGATTATTATTCCAGATTATTCTACCAGACTATCCTACCATATTATTCTACCAGATCATTCTATCATATTATTGTATCAGATTATTCTATAATATTATTCTACCAGATTACCCTACCAGACTATCCTACCAGATTATTCTGACAGATTACCGTACCGCCTCGCCGCCGGGGGGCAGCCGCCCCCTCCGTCTCTTCTTCGGTGGTGTCGACAGTCAGTCGCCTCCTCTTCTGTTTCTCCATAAAACTATCAAATAATCTGTAATCCGGAGCGACATGGAGGAATATCACAGCGGCGGTGAGGTGGGTCCGAGCCGCTTTCGGGGGCTCTTTCGCGTCTGTGACGTCACATCGCGTTTGTTTCGCACAGTCGTGATTGTTGCCCTGGCATCCTCCCGTAACCTCACATTTATCGGATTTATTCGCTATTTATTCCGATTAATTTACGTCCTGCGAAGCAGACGTTCGGCCTGGGCGCTAAACTCTCCGCTTGTGCGGACTAAAGCAGAATGAACCACTTTTTAATGCCTCTTAATCCGTGTTTCTGGTTTTAGAGCTCTTTCAACGCAGAAGAAGCCGAAACTGTCGTTAAAGAGGTGAGTTCGCGTTAACGCGATCGGTTTAGCCTCCTTGGTTCATCGATAGGCGACTGTGATCGAAACCATCGATCCGTTTCATGTCCCGAGATCAAAGGTGAGGTCTCTTTGATCACGTAACTTGGTGTGGACTTTTGTCAGTGACTAACTAAACTAACCTCTTCCTCAGGTCTGGTTCAGATTAACACACTGTTCTTTATCCCAGGACCCCCCCGGGGGGGTGAGGATGGGGGAGGCTGACTCCCACATGACTCCTTTCTTCTGCTCCTTTGATCTCAGAGCGTCGACGCCGTGGTGGGCGGGGCCGACTACAGCCAGGCGCAGGTCAACAAGTGGACGGCGGGCATCGTGGAGCGCTGCCTCGCCCAGCTGGTCAAGCAGGGCCGAGCCTACAAGTACATCGGTAGGGGACCGCTCCGGGGTCGGGCGGGGCGGGGGGGGGGTCGGGGACGCCGGGCTGACCCTCTCCGTCCCCGCAGTGACGTGCGCCGTCATGCAGAAGACGGGCGCCGGCCTCCACACCGCCAACTCCTGCTACTGGGACACCGCCATGGACGGTAGGTCCTCGCCGCCCCCCTCCCCGCCAGTCGCCCTGATGATGTCCCCCCCGCCCCCGCAGGGAGCTGCACCGTGCGGTGGGAGAACCGCACCATGTACTGCGTCGTCAGCGTGTTCGCCGTGGCCGTTTGACCGAAGGCCGGCCCCCCCCCCGCCGCCACCAGCAGGGGGCCCCCAAGCGCCGCCGGGGTCCCGAGGACCAGCCGCCTCGCCCTGCGGTCCTCGGTTGCACGTGAACGGCGTCGCCTCCGCACCTTCACCTTCTCTCATCGCCAAAGTGCTTCATCACTCTTTTTATTTATCGCTCACCCCCCCCCCATCCCCCCACCCCAACCCCCTTCGACCCCCTTCGGCGATTTCACCTTAAAGAGCTTTTTTATACTCAGAAGTGGAGAAAAATAAACAACAGCTGTTAAATGTTTGACCGTCCAGCTTTAATTCCGAGTGTTTGTCTGTGGTTGTTCTCCGTCCAGCCGGGGACAAAGACCCCTCTGTCTCATTGTTTTTCTATCTCCGCCAAACCGTCGAAATTCTTTCCGCTCAAAATTGTTTTTCTGGTTTAAAGAAACGGGCCCGTTTTTATCCGCTGGGAAGACGCGGCCGACAAAGGGGCGCATTGTCGCGGGCGAGCGTCCTTCACATGACTGTCCTCTTCTCGCAACTGGACGGCTCAACAGTTGATTTGTCTCCATGGCGACGGGGCGGCGTACTGTCCGCCGGCAAAGGCCAAGCGCGTCGTTGGAAGGGAGGCAAGGTCGCGCTCGCGGTGTGCCTTGGGGACATTTGGTAAACACTTTAACATCGTTTAAGGTTTTTAAAACATAACGGGCTCTTTCAGAGGTTCCAGTTTCTCCTCGATTAAAAAACTATTTACACTGTTTTGCCACTGAGCGACAAACGGGGGAAAAAAAAGCAGCAAAAGTTCTCGATGGCGGAGCAAAGCGAAATTCTGGAGTCACGTCTTCTCTGGCAGAAAGTTGCACGTGTGGTTAAAAGAGGCTTCGGCAGTGTTCCTCTTATCGGAGCTGAGAAGCAGAAAAGGGGAACAAGGGGAATACCCTGGGGTATTTCCTCAGCCTTTGAGCAACAACGACACGTTTGCGGTCAGAAGAAGTCGGTGAAAAAATGGTAACGAGAGCGAGCGCCTCGGTCGCCGGCGCTCTTCCTGGAGGGTTTGCTCAGAAGTTCTCCTTGTTGAAGATGAACTTCACGTCGGCCTCGGAGTGAGACAGGCACTGTTTCTGCAGGGATTTCCCCAACTGAGGGGGGCCGCAGAGGAACACCCCCACTTTGGACCTGAAAGGGAGGAAACGCACCACCTGAGGACACCGTCGGGGCTCGGGGGGGGGGGGGCACGAGTGTCGGACCAGCAACACTCCTCCGGGCTGCGGGAACAGGCGGAAAGGATCCTCACCTCGGGTGCTTTGACGCAATGTTGGTGAACTCGTTGTCCCAGTGAGGCTTCCCGTAGCGGGTCTTCTGTTTGAGGCCAGTTATCGGGTCGTTTTCCGCCTCGTGGTGAACCCAGAAGTGAGCCGCCTGGCAGGAGAGACGGGGTTTAGGTGGTAGGAGAAGAGCCAGAGCCTCCAAACAGGAGGGGGAGCACTCCGTGAGCTTTCTACCTCCTCCTTCTTCCAGCGGGTGAGGTAGATGTTGTAGCTCAGGAAGTCCGTCATCCCCTTCTCCGTCATCTGGCCCTCCAGCGACTGCAGCAGGTCGGCGAACCACTCGAAGGCCTCCGTCTCCGGACACAGCCAGTAGAAGTAGATCTGGGGGCGCCAGAGTTGCTCAATCCGGCGTTTCGTGGCATCGATTCGGATGCGTTCCCCAGCAGCCCGGCTTACCTTCTTGGTGAAGACCTCCTGGTTGTTCTGGATGTGCTTGTACCACACCGACTTCAAGATGGACGCAAAGGGGGTCACGCCGATCCCGGCCCCCACCAGCATCACCACCTCATAGCGGAACACGTCCTCGCTGGCCGTACCAAAGGGGCCGTCGATGGCCACTCTGCAAACGGAGCAAGTGGGAGGGCGAGGGTTACTGGGAGGGACAGGAAGTATCTCCCGCGATTTTCGGGATCATTCAAAGCTAAGCTGATGGTCTTTGGGCGTGTGATTTCTATCTCATTTGAAACAAAGCCCTCGGCAATTGTTTGCCCGATGGGGCGACGGAAGGAAAACGTTGCCACTGTGTCGGCGACGAAAAAAGAAAGCACAATGAAACCTCCCGAGCTTCTCAAAGAAAGGAGACAAAAGGTGCAATCAGGGATAATCGCTGCTATTACAGGCAGAAAGACTCAATTTTTCCTTGCGTTGACGCACTTGGGTAGCTTCCAGGCTTCTTGGGGCTCGCTTTTGTCCCCGCCGCAGGCCTCATACAGCGCCTGCGTCCAGTCCCCGACGATGCGGATGTGGGCGCTGAAGTAGTCCTCCTCGGGCGCAGAGGTCAGGGTGAAGGGGTGCCACTCCAGCCTGGAAACCGACGGGCACTGGATGAAGACGTACTGGCCCACCTCCATGTGGAATCCTTTCCTTTTCATCCGCAGCTCCAGGGTTTTGGACGGGTGCATCACCACCTGAGGGGCAACAGTGGGCGGGGTCAGAGACCCCAGCGACTGCTCGATGTCGCCTTCTGTGGCGGGTACGCACCTTGGTGATAACCACCTTCTGGTGGGAGCGATAGAAGCGAACCAGCCTTTCGCACACGTAGAGGATCATGGGGCCCACCACCCACTTCCACGTCTGGAGAGAAGACAAGGATGGGACCGTGCACATCAAAGAATCGGCCGGTCGGTCGAAGCGGCGGCGGTCTAACCATTGGCGGATTTCCAGCAAACACTGGTACGGCGCAGTTGGACCCGTTCCTGCCCCAGTCCTCAAACTGGTCGACGCAGGCCTCGGGGTCGTTCGTCTTCAGACTATCGTTCGTCTGTCCGCGCACGATCCGCCTGCGTCACACGCATTTTAGCATTCTGCCTCCCTGGGCCTTTCAGCGGCGCTCCAAGCCCGCTTACCCGAAACCGTGGAGCACCAGCCCGATGAAGAAGATGATGAAGAGGTGGTGGGTGTACCAGAAGACCTCGAAGTAGGACCGGCGGATGACCTCCACGGACGAGGTGATGATGAGGATGAGTGCCAGCGTGATGGCCACGCCCGTCACGCCCGCGATGGTGGTGAACATCACGATGGTCGGGTTCTGAAAACCAGTTTTGTTTCACATGTTCAGAGCGCGTTGGCATCAGTTTAGAAAGGTTTGTTAGCTAACTTCCTTCATCCACTGCACGTCTGTTCCATAGTTCCTCTTGTTAAAGGTTGGAACATTGATTGTGAAGAGTAAATCACTGTTGACTGTTTTAAACCCTCAAAGGGGAAGTTGACACTTGAAATGACAAAATATCCAAAGAAAAAAGAAAACACAAAAGAGGATGTTCGCTGTTGTAAAACTTCTCCACTTGGGCAACTCCGGTTGGACAACTTCAGGCACGCGAGAGAGAACGAAGGGCAAGCGAAAGCTTTGGCGTCTCACCGTCTCGTTGCTCCGGATGGGGTTGAGGAACGAGGCGTTGTCCCCGGTGCCGATCTCGGACAGGATGAAGGGCAGGTGGCTGCTGTTCCGATTCAGCTGCGCGTCCATGAAGAACTCGAAGTTGAACAAGTGCGCGATGATGTGCACGGCTGCGGGGGGGGAGAAAGGAGGAGACCGAGGTGATGAAGGGCCTTCAGCTACCGACACAAACCCCCGTGACCCTATAAAACAACATTTTGGGGGAGAAAACGTTGCTTCCTTCCGCGGCACCCGGAGACTCGTCGTTGGTAACCCTCATCAAGCATGAACCTTTGACCTCTAAAGGTCATCTTTTCTCCTTCACGCCAACACTGAACTGAAAATCAATGTGATGGAGCTATGGGGGGGGGGGGGCATGGAAGCTTCTCTGGAGTCCCTCTGGGCTGCATGTTGGGCCCCCTGTTGTTGTTTCCCTGACCCCGTCCCTACCTGTGTGGAAGGCGATCATGTAGGCCACCAGCTTGTGGAAGGTGATGTTCCGGTCCAGCTGGCGGGCCGCCGTGCGGCTGCAGCACTGCCGGAGGAGAAAGTTGGTCACGCTCGGGTGGAAGTGCGGAGAACTCCCTCCCCGGGGGGGTGGGTGGGGTTGTTCACGGTACCTGGATGGACCCTCGCAGGAAGGACAGCAGGTTCCTGCAGACTGGCAGCAGGATCAGCATGCAGTTGAAGTTGAGGCAGGCGGCCGGCGCTCGGGCCCAGGACAGGGCGTGCTGGCGGGATCAAGAAAGCTCCGTTACTTCCCCGTCACGATTTCATCCACACCTTCTTTAGAAGCCGGCTCCCGCTGGTGTCGCTGGCGGCTCGTGCAGGGGGGGGGATTAGTAACCACGGCAATCCAAGCCACAAGCGACCTTTTCAGCCGTTGCTTCTTTTCTGATTTTTATTGTCGAGGGACGGAACTTTCACTTCTCTCCATCTCGCTCACATCTGCGCTCACCAGGGGCGACGGCGAGGTCAGACGGAAACGTTCAGGCGAGTGTTTAAAATGCACAAAACACCAGAGGAGCAATTATGTCTGGGCGTTATCGCGCCGGAATTAAAGAGACGCAGCCACAAACATAATTAATTTAGCCTCCCCTCTGGAACCGGGGGACATTTTTAACGTTGTAATTATTAAAAATACTACGTGAGGCTCGGCTGCGCCGTGTTGCACCTGCGAGGACGTGATTGGCATGTTTAAAGGAAGTGAAAACGGCAGCAGCACGTCTGATTTAAATGCAGGTTTCGTCTCTGGCGAGTTTGAGCCAATTTAGGAGGCGTGGGTGCAACAGAGGCGTGAAAGTGGCGACTCACTCCGAGCAGGACCCTGGTGTAGAACCACTTGTCCACCAGGAAGGCCATGTAGAAGTGGACGAAGAGGAAGGCGTTGATGCCCAACCACACCAGCTGGAAACACACACACACACCTTTCACCTGACAGGGACTGAACGCCAACGTTAAAGTTTAAAGACCGAAGGAGACGCAAAAGGCTGAAACTCCGAAATTAGACAATTGGAGCCCGACCTTTGAGGTCTAATCTAAAATGAGAAACCGTTTGAGATCAAAGACTGAATTATTCTAATTTACGAAAACACTCACGATGACGACCATGGAGAGTCCCTCGTTTGCAGCGAAGTTGCCCATGGCTGGAGGCGAAGAGGAGGAAGGAGACAGAAGAGGAGAAGAGCAAAGAGCTCAGCTTTTATCTGAGGGGAATAAGGAAGTGGGCCTGCCCCGTCGAGGATGTTCTCGTCACAGCGTTTCCTGACTGCTGGCAGGAAAAGCATTTATTGCCATCAAGAGTCCACAGCAGCGGCATGGTCCTTGCAGCCTGCCCTCTCACCCGATGGCAATTGCTTCACGTGTGGCGGGTGCTGGGAATTCCCGCCGCGACCCTGATTCACAGGACTGAAGGTCAAGAGGCGGGGCAGGTGGAATTCCTCCATCAGGAAGTCAGGTGGGTTTCCCACAAGGACCTGGTCACCAGGAAACGTAGATGGAAAAACCGCAGCGGATATCAAAGCAGAAACCTGGTCATCAAAGTGACATCAAAGCGATTGAAGATATTTTTCATCAGATGATCTTTCCTATGCGGTGCTCTCTGCCCCCCCTTTGATGTTTGAAGGTTCAACACCAGGAGAACCTGCCTCGGCGAGCCCCTTACTGTGTTGGCGACAAACCCGGCCCGGCTGCAGGGGACGAACGTGAAAGTTGGCGGCGAATCAGGCGGGGGAGGTGTCCGATTCAGGTGCTGCAGGTGCCAGATTTACAGATGTTTCCTGTGTGAAGCCGAGCTGCCGAGAGTGTGCGATGTTTGAAACATCTGCTGGTGTTTAAACTGCCCCCCACAGCTCATCCTGAGCCAGGCCTAAATGGTAAACAGGCGCGGCAGCAGTGCTGATCATAATGAGGAGCGACTTGGCGGCGGAGCCTGACAGAAGTCGTGGCCCTGCCCGTAAATTTGCCCGTGCGAGACGCTGAACATAATCCAACCTTCGCTTTGGATCACTGTCAATAAGAGCGCTGCCTGGTGTTTTGGGATTAGGCAGATTCGCACCACTTCATGTGGGCGCAACAGCTTCGCGCTTGAACTCACGCAACCCTGAAAGCGACTACGGCGCGGGGGGACGTCTTTGGCGCCCCCCAGCGGCCGACGGGGGTACGACACCCGCCTGGAGGTTACCTGGTTACTGAGCTGGACTGGCTCTGGTCGGGCTGCTGACGTTGCAAGGATTCAACGACAAAATGGAATCAGCAAAATAATTGCAGCGTTATATAAGTCGGTCTGTATAGTAAGTATGTTATATAATCATCAAATGTTACATAATCAGAACAAGCACGTACACACGAGGAGCCCGGGCGTCCCCGTTCTGGAGAGTGTGGATGATGATGATTCCCAACGCACGTCGAGTAATGACCAGAGGCTGCCAAGAGTCAAGTGACGACGTGAGCCATCCTGGTTCAAGAGGGGGCCCTGACCCTAGCCCTACCTGAGTTGGGGGGGGGCCCTGACCCCTACCTGAGGGAGGGGGGGCCCTGACCCCTACCGGAGGGAGGGCGGGGCCCTGACCCCTACCGGAGGGAGGGAGGCCCTGAGCCCTACTTAAGGGAGGGGGGGGCCCTGCCCCTACCTGAGGGAGGGGGGGCCCTGACCCCTACTGGAAGGAGGGGGGGCCCTGACCCGTACCTGAGGGCCGCTGATCTGCTTCTTCCTCTCGTTGGTGGTGATGTGATCTGGTGGCGGCATCTCAGAGGGGAGGAAAAGTCTGGAAGAAGACCCGTTTATTCTCCGCAGCCCTCGGTGCATCTTTTATTTGTTCTCAGTTCGGACACTTTGGTGGCTGCGCGTTTTTGCGCATCTTCTCTCGACACAACTCCCGCTCCGCGGAAAACCCTGAAAAAACGGGGACGAGCAGGCAGATGGAAAATGAATAATTCAGAGCGAAAAGAAAGGAGGTTGACCGCTTCCACGGATTGTGACAGAATGAGCCCGACGCCGCGGCGGACACGCACGAATCCGCCTGATTCTGCAGGCACACGCGCGTTCCTGGAGAAGAGGCTGAACCCCGATGGCATTTCATCTCTACGCCCCCACCCCTCCGGAGGATGAGCGACCCACCAAACCTTTCCGACGCGTCTCCGCAAACACCTGCTCATCAAAGCCGCGATAACGCCATCTTCCACCAAATGTCAGGCGCTCGCTCGAAGATTAAAGCGCCGCTCATGTGGCGCGTAATTTAGATGAAAGGCCTGGGGCGATGTTCCCTCCTAATCTGGGATTAGATCAAATATGTCATGGTCTGACCCCGCCGCCCTCCGCTGAACAATCAATTAATGTGGACAGGGTGGGGGGGGGGGGGGGTCCTGGTCGGGGTTTCTCCCTGATGGACGCAGACACTGTAAACAAAGTGTTGCTGGGTCCAGGGCCAGTGAAGAGGCCGTCAGAGGGAGTTCCTCCTGCGGGCCCTCTGGGTGAATCACGCGGGGGGGGGGCGCGGCTCTAATTCGAGTCACGCCGTCCCGCCGCTGGGCCTCCGGGCAGTCACGCTCCTCTCATTGGACAAACATCAGCAGGGGGGCCGTGCGCGCGCGCCTTTACCTCATCGTCGGGGGCCACATGACGGCCTCGCCGAGAACCCCGGTGGTTCCGTCCGGTTCCTCTGCTGGACCGCAGAACCTTCGGGTGCCAGAGTCCGGTCCGCAAGGGCCCGGATCAGTCCGGGTTTTCCGTCCTCCCAGGTGGAAACTGGCAGGTGAGACCTGGAAGGTCGGAAAACCAGGCCTGGATGACCCCCCCCCCCCCCGGGAGGACCGGACCCCAACGCCACCGGTCTGGATTCAGGGGTCCAGAACCAGCAAAAAGGGCTCCACCTCGGACCTCCTCAGATTCCACTGGTTTGTTCTGGAACCAGTGTTTTGGCTTCAGAATATCAAAGATAACTTTTAATCAAAGATCAAAGATAAGCTTTGAAATTTTTATAAAAGATAAGCTTTGAATTTTTGATCAAAGATCAAAGATATGTTTTGAATTTTTGATCAAAGATATGCTTTGAATTTTTGATCAAAGATCAAAGATAAACTTTGGATTATTTTTTTTATCAAAGATCAAAGATAAGCTTTGCATTTTTGATCAAAGATCAAAGATACGTTTTGATCTTCTGAAGGTTCTGCTCGAGTCACCACCCAGCTCCTCAAAAACGACCTCTTGGTTCTTCAACAGCGGTGTGAGATCCCTCACGTTGGAGGAGGCGCTCAGGGTCACGGTCTGCAGGACTCATTATTCCAGGCGCGTAAACACGACTTAATTAGGGTTGGTTTTTTTCCCGCCCTGGTAATTATAAAATACGAGCTTCAGATCAATCGTCCGTGTTGAACAACAGCTCTCAAACAAACGTCGCCGGGCTGCTGAAGACTTATCATTTCCTTCAGGCCAGCGGAATCGGATTCCCGGAGCTTTAAAAGATGAAATAAAACAAGAAAAAGTAGCGGCTCCTCTGGCTCAGAGAGTCCCGGGACAGCTGGGGGTGCGTTTTTTCTTATTTATTTATAAATCTGAGCGCAACCTGTCTTTAATTTATCGCGTCGTTCTGGTCGTGAAACCGAATAGAACGGTTGAGGACGTCTGATTTCAGGGTCCGAATGTCAAATGTGAGAGTTCAGAGTGGGCGCGTGAGGAGGATGACGTCAGAAGCGACCGCGCCACGAGCGTATTTTTATTAAACAGTCGCGGTTATCGGGGTAATGAGCGCGTTTGTCTTGGCTGACGTCCTGGAGGATCTGCTCCGGCTCTGACGCCTGCAGCTCCAGCTGGTGTTCAGCTGTGGAGGAGGAGGAGGAGGAAGAGGAGGAGGAAGAAGAGGAGGAGGAGGAGGAAGAAGAGGAGGAGGAAGAAGAGGAGGAGGAGGAAGAAGAGGAGGAGGAGGAGGAGGAGAGGGTGGAGAGGGAGGAGGAACCGCAGCGGCGGAGTAAACGCGGCCGGAGCGCAGCAGCGGCGGCGGCAGCAGTGCGCGCGAGCGGCGGGACGTGAACGCACCGCGGCCGTGAACGCACCACCCCCGGCAGCGGCAGCCCCGGCCCGGCGCCTCCGCGGCGGCTTCGCTCGGACCGGAGGGCGGCGGCATCCCGGAGGATTTAAAGCGACAGCAGGCGCGCCCCAAAGCGCTTTACTGGCCAGGTAAGTCGGATTCGGGACCCGTAAGCCACCGGCAAGTTTAAAATTAGCTTGTTAATCGGGCCGACAAAACAGCAGCTTTACGGTCAGGCAATTTATTGAAAACCAAATAAATAAACCCATTTGAGGAAAGGCCACCTCGTCTGCTCCGTTGTTTTTAAATGCAGGTTCAAGTTTCCAAAAAACTAAACTTTTCTCCTCCGCAAACTCGCCAATTTGCGCCAATCAACGTGTTAATTAATCAATTTCCGGATAAATATTCAAGTGCGTTTAAATGACACACACACATCTTTGCGCAACACTGGTGCACTTTCATTTATTTATTTTCAACCCATCTCGGCGGCTTATTCTTTTTTAATGAAACCTTTTTCCTTCTGCGCATGTATAATGTAGATTTAATTAATTTATCATTTACAGATGACCGTGCTCACGACTGCGTTGGGTTTGAAATCAATTTCTGCGTTAAAGTGACGTAACTGTTGGAGCCGTGCGAACCAAATCAATTGGCATTTGTTTTGGTGCCAGTCTCGCTTGGCTGCCCTGCTTTTATTAGTCTGGCTGGTGAGTCCAGCTGGAATTCTCCAGCCGTTCTTGTCGAACCGGGACAGGTCCAGCGCCGGTTCTGGACGCACACAGCTGTCCAGATTGCTGATGATCACGACTTGTTTTAAATAAACCAAAACAAATAAGCAACCCAAACGCACCGCGGATGTGCCGCCCCCTGCTGGCGACACCCGGCAACGACCGGATCTGGACAAATGTGTCAACACGCCAAATGTATAAATGTGTTTGTTTGTGTGCTCGCTGCCCAAAAAGCCTGAACACGACTTCGCTGCGAGGGCGTACAGCCTCTTTCTAGGCTACGCCGGTCAGCTCGGCTAGGTCTTAACCCAAGTAGCAGCAGGCAGAAAGAACAGGAGAGTGTTTGTTTGTTTGTTTGCGGGATCGTTGTTGTTTTGGTTGCAGTTGAAAAGCGAAAGAATCTCGCCCCTCCGCCCCACATCGGAGTGGTCAGTTACGCATTAGCACCTCCTGGGGGGGCTTTTAAACCCCCCCCCCCACCTCGAACTTATCTCACCGACATCAGGAAAACAGGGCAAAACGTAACAATCCCTCGCGGCTTTTAATATAACAGGATTAAACACAACGTGGCTAATCTGAATTTGTTAGGTAACAACGTTTTTAGATGATTTCCACGCGTGGCCTTACATGACTGTGGACTTTGTGGTCCGCTATCTTCTCCTTATCAGGAATTATCCCCCTGTCAGGGGGTGCGTGGTTCTCGTAATTATCAACCATGTTTTTTTTTTTTTTTATGTAACCTGCGTCATTCCTAACGTGACTGCGGCTCACTGGTCCGCAGATTAGACAGCTGGATTATAATAAATAGTTCAACAAACCTTTTGGCGTCACTGGGCTGAGCCCAGTTTGCATGTAGCTGTTCATGTGACTGCCTTTGAATCAAACGTCTGTTCACATCTGTGTGTGTGTGTATGGGTGTGTGTGTGGGTGGGTGTGTGTGTGTGTGTTGCCCAGGGCACTGTGGGAACTGTGGGGGGTTGTTGATGAGTGCTGGGACGAGCGTGCGGCCTGCAGATGAGGCCGATTGCGGCTGGGTCTTACACGTGTCTTTCAAAGTCCACCGGAGCGACACGAGCGCTTCGCCGAGCGACTCCTCCGGTTCGCGTGGAGCGACGGTACGGCGAGGAGCTTCTCTCTTGGTTGTCCTGGAAGACGGAATAGAGGTGATGAAGCGAGGAAAGCCAACTTGTGGAAGGGAAATCCTCCCAGAGAGGATGGAGTGATCCCAAACTGGACCAGGGGGTGGTCCACTTCTGATGTCGATAATGCGGGAATCATCATTCTAGAAGGTTTCTCTCAGACCTATAAGGGGTTGATTGTTGAGGAGAAGGAGGTTCTGAGACCTTTGAGCGGTTGATTGTTGAGGAGGAGGAGGTTCCCAGAACTTTGAGGGGTTGATTGTTGAGGAGGAGGTTCTCAGACCGTTTATCTTCTCTAAGTCCTGTCAGGAACCACGCTCTCTCCCCAGTCATAGTGTGGAGGACTCGTAATTCCATAAACAATTGCTTGCTTTTTCTACGCTGGTATTCTAAGATAAAACTCAATTTCACGGACTCCAGGCCTGGTTTGATTCTTCTGGAGATCTCTGGGAAGTACCGTGAGGTCAGAGCAATCTGGGAGGCTTTCTATGGGCACGCAACCTGTTGGAGCCTCGCCAAAGAGGAGGAATCAGCAGGCGTCTGAGCGGTAACGAGGCTTTGACGGGGGCCCTGCGGGGGCCTGCTTGGCCGGTAGTTTGAGCGCCTCGCAGGGCCGAAGCTACACGCAAGGGAGCCAAACCCCCGCCCTCGGTGCTCTTTCCGTCCGCCTGTGTGACCGAATCATCTGACGCGTGCTAAAAAAAGGGAATCGGAGGAAGTGCTGAAGGGTTGTGGGTCGGCCCAACGGGGCCTGAACCCGGCTGGGGGCCGCAGACCTGCAGGTGAGGCGGCTTCACCTGCTCATCTGGACCGTGATAATCCCCCCCGGGGGGACTCGGCCTCGCTGGCGGCAGCTGGCCGGGTTGTCACGGCGACCGGGCCGGAGAGCGGGGAGGGCACGTGACCGCCTTTGTTTGTCGCTGCAGTCGGGTCTGAGGCGAGCGTCGGGCCACGTGGTCGTTCTCGGGTCCTTCTCGCGGTTCCGTGCTAAGTTAATTTGGCGCTAATTAAATCAGACCGCGAAGAGGGAATTTTGCGGCAGATTCCACCAGTGGAGCAAAGACGTGCGAGGGACGTCAGCCTCTGCTGCTCAGATTAAACGTACAGATTGGGATTATTGGGTGGGCATGCTGGACTTCCAGACCAGTCTTAGTCAATCACCGGGCCCAGATGGCGGCCGTATCGCTCCATCAGGACGTTGGGGTTGGTAACGACTTAATTGACTCCTCATGCAGCGACTCTGCAGCGGCTGATTCAATTCGCCGCCGCGCTGGCTTTTGTTGAGGAGGGCCGCTGTTCTCCTCCCGTCCGCCCTCCGCTGAGCCGGGGACGGTAGGAGGGCGGCGCCCTTCCTCCAGATGGGGCAGATGTGATTCTTTCAGCCCGTCCCTTCCTTCCATGACAAGGCCTTGTTTTTAATCCCGTGTGTCGCCTCAGATCAGGCGGAGGATTATTCGCTCTCTTGTTCTGTTGGCACTCTAAAAGGCCTTAAGCCCCTTGTGACTTCATTACTCTTTTTAGTTTACCCATTTTCAACGCTGGCCTTACGATAATATTAGTTTTACTTTCTGGTTTTTATTCCCGAGGCTTAATCCAACAGTAGTGCAGCTACAGTCATGTTCATTGTGAAGTTCTGGACAGATTTTAATCTTCTCACGTTGGGGTTACTTTATGCGCGACTACTCGAAGATGGTTCTTTATGCGGAAACCGTCTTCAAAGCCTGTTGCCGTGGTACCGCAGCCTTTGTTCCCGTGTAAGAAAACGCCTCTGTTGAAAGCCTGGTCATTAGAAGGCGCCAGTGTTGCCGCCGATGAGCGCGAGAACGGAGCGCTCGCCCTAGACGAGCACTCCAGCGTCTCCCGGGTCAAGATCCCGGGGACCGGCAGAGGTGCTCCCGGCTGAAGCCGCCTTCACGTAAGGCCTGCGTGGCGGCGCGGTGACCATATGGCCTCACATGCTCATTCTTTAACAAAGCGGTTCTCCCGCTAAGCAGATTAGGCAGAACTTTCAGGCGGCGCTTAAACTCCCCGCAGCTGCTGTTGCGTGCGCTGCGGCGCTCCAGGGTCAAGTCCACCCGGCGGCTGCGGGGCGTTTTTGAGCTGCGTGTGCAAACCTGGGCGCGACGCGCCGAAAAGGCCCCCCGATACCTGAAACGCTGCGGTTTTTCCAGCATTCCCTGAAGGCTTATTGAACTCGCTTGCTATATGTGCACCTTTGATTTTCTAATAATCCTTCCCGTGGCTGCCGGGGAACAAAGAGGATTTTTTTTCCAATAAGTATTTGCAGCTCAAAGATCCATTCTGGTCCATACATGTGGGATTTAACCAGGGTTTAGGTTTGTCCTCTTTATTCCACACAACTTCCCGGCATGACGTTGCTGAATAAAAGTTTTTTTAAAAGCGGATTTATTTTGTCTCCGTCTCCTCTGTCGCACCCACGGGCTGTAAAACGCGATTTCAGGCTTTAGTGGGACGGAGCGCCACCTCTAATCTGAGTCTGCTGGTGGGAACATTTGTTGCTGCATGAGCGGTCCTGTGACCCGCGTAAACGATGGTAACGTCCTTCCGCTCCCGGCTCCCTCTGCTTCCCCAGCTCCGACTGCTTCTGACGGCGGCTCCCCGCGGCTGACGGGACGTGGCAGGATGCCACTGTGGCTGTTGTTCGTCTGCCTCCTCTCCCAGGCGGGCTGCAGCAGGACCCAGTCCCGGGACACCGGCGACGGAGCCAAGCCCCGGCGTGGTGAGTGGGGAAAAACACGACATTCTCGGAATGCCTCCGTCTCCAAACGGGCGGGAATTTAGCTCCTGATTTAATGCCGTTTTTAAAAAAAAAGGGCACCAATTCAATTAAGGGAGTCTGACTTTCACAATGTTAGCGAGTCCAAAGCTCGGCCGGGTCTGTGTGTGTCCTCTTTGTCCACATGCGGGTGTTGCTCCTCGTACGACATGTCAGCCGGTCGGGCCAATTCGACACGGCCGTTATCTCCATTTCGGTCTCATCCCGGGAATCTTCCTCGCAGATGGTTTACAGGAACTGGAGAAATTGAAGACTTCCAGGGTTCTGATTAATGCCGTCATGGCTGTAGAAGTACGCAACCATGGGAAGACATGAAATCTGAAGTTTAGCCAATCTGCCCTTTAAAAATGTCAGTCTGCGACTGTAATGCACCTCGTGACCTGATAGGGATGCTGTTGCTCCTGTTGTCTTTGTTTTTAAGCAAACAGACAAACTGGAAACGGGGACAGTCAGTCACATAATCCCATTAAGGACTGGACTGGTTTCCCCTCTCCTCACCCTTTCTGGATGGTTTTTGGCTAGACCACAGAAGCCGCTCCGCAAAGTAGTGTAGCGTAGTGTGAAGGTCAGCCGTGTCTCCCAGCTTGGTGTTAGAGATACTGGAAAGACGGACCGTAGACCAGGCGACTCCACGAAGGTATCATGTGAGCCCTGAGTTCTGTCTGGTAGCGTATGACATCACGTGCTGGAGGAATAGCCCACGTGTGTCGCAGACCCTCGGTCAGAAAAGCACTGAATACAGAGCTAACCAACCGTGTGTGTGTGTGCGCGCGTGTGTGTGTCATGTACAGAGGAAGGTGGTGCAGCACTCAGACCAGACATCTACTACTGCCGCTCTCCTAACATGGAACACTTCAACTGTTGGTGGCATCCGCTGGCAAACCTGACGGACGAAGAGGTCACCTACACCCTCACCTACTCCATCGAGTGGGTACTACTACCATTGCCTAACCCCAACCCCTATATCCCTAACCTCCTGACCCCTATACCCCTAACGTCTTGACCCTTATACCCCTAACCTCCTGACCCCTATACCCCTAACATCTTGACCCTTATACCCCTAACCTCCTGACCCCTATACCCCTAACGTCTTGACCCTTATACCCCTAACCTCTTGACCCTTATACTCCTAACTTCTTGAGCCTTATACCCCTAACCTCTTGACCCTTATACTCCTAACTTCTTGAGCCTAAACCCATGACCCTTATACCCCTAACCACATGACCCTTATACCCTCCTGACCCTAACCCCCTGACCCTTATATTTCTAACTTCCTGACCCTTATACCCCTAACCACTTGACCCAACCCTTTTACTCCTAATCGTAACCACTTGACCCTTATACCCTCCCGACCCCCATGACACTTACACACCTAGACCCTGACCCTAATGCCCACCCCTAATCCCCTGGACCCTAACCCCTCCCCCATCCCCAACCCTGATGAGATGGTCTTTGTATTATTATTGTTATACCTCCCTGTTGGCAGCTTCAAAAAGACGGAGTAATCAGATATTTGTCCCTTTGTGGGAGCTTTTCCATCAGATTGAAGCTTGAGATTAAAAGTTCACATACGGTTCTGGGTCATCAAATTTCTGCCTTTTAAATCCACTTTCACTGGCGGTTTCCCGGGTCGATGCACGGCCACAGCGTAACCGGGACATATCACGCTGTGCCTCTGACCCGATGTGATGCCTCTCCAGGCTCCATCGATTGATCGTCTGTTAAATCTGAGATTAGGTGATGAAATCTGACAACAGAGGTTGAGAAACAACTGGATCGATTCTGTCTTATTGAAGCGCCTCTCACAGCTGAGAGACCCGGGAGGCGTGATTGTCGGGCTGGAACGCAGCAAGAAATACTGAAAATGAAGGCAAAGCGCGCCCCCGGTGGGCGATCGTGGGATTACACCCATAAAAAAAGGTCGACCGAAGACGCCGCTCACTGGACCCTCGGGTCGTGTCCTTGTGTTCGCAGGAAGGGTCCCCGGCAGGACTGTCCCGACTACAAGACCGCCGGGCCCAACAGCTGCCACTTCGACGGGCGCCACACCACCGTGTGGAACGTCTACTGCATGAACGTGACGGCCGTCACCGCCGCCAGGAACTACACCTCGCGGCAGCACTGCCTGGACGTGGCCGACATAGGTGAGGCCCCGACCTCCGTTTCCGCGGAGACAGGCGAGTTCCTCCCGATCTCCGGGGTTCCTAAATGTCGCTTCTCGAGTCCGCCGCACCGCGAGACCTCCGTCAGAGACGGTCTCGTTTGAAACGCCCCGAAGCCGAGTTTCAGAGTTCGACTAAAGATCGCCGAGACATCGAGAATAAACGATAAACGGAGTCAACCCGCGGCTTCTGCTCCTCGCCACGCCGGCCCGCGTCAGAGTCACGTTTCCCCGCGTGTCCGCAGTGGAGACCGAAGCTCCGGTTAACCTGACCTACGAGCTGTCGGACGCCGGCGGGGACGAGACGGGTCACAACGCTCTGCTGACCTGGAAGTACCCGGCGCCCGCCGACCTGCGGTACGGCTGGATCACGCTGGTCTACGAGCTGGAGTACAAGCGGGACACCGAGGCGGACAACTGGAAGGTCAGCCCCGGAGGCGGGGGCCGTGGTCTGGCCGCCCCACCAGTGACCTCGGGTTCACCGCGCCTCTTCCTCGCCCCGCAGGTGAAGCCGTCTCTGCGGGAGCCTCACGTGGAGCTGCTCAGCCTCCCGGTGGGGGACTACGTGGTCCGGGTCCGCTGCCGCTCAAAGAACTCCCTGCTGTGGAGCAAGTGGAGCGCCGCCATGCTGATGAGCATACCCAGCAGGCCGTCTGCAGGTTCGCCGCCGCGTTGCCGTGGCAACAATCAACCCCCTCCCCCCCCTAGTTAGCTCTGGTTATAGCTTCCCGTTGTGGCTGACGCCTCGTTGGTCGACCTGCGCAGGTAAACTCCTGGTCCAGGTCCTGGTGGCGGGGTTCGGGATCGGCGCCGTGCTGGTCGTCACGTTCGTCGTCATTCCGCAGAGCAAGAGGTGAGAGCACGCCGTCGATCGTAACCCCTCCCCTCTGCTCGTAACACTTCCCGTCTTCTTCCCTTTCAGAATAAAAGACTACTTCCTGCCACCCATCCCGAAGCCGCGCATCATCGGCATCGACCCCCTGCTGCTGAAGGTGACCGCGCCCGCCGCCTCCTTTCCTCTTTGATCTCAAGCCCCTCTTGGTTGTGCGCTTTCCTGACCCCCGTCTTTCCTCCCCTCGCTCCGCCTCCAGAAGGGCAACCTGGACGAGATCAACATCCACCTGAGCAGCTTCCACAACTACAGGCCTCCGAGCTACACCGAGGAGGTCTGGGAGCCCATCAACGAGGACAAGATCTGCCTGACGCTGCAGGACCACGCCGACCACGCCCCCCCAGGGCGACACGGAGAGCGAGCGCCTGATGGCACCCTGTAACCTGGCGCCCATGGCGGCGAACCAGGAGCTCCTGGCCCAGAGCCCGGCGTCGTACGTGCAGAGCGTCTCGCCGTACTGCTTCGCCCTGTCCTCGGAGCTGACCTCGCCGTGGCCGGGGAGGGAGGCGGCCTCGCCGCAGGGGGCGGAGTACGCCGCGCTGGGCCAGCTGGGGCAGCTGGGCCCTCAGGCCGCCGCCGCCGCCGCCGCCACCTCGGCCGCCGCCGCGGCCAAGCGCTCGCCGCAGGACTTCTACACCTGCGTCCAGCTGATGAACGACAGCGGCGAGGTGCATCTGGTGCCGTGTCTGCCCCCCGACTACTGTCAGGACCTCCCCCCCCCGCCCTGGAGCAGGGACAAGAAGGACAAGGCCGACCAGCATCTCAGGATAGATCCCAGCGAGGTCGAGAGCAGCGGGTCGGCCGACCCCCTGGTGTCCGTCGCCGTCGACAGCCAGGGCTGAGCGGAGCGCCTCGAGCCCCCCAACCCCCCCTCCGGACTGATGAAAAGCAGGAAGCGGGCCGCGGGGACGCCGGCCTCCCGTCCGGCCGCCAAACGCTCGAACCTCAAATCACAGAAACGTCTCTGGTGCAATAAACGTCACTTTTCCTCAGCCTTTGACACCCTTGAGCAAGGCAGACTGCGGGAAGCAGGACCGGCGTGGCGTCGCCCCCCCCCCCCCCCCCCTCAGTCATCCGTTTTAGTTTAGCCCCCGGTCGTCCTGCTTTACCTCTGAAGACGCTTCACCCCGGAAGACTTAACCGATCATCAGCGCGCCCCAACTCTCACGCAGCCAGCGAGCTAGTAAGACACATTTCCTTCAAACTCGGGGACTCGCCGAGACTCGCCAGTGGGGGGGGGGGGGGGGGGGGGTGTTCTCATTTGCTGCTAATCGCTTTACCTCTCTTGTTGCCGTTACCAAAGTCGCCGACGTGATCGCCGCCGTCCCCGCCTCGCCCTGGAGGACGAGACGGAAATAATCCACATTCACGCACTGCTTCTGCCAAACCTCCGCCAGACGTTAACTCTGCGAAATATATATATATAAATATAAATATTTTACTTCTTTTGTAGGAAGAAGCCAAAAAGTGCCATTCTCTCCTCCACAGGTCCGTCAGTTTCAGGTCGTCTCCATGGAAACCTTCCGTTGGCGGACTCCACGTGCTCGTCACGTTTAAACTAGCCTTCAACATTCAGAGTATATTTCAACGTTTTTTGTTTTTTTTTTTAGCCAAAAGGCTTGTCGCACATATTCGTTGATATTTCTTGAAAGAAAAAAAAAAGATAATTTATTAAGATTTATTCCTGAACACTTTAAAAAGTAAAAAAAAAAAAAACGTGGAATTGTAGCATCGTTGCGCTTTGGCTACAAGTGCGTGGTTGTATCACGTGACCTGTTGTGCTGTCGATAGATGAGAAGTAATAGATTACTTTATCTCCTGTATGTGGCTGTAGCTTCTGGGTTTTTTTTTTCTTCTGTCCCTCCCGTCCCTCCGATGCGGAACCTTTCTGGTGTCATCACTGTGTTTTCTCTGTATGTGCCTTTATTTTGTTCTCCACACCAGGATTGAATCTACATCGTGGTCTCAGCTCAAAGGCTGAGGCGCCGCCTCTGTAAAAACTGGGTTCAAGTATGGAAGTTGTACATTAATACAGTATTTTTACCTTTTTTAATGTGACAAAACCACTAAACATTTAGTTCAAAATGAAACGTTTGTCTTGTAAAAGCACTTTACAATGCAATAAATGGTGGAAAGACCCCGTTGTGTTGTTTTTTTAAGTCCTCAGAACTCAGCAACACAACATTTAAAAATATCAAAAAAAGGCTTTAATGCGTAGCCGCAGCTCAGAGGTGATATGAGGTCTTGCGTATTCAAATATCTGCTGAAATTGTAAAATAATCACACGTTTGTGGCCATTCAAATTGTTTCAGTGGGTAAAAAAAAATAAATAAAAAAATCAGGATTAACAAACAAAGCCGCCGAATGTCAAGCATGTGATTTCAATTCACTGCATTCAGGGTTTATAAATAGTGGACCATTATCAGCTGACCTCAGATAAAGCACCATTCAGTGTTCAAGGAAAAACAAAAAACTTAGTCCCATGTCATTCCAAGAAAAAGAAGAAAAGCCGATTCAAATCTGGGATTATTTATCAAAACAATCTGAAAAGCAACAGATTCGTGGGGCTTTTTGGGGGCCTGTAAAAGTCTTCCTGCTGTGACAAATCCACCAAACATCCAATGACTTCACTGAAGCGGTACTTGAAAGTACAGCAGGAGCGAGTACTCGAATAAAAGTACTCTCTGGTATCGGGTGTCTGTGGTGGGGGGGGGCTGGGGGGGTTTGGAGGGGTGAGGGTCTCGCTAACTTTAGTGTCAGTCTGGCTGCTGTCAGCCTCTGACCGACCGCCGCCAGCGAGGTGAGAGCACACACACTCACACACACACACACACACGCGCGCGCACACACACACAAGGAGATCAATATTTGGATCGGTCGATCGTTGTGTGTTTTCTCACCTCTGAAATCTGTTGATGTTTGTGTGTTTTTAAAACCTCGTGGCTTCGAGGCCTTTTCAGCGCCAGACACCGAGGCAGCTGTCGCTACGGTTAAAAATAGACACACTCACCACACACACACACTCACCACACACACATACACCCACACACACTCACCACACACACCCACAAACAGCATCCATTATTTCTGATGCCTTTATGTAGATAAATCCTTTTTTTCATACCTGGTAGTCTGCACAACTACAGCAGAACCTTTTTTGAACAATCTGTTAAAAACCGAAGGGAACTAAAGCGAAACCTCAGCGCGAACCCCCGGTGGAACCGTTGGCCTGCCCTGACCGCAACACACGTTGTGTCTTCGTCGCTCTGGATTGTGCGCGTTTTGTTTTTTTCGTAAGCCAATTTAGGAAGTTTAAACCGGATAACCTATGGAGCAGGTCTAGATGTTCTATATCTAGAAGTGGAGGAACAGCGAGTCGTCGTGGAGCACTTGAAGTCCATAACCTATAGAATCTTGGACATCGGTGAACGCGGTCGTTGTGTGCGAGATGAGGCGTTTTATCCAGGCTAACTTGACCTTTATGGCATGAACACGGTGGTGAGCGGCAGACATGAAATGGATGAAACCCTTTTTCATCAAAGGTTCTCTGTTGCCATGGCGTCCACCAATGCGAGCGGCGGGGACGCGAGTCAGGCGGCCCCAGTCGTGGAGGACGAGGCGGCGTCGGAGGAGGAGACGAGTGTCCACGGAATTCAGTCGCGCTACCTGCGCTGTGCCTCCCCCAGGTAGGAGAAGGTCACGCGCGTTAATTCGATAGTTCCGGGTCCGTCTCCTAACCGGCGTCTGTCCCCGAAGCTTCTCCATGGTGTCGGAGTCCAGGTTCTCCGCCATCTCCGGCTCGGACGCCGCCAGCATCTTCATGGAGCCCATCCACCTGTCGTCGGCCATCGCCGCCAAAAAGATCATCAACGAGGGTGAGGTCGCGCTCGCCCTGTGAACGGCCAGCAGGGGGCGAGCCACCAGACTGACTCACTGTTCTGAATTAAAAGTTGGGATTAAGTTGGGGGATCAGATGAGGCCTGTTGAGGCTTATCTTCGCCTCCCTGGACCAGTTCTTTTGTTACATTTAGAGCCAGGACATGATTCATTCACCCTCATGAGCCCATTTGGATTCAGACTGACTTTAAAAAGCTCTAATTTGCTCAAACAAGCCTCCGTTACAGAGAATCCCCGTTTCACTTCCTCACATCATTACTGGGACGATGGAGGAGCAGCTGAATGAGGAGATTAGCATCGCCCACATTATGTTTCATTAATGTCAGCGCGGTGCTGGATGTGTGTTACACGGCGAACGTGTGTGTGTTCATCAGGCATCCGCTTCAGAGCGGAGGTCTCAACATCTCCTGTTCCTGACTGGGGGAAGGTAAACGCTGCTGCATCACTCATTAATTGGTACTGCTATTAATACAGTTTCTCAGGCTATGATGAGCCTAAAAGAACCAAAACAAGCTGAGAGATTTCTTTTTTTGGGATTGGGATTTGGGTCAAAAGTTCTTCCCTGAAATGACGGAACGCTCCAGCAGGGAGCCATTAAGAGGCTAAAATGGGCCTATTGATCTGGACTCTAAATTAACGAGTAATGAGATACAAAGGATAAAGCAGAGCCTCTCGAGAATTCAACCACAGAGAGCTTAAGATGCTGGCTTTTTCTGGGACCATTCATCAAAGGACCAAAAGCTCCTTCCTGGGAATTGTGGGCCTGGTTCCTCGTAGAGATACACGAGTTTAGCCCAAACAGGGGTCCAATTAAATCCACCTCATAATGAGACTGTGCGCTTTCTCCAGAGCTCCCACCTCGTGGCGTGCGAACCGAGTCCATCCCGGAGTCCATGCTGGAGACCGCCGAGCACCTGATGGTGGAAGACCTCTACAACCGTGTCAGGGACATGATCGATGACCGCAGCCCCTACAACACCCCCTGTGTGCTGGACATCCAGAGGGCCATGGTGCAGGACCGCCTGGAGGCCCCCTTCAACCCCGCCGATGAGGTGTGGCCCAACATCTTCATCGCTGAGAAGTGAGTCTCTGCCGGGGTCGACCAACGTGGTCAGCCCGACTCAGTTCTGATGGGGTTAACGTTGCCGTTTCTTTTTCCAGAGCTGTTGCGGTGAACAAGGCTCGGCTGAAGCGCATGGGCATCACCCACATCCTCAACACCGCCCACGGCACAGGCGTCTACACCAACGAGTCCTTCTATTCCGGCATGAACATCCAGTACATGGGCATCGAGCTGGACGACTTCCCCGACGCTGACATCTCGGTCCATTTCAGACCAACCGCCGAGTTCTTGGACGAAGCCCTGCTGACACACAAGGGTGAGAAAGACTTTCCCAATACACATACTTGTCCATACTGGGGTTCCTCACTCATCTGTTCCACTTCTAGGGAAGCCAAGTACACTACATGTGTCTTTGCTCTGCCCATTTGATCAAATATTCATCGGACTTGCATAGACCCACGATGCATTTCATCTCAACTAGCAATGGTGAACTTGGACCTTTAGTATGGACTTCTACTTTAGACCTTCACAAATCCGTACTTCATACTTAATATTGAGAATGGGCTGCATTTTATCTGTCCACCTTCTTAACGTGGGTTATATTTTTCTTAATTTTGTAAAAAAAACAAAAAAAAAACTGTTGCGACTTCCTGCTGTCAAATGCAGAGGCTGCAGAGTACCTCGGAAACACCGCTGCTGTCTTGTTCCTTGCAGGAAAGGTACTTGTGGTTTCCATGATGGGAATCAGCCGCTCTGCTGTCATCGTAGCAGCCTACTTGATGATCTTCCAGAACATGACCATCATGGAAGCTCTGACCTCCATTCGGAAAAAGCGTCCCATCAACCCAAACGAAGGATTCCTGAAGCAGCTGCGGGAGTTCAACGAGAACCTGATGGAGGAGCGCGACGATGATGATGAAACGCTCAGCCAGTGCTCCGTCATCGACGCGCGCGCACGTGCGCGGATCTTCGGCGAGGGCGGGGACGATGACGACGATGACACCGATAAGGAGGAAGAGCAGAGCATGTGTGAGGCCAAAGCGCGTTCCATCATGATGGAGGAGGAGGAGGACGGAGAGAGCGTGATGAGCAGCGTGGCCTCGTCTGCAGCCGCTGCTGCGCTCAGGAGCGGACTGATGGGAGCCCAGAACGGGCCTGATGCCCAAGGAGAGACCACCACCCAAGAGGAGATCGTTTTACCTGAGGGGCAGGTTGGCGACAAGGACGATGGCCTCAGCAGCATGATCCACGATTGGCAACGGAGGAACGAGAAGTATCAGAGCGAAGACTGGTGGGAGGCGCAGCTCAACAGTGACGACGAGGATGTTGGTGGTTTGGAAGAGGCGGAGAGCATCACCAGCGAAGACGTACGAGCTGTTAAAGATCGGGTGAAGCGTCGAACCAAACGCCCCCCATGGACGCCACGTCCACCTCCAGCTACACCAGTTACTCCGACCTCTGGAAGCAACGCTTGAGGGAGATTGAGGAGGAAGCCGCGGCCCGCTACCACCGGAAAGAGGACGAGGAAACCAGCGAGAGCACAAATACAGAATCTGCAGAGGAAAGAGTGAAGAAGATCGACGATGAAGTGGAGAGCATTCTCTCTGACAGCACCTCCATGTACAACTTTTGCCAGAAGAACAAGGAGAAGATGACTCCTTTGGAACGTTGGCGTGTGAAGAGAATCCAGTTTGGGTGGAACAAGAAGGATCGAGAAGATGGAGAGAAAAGTTCTGTCGGCGATGGAGAGAATGGTGAAGAAGAACCCAAAACGCCGTCCCTCCAAGATGTCAACCTGACGGCGTATCAGTCCTGGAAGCTGAGGCAACAGAAGCGTTTTGGGGAGGAAAACAAGGATGAGATTTTGGAGCTTAGCCGGGGCAAGGACTCTAAAACGGTAAAAAGGAGACAGAGACGAGAGGAGATCCTGGAACGCTCAAAGAAGAATTTAGAGGAGAGTCAGTCCATGTGCGGCTGGGAAAACGAGAGCTGCGTCAGCGGAGGGACGATCCCTCTGTCCGCATTCTGGGCTGGAGCCGGAGTCACCGGACCGCCGAGTGTTGCCAACGACGACAACATGTCGGTGATCAGCGGGAGGTCGTCCGCCTTCTCGTCGGTTTCACAGTCCCGTGGCCCAAGGTCTTCACAGTCGGGGCTTGGGGTTAACCCAGTTGCGCCCGTGCCTCCTCTTGTTCCTGTTCCTTGTGTCCAGGGTCCTGGAGGGGAACCTATGGTCAATCTGTCCAGCATCCAAAACTGGATCGCCAATGTCGTCTCTGAAACGATCAAACAGAAGCAAAGTGAGATGAGTTTGCCTCCTCCATCGCGCGCCGGCTCAGAGCTGAGCTTCGGCGGTGCCGCAAGTGTCATTTCGGGCTACGGCAAAGACGACGACAAGGCGTCCCTGTTGAGCGGCGCTTCCTACTCGAGCGCGCAGTCGCAGGGTCGCAGCAAAGCGGCCTCGGTTCTCTCCGGAGGTGGATCGAGCAGCATCTCTGGGATAACTGGAAAGGGGTCCACCTATAGTTCCCACCTCGGTGCCAAGAAGAACAAGATCACCACCACCAGCGTGCCTCTGTTCAGCCTCTTCCAAGATGAGGTGGACATGGACAAACTGGACGCCATAGACAAAGAGATCAAGTCTGAAATGAGGGGCAAGATGGCCGTGTACGAGAAGAAAAAGATCCTGGAGGAGAACAAACGCAGTACCCTCTACAAGAAGAAGAAACCCAAGGAGGATGAAGACGAAGAGGAGGAGAGAAAAAAGACAGAGGAAGAGTTCCTCGAGCAAGCGAAGAAAAAGGAGAAACCGGCCCGGTCTTACGGCCTCTCTGGGCGCCTGAACCTTAACCCCGCCCTGGAGAAAGACAAGAACACCAGCATCGACGACTGGCTGAAGAGCGTCCGGCCTCCGCAGAGGAAACAGGAAACCGACCCAGCGGAGGATCTGTACGACGACCTGGACGCCTCCGCCTCGGAAATGGACTTCTCCAGTCGCAGGGTGTCGTACTCTGTCGACGAAGACGAAAACGGCGCTTACGAGACGACCTCCCGATACAGGTCAAGGCTGCACGAAGACCTGTCAAACGAGGACGGCGAATATTACAGCAACGGTTTCCAGCAGGCGCACGGCCGGACGTGGAGGTCGGAGGGCGACGCCGCCGCAAACGGACAGTTTCACCGCCGCTACGAAAGCAGCGAAGGGAGGAGGAGTCGGAGGGAGGAAGACGAGAGCGACAACGTGGAGGAAGACATCGCCGCTTTTATCGCCCAAACCAGGCAGAGGATCAGAGCCCGGGCCGCCGCCGAGGCCGACGACGACGAGGTGCTGACGGCCTGGAGGGCCCAGCAGGAGGCCAAATCAAAGGGGGCGACATAGAGGGCGGAGGGGGAAGGTGAGAGAAACGCCCGGCTCCAGCCCCTCCTCCGGAAAAGAACGATAGTAACGAGAATATATAAAAAAAAATAGTGTTAAAAATGTATTTATGCCGTAGAAATACATTTATAGGAGGAAAGTCTTGTTGTTGAATGTAAAAAAAAAAAGACGTAAAAGAAATTTTGTGGATATTTTCTAAAAAAAAAAACCTCAAAAAACAAAACAGTGTGACGGTATAAACCAATTCACATTTGTACTGATATTTTACGAAAACAATAAATGTTGAAACAAAAGCGGACTTGTGTTCTTGAATGAATTGAATAACACTTTCCATGAAACACTGCAGATTATTCAATCTCGTTACTATTTGAAGAACAAGGACAAATTCCAAAATCTGAACTTTATGTCCCCCCGCGCAACTTGTTTGTCAGATTATAAATAGATTTCTTTATCGAGAGTATTCTGTCCTCTAGCGAACATCCGGGGAACTGCGCGTAAAAGCGCATAAATTGGACATTCTGCGACGATAATTAAAATGAGCAATTGGATGAAATATGACTCTTTTCTGGAAGCTAACGCGGGCTGGCGGCCTGATGGAGGCACATGTCCGTCTCCAGCGTACCTACAGCTTATCACGCAGCTTTACATACCTCAGTTGGATAAACCGCCGTGGGAATGTTGATCTGGTGAGGCTGGAAAAACTATGTTGAGGGTGATAAACAAATAAAAAGGGCATTCCTACTGTGCAAAAAGGCCCACGCCAGCGTCCAAAACGTCTCTATCGCAAATTTAAACGCAGCGATTTCATCCCTCCACCGACACCGTTTCATTTGTGTTTATGTTCTTTCACTGTTTTAATGAGAAGAACTTATTTTGTGGGTGGAGACCTGGGAGATTAAAGTATTACAAGCTGAAAATATATTCATAAAATCCCTCCCGAGTCAGCGGGAACGTCGTCCTGGCGTGGACGCATGCAGCGTTTGGCAGTCTTTCAAAGCCAGACGGGTTGACGCCGCTGCGCCATGGCGAGCTGGTGGACGGTGGCCGACGTGCTGGACAACCTGGACCCGGAGCAGAACCCCATCATGACCCGGGTCATCCAGGCCGTCGGGATGTTCGGGGACATCCTGTCTTTGGAGGACACGATGGAGGCGGTTTTGTCTGGAGACGATGAAGGTTCTTCATCGGAGGAGGAGGAACGTTCAGGAAAAGGAGAAACAGCTGGAGGATCAGAGAGCAAAGAAGAAGAAGAGATAGAAGGAGACACGGTGGATGGAAATGGAGCAAAGGAGGAGGAAGATGAGGAAGAAGGATGGGGATTGAGGAAGAAAGAGGAGGAAGAACAGGAGAAAGGAGATATAACACAGACGACAGTGAATGATACCAGAGAAGAGGAGGAAGAACAAGACAGAAGAAAAGGAGAGCAAGAAAGGGAGGAAGACAAGAACGATGAAGTACAAGAGAGGGATGAAGAACAACAAAATAAGGAAGAAAGAAAAGATGAAGAGGCTATGACACCAGAGGAAGAAAATGAAGTTCACATGGAAGGAAAGAGAGATGAGGAAGCTGAAGAAAGAGAAGAAGTGACTGAAGAAGAGGAAGAGGTGTTGGAGGAGGAACGTCACGATGGAGAAACAGAACCAGAAAGAACAGATGGAAGAACAGATGAAGGTGGTGAAGAAGCTGACAGGGAAGAAGAGGAACTGGACACCGAGAAGGAGGGAGGGACAAATGAGGAGAAAGAAGGAAGCGAGATGGAGAAAGAACAGACGGAGGAAGGAAAAGAAAAGATGGTTGCACAGGCCAAAGAGAAAGAGAAGGACGCCACGTCAGACGGAGAAGAAGCGAGTCTGGACCCAGATCAGCCCGACCCGACATCAAGCCCAGCTGAAGCTCTGAACCCCGACGCCGGCGAGACGGGAAGCGAAGACGAAGGCCGGGACGCCGCTCTGGACCAGGACGTTCACCCCGAGCCAGAGACCGTGGACGCGGGCCCAGAGACACCGGCGGCCTCCGTCGACGCCACGAGGGAACCACCGGTGACATCACATCCTGCTGGGCGACGCCACAGCAACGAGGAGGCGGGAGAACCCGGAGTTGATGATTCACCTGAGGCGCCACCAGGTAAGCAAGGTAGACCGCCTTAACCGCAGCACACTGTAAAAAATGAGACGTGTGTTTGTTACTCCAGACGGACCTGAGGACAACGTCTCAGGGACGGACGCTCCCGCTTGGACCTCCTTCCAGTCTGGATCGGGAACCGACGGGCTTCATCCGATCCAAAACTCACCTGGAACCGGAACCTGGGGGTCACGGGTCAAGGGAGAAGGAGACCGCAAAGGCAAGACGGCCGAGACCCAGCCAGGCTTTCAGTCGTCGAAGTACAAGAGTATGTCCTACAGGAAGATTCGGAAAGGAAACACCAGGCAGAAGATTGACGAGTTTGAGTCCAGGATGAACGTGTGACCGTCTGAGAATTGTGTTCCTGTTTTGAGCCAATAAAGGAAACATCTCGTCAAAGTCGGTGGGCCGAGGACGGAGCCCTGTGGAACACACGTGTTAAACGGCTTCATTAAGGGACGCTTGAGCTTTGTGGGAGTAAATGAGCTTTGATCTACACTATCTGGGCTACTACTACTTGTTAGTATTACAGTATCTACAACTGAATGCACAGATAACCAATAAACGATAAAAGTGAATCTGGTCAAATAACAGACACAGTTAATCGAAAAGACTCTGTAAACATATTGTATTGAGATGAGGTAGCATCTGTCAGGTAGCATCTTATTACTGCTTCAGGGTTGATTTTAATAGTATAAAAAAGGCAATGAAGCCTTGTTGTTACGTGACATTTTTGTCTATTTAAATGTATGAAGGTGTGTGCTTCCATAACTCCACATTATGCTAAATCTAAGAAAGTAAATATTAAGAGTAGTAAGTGAGTGAGTAAGCAGGTTACAATAAAACATAACTGTATTACTCACTAATTACTGAATATAACAGCCCAACGAGTGCATAAATCAATACTTGTATAAAAGCCAAAACAAAGAAAAGTCAACCGTTGGGCTTTCAGGCGATCAAACGATAAGAACAACAAGTCCCAGAATCCCCCGCGACCCCCGGTGACGTCACCACGCGCGTCACCCCGGCGTACAGTCAGCGGCTCACGTCCGCAGCTCCGGAGTAGTCTTTTTTTAAGAGTTAGCGACATTTTGTAGAGTAACCTACATTTGCCAGTTTCATCACGGGTAAGTCGAAAAGTAACCCCGCCGCAGCACAGCGGAGTTTCTGCTGAAACCCCGCGGCTGCAGACGGCTTGAAAGCGGAGCGTTGGAGTTTAGCGGGCTAGCGCGCTAACAAGATGGCGGCGCCAAAAACAATAACAAAGAGCCCGTTTGGGTTTAAAGTGATAAATGTCGACAAAGCGGCACAAAGTCCTGGTGTTGGGGGGGGTTAACGGGACCGTGCGTGTGTGTGTGTGTGTGTCTGCCCCCCAGTGTTGGGCCAGTGATGACACTGTCCACGGGAGGAAGAGGAAGAGGAAGGAGGTGATGATGATGATGATGATGATGATGAAGAGGAGGAGGAGGAGGAGGAGGATCTCCACTTAGCCGACCGACCGGCTGGCGGACGGACGGACGGACGGCCTCTCGCCCTCGCCGTGGAGCCGCAGGACGCCGCAGGAGGCGACGATGCCGCGGAGGAAGCAGTCGAACCCGCAGCCGGTGAAGCGTGAGTCCAGCCCGGCCCGGTTCGACCCGGCCCGGTCCGGCCCCGCCTCCCCCTGTCTCCCCTCCAACACCCAGAGTCTCAGAAGGACCTGCAGCTGTCGCCGCCGGAGCCACTTCGGCGCAAACTTGGGCCGACTTTGTGGTCCGACTGGTCCAGAATGTTGACTTTCCAGGCTGGTTCCCCCCCCTCCTCTCCTCCCCCCCTCTCCTCCCCCTCTTCCTCCCCCTGTTTTCCTTCAGGCAGACGTGTTTGCGCGTTATCTCTTCCTGAACGCTCCGACCCGCTCGGGCTCTCTTCTTCCACTTCTTCCTGTCTCCACTTCCTCTCTCGCAGGCCCCTACCTGACCTCCCTCGCTCCCTCCTCCCCGCGCCGTCATCCTCCCTTCGCTTCCTTTCTTTATTTTTTTTCCTGTCCGTTTCGCCCGCGTTCTTTTTTTTTAAGCTCCCGCCGGGGTCTGGCGTGCGCCCGGTGAAACGCGATGGAGCCCGGAGCGTTGGCTCAGCGACCTGTCGCACCAGTTTCCACCGGTGCCTCTCCGCCACGTTACCCAACCTCCCACACGCCGCGTCGTATTCAAACGACCTTTATCTGCGAAGCGGACTCGGCCGGAGTCCTTTGAACATTCCTCGTCTGCTCGGTACGAGATTTAAAAATAGCGGTTGAATTGAAAACATCTGCGCCCCCTCGGTCGGCTCCCGGCGGGTCCGCAGAACGGCGGCGGGGCCTCTTTGATTTGCGTGCGAATGAGGAAAACCGCGACGTTACAGCTGGTTTATTGTGCAGCCGAGCGAATAACCTCACACGCGGGGAGCCGAATGCACGAAAATGTCGTCCTTCCTTCACGCCTCGTCTTCCTCTTGACTTATCTCTTCCTCTCTCGTTTCCCCTCGTCCTCCTCGCTCGTCTCTCTTCTCGTCTTTTCCTGTTGCAGCTGTGTTCTTACGTCTGTGTTTGACTTGAACTGAAGAAACGACTTTTCCTGAGTTCTCTCGTGTGTGTGTGTGTGTGTGTGTGTGTGTGTGTGTGTGTGTGTGTGTGTGTGTGTGTGTCCAGTGGACTCGGAGGACGGGCTGGCCCGTGAGCCCGGCTGCCCGGCCTTGGAGAGCGACTTCACGCTGAGCGGCGAGCTGGAGTTCGGAGACTCTGAGATCATCGGGCTGGGCAGAGACGCGGGTAATCGTCTCCCTCCGATACTCGAAATCGCCGCCGTCGGGGCCCCCGGGTGGGCGGTCGGGCGACATCCTGTCGACCGAGTTTGTGCACATCTGGATGTGACGTTGACCCGGCGGGCGGCGTGCGATCGAGCGCCGGGTCAACTGGCTCCAGACGGACGGCTTTGATCTGGGCGGGCTTGACACACACACACACACACACACAGGAATGTTTGCGTCCCCCCCCAGGTATGACCGTCTTCTCCCTGAGCGTCGGCGATGACCCCTCGGCGCCGACGGCCTCCACCTTCCCCGCCCTCCTGTCCTGTAAAGGCTGCGGTCGTCTGCTGGGGGACACGCCTCTGGGGACGGGCCTGGGTCTCGGTACAGACATTTGAAGCCTCTGAGCCCCCCCCTCCTCGTTCGCCCCCCCTCACCTTCTCTGTTCTGTCACCTGCGCTCCAGGTGTGGGCCTGGACCTGGGGGCGGAGCTTTACTGTCTCACCTGCCAGGAGGGCGTGCACCGCGAGGCCTCCGTCGACTCCCCCCAGGCGGAGGACGCCGCGGCGCCCGCCGACGACGGCCCCCAGAGGAAGAGGAGGAGCGCGGGCAGGCCGGGGGGGCCCGGGGACCCCCCCCCGAAGCTGTACTCCTGCTCGCTGTGCGCCTTCACCTCGCACTACTCCAACCACCTGAAGCGCCACATGCGCATCCACGACGGGCAGAAGCCGTACCGCTGCCCCGTCTGCCCCTACGCCTCCGCCCAGCTGGTCAACCTGCAGCGCCACGGGCGCACCCACACGGGCGAGAAGCCCTACCGCTGCCCCGTCTGCCCCTACGCCTGCAGCTCCCTCGGCAACCTGCGGAGGCACCAGCGCATGCACGCGCAGGAGCGGCCCCAGAGGAGGGAGAAGGGGAAGCGTCCCGGGAGGCGGAAAAAGGGAAAAGCCGAGAGCGAGGAAGGTGAAAGGCTCCGTGAGGGCGTCTTAAAGGGGATTTTCCAATAAACCCAGACCCTGCTCACGCCACCCAAACACACAGTTATCTAGAAAGAGGAAGAGACGGGTGAAACTGAAAGATGAAAAAAATGAGGAAGAGGAGCAGGAGTTCTGTGTGTGTGTGTGTGTGTGTGTGTGTGAGTGAGGGAGAGAAAGAGAAGGAGGAAAAGATGAGTTATTAAAGAAGTAAAAGAAGGAAGTTAATCAATAGAAAGTGTGTGTGTGTGAGGTTGGTTAAGGGTTGGGTTGAGGTCAAAGGTCATGGGGCTGCTGACAGGAGTCCTCACAGAGACAGAAGTGCCAACGTGTGTGTGTTTGTGTGTGTGTGTGTCGCCCTTTCGTCTCGCTGCAGTGGTGTCGGGCTTGACTCTTCGGGTGTCCCAGGACTCGGCCTTCCTCCACTCGCTGGGGGGTCTCGGCTCTCCCACCGGCCCGCTCCCGGTGCTCCTCTTCCCGCTGTGCTGCCGGCTGTGCGGTCTCACCCTGGAGGAGGCCGACCTGGAGGGGGACAAGGCCGACGGGGACGACGAGGCGGACGGAGGACAGGTCAGTCCCTTCTCTCCCCTCTGGCGCCCCCTACAGGCACCGCGCGGTACCGCAGCACGCGTCCTATTGACGGCTTCCCGCTCTCGTTCTCCCCAGATGTGCCGCCGCTGTTCCTTGGACCTTCGCTCCAAAGACGAGCCCGGCCCCCCCCGCAGCCCCTCCCCCGTGTCGCGGCGAGCCCAGCGGGGGGCCAAGCTGTTCCACTGCCCCCACTGCCCCTTCCTGTCCCACTACCCCAACCACCTGGCCCGCCACGCCCTCAGCCACTCGGAGGAGAAGCCCCACCGCTGCCCCCACTGCACCTACACCTCCTCGCACCTCGACAACCTCAAGCGCCACCTCCGCGTGCACACGGGCGAGAAGCCGTACCAGTGCCCCTCCTGCAGCTACGCCTGCGGCAACCTGGCCAACCTGCGGCGCCACGAGCGCATCCACTCGGGCGCCAAGCCCTTCCACTGCGGCGTGTGCGGCTACTCGTGCAACCAGAGCATGAACCTGAAGAGGCACATGCTGCGGCACACGGGCGAGAAGCCGTACGCCTGCGCCGAGTGCGCCTACACCACGGGACACTGGGACAACTACAAGCGCCACCAGAGGAAGCACGGGCACAACACGGACAGCTGGGACAAGCACGCCCCCATCAACGGGCTGGGCTGGGTCGGGGACGCCCAGGGGGGCCAGGAGCACAGCTAGAGAGAGAGAGTGTGTGTGTGTGAGTGTGTGAGTGAGTGTGTTGTGTTTATACACTGGTGAATCTCCAGTTCAGGTTGGAACGAAACTCAGGTGCCTTCTTTGACGGCTGGTGTTGCACTCTCTTTATCAGGGGATAATCTTGGGGTGTGTGTGTGTGTGTGTGTGTGTGTGTGTGTGTGTGTGTGTGTGTGTGTGTGTGTGTGTGTGTGTGTGTGTGTGTGTGTGTGTGTGTGTGTGTGTGTGTGTGTGTGTGTGTGTGTGTGAGAGAGAGTGAGCGCAGTCCCCGTCTGACCTGTCAGAATGTAACTTTTTTAACCATTTGTGCATCATGAGCTCGGTGTGTTGGATCAGAGTTTATTGTACCCCCCCCCCCCTTATGAACAGTCTCCAATATGAAGGTATAGGTGGGTTATTCACGTCGCCATGGCAACAGGGTTGGATCGCCTCAGGAGCTCCAGGACCGGGTCCTCCTCTGGTGTTCCGCAGGGAAGTCTACGACTTGAACGGTTTGGGAGGTCGGGGGGGGTGGTGGCGGCTTTTGCGGTGCTTTATTTTGATGTTTGACGTTCGATTTGAGCGAAAGTGAGCGGGCGACGTGCGTGAATGTAAACGCGCCGGCCGGCCGGGACAGTTTCACCTCCCAGGCATGATCCGAGCTTCTTTCAGACCAGACTTACCTCTTATAAAATCGCTTTTCAGGGACCTTTTTAGCCGTGGAACCATTAAAATTGTATCGAATCTCTCGTTTTGGTGGCAGTTGTCGTTATTTGAGCGCGTGATGTGAAGCACATGACAGGAAGAGATGCCCTCTTGTTTTACTTCCTCTTCTGCCCCCCCCTGAGGGAACACCTGCATCCCAGATGCCTGAAGGACACTCAGGGACGAGTCAAACGTCCACCTCGTCCGTGGCCTCGGCCAGAGGTCAGCCCCCCCCCCACCCTGACCCCAGTAAGGTCACATGACCCCACCGAGGTCAGATGATGCATCTGTGGAGCACAAGCGAGCATTGGTGATGAAGAGATCGGTGGAGTGTGACGGTACGCCTGTATGTAAATCAGTGTGTGTGTATATGTGTGTGTCTTTGTGTCTTCACACAACTGCAGACAGTCGGTAAACGTCTGAGGTCATGGGTGTGGTGAGTACAAAACACCGTTATTTTGGGCGTTAAAAGCGTTTAATCTGGAACGATTCCGGGCCGGTCGAGTCCACTTTGGTTCAACTTCGAGACTGAAAGGGAAAGGATATCGGTTAAAGGTTCAAACTTCAAGGGCCCGAGACCCTTTCTTGAAAAGAACAGTCGCTACTTTCAGCTTCCTTGTAACCGTCACCGTGATGATCAAAGAGATTTTTACTCACTTTACATCAACTTGAGGAAATAAAAGCACTAGACGAAGAGTTGAAAGTTTGCGCGCCGTTTTTGTCTTCTTTAGAAGAATTCTCGTCAGGACTTTTTCCCGGGAGACATCGTGGAGTATCCCAGGAACAAGTTCTTCTCCCATTTCGCCATTTATTTCGGGGAGAAGGACGGCGTCCCCTACGTGGCTCACCTGACGAGCCGAGGTCTGTAGACGAAATCCCAAAAGGTTTGGACCTGGGTCTCTGGTTTTTGCCCAATATTCCTGGCGTCTTTGGCAGATTCGGACAACAAGATTCTGCTCTTCGGTCGAGCTCTGAGGTCAGAGGTCAAACTGGATCCACTGAAGATGTTGGGGAAGAAGTACAAGGTAAGCAGCGCCACCAACCCCTATCCCTTTGATGTCCCTTTGATGTCCAAATGACAGACACGTTTTTGTCCCCCCCCCGAAGGTCAACAACATGCTCGACGACACCCACCCAGCCAGAGACTTCCACACCGTGGTCAAACCCGCCATTGAGGACATGATGGGCCGCGACGTGACCTTCGACATCCTGTTCCACAACAGCGAGCACCAGGCGACGCTCTTCAGGTACGGCGTCAAGAAGTCGCAGCAGGTGAGTCGGGCGGCGGTGGGGGGGGCGGGGGCCGAGGCTAGGAGCGCGTCGGAGCCACGTGTTTGCCTGCGTTTCAGATCGAGGCGATCTACGAACACATCATGCCGACCTGGAAGAAGCTGCTGGAGCAGAAGAAGCTGTAAAAAGACAAAACTGTAGTACCGCCAGCAGAGGGCGCTGTGGTCACCGTCGAGTTTTTTTATTCCCAGTTGCCTTTTCTTATTCCAAGAACTTTTTTCCGAACATCACAGATTGTAATAAAACCATCGAGCGTAAACGTGGTACAGGTGTGTTTATTAGTGCCAGCAGGAAGTAGGTTTTGGAATCGTAATATTTCCGTTGTTCCGCTGTTTTTTGAGAATCTCTTCCCCGGTTACAGTCTGGCCTTCCCAAGCGTCTCCTGCAGCCACCCAATCAGGATGCGGTTGGTCTCCTCCGGCCTGTCCACCTGCGTCCAGTGCCCGCTCTCCTCAATGTGTCCCCTCTTCAGATTCGGGATCTAAACACAAAACGGGTCAGGATTCCGCCGGACAATCCGGCAGATATCACCCCCCCCTCCACCATGTTCTCCATCCCTTTGGAGAGAGCCGGCAGCAGGACTGGGTCTCGACCCGTCGTCACCATCAGCGCAGGGACCAGCACCTGGTGGACACAGCCGGAATTTCAGCTGACAAATCCCGAATCCGACCCCCCCCCGCCCATCCACTGACCTTTTGATTGGGGCGGGAAGCGGACCACTTCATGTTCTCCTCCATGGCTCGGTACCAGTTCAGCGGCCTCCTGTGGGGGGGGCAGGCGTTCACTTTCCGTTGGGAGTGGGGGTGGGGTGTTTGTGCTACCTGAAGCCCTGGTCCCGGTAGCGTCCGATGTAGTACCGCAGGTCGGCCTCGGTCATCATGGAGGTGAGGGGGACGTCCTCGGGTTGTCCCACAAACAGACCGCCTTGAACGCACCACAGATGTTACCAACAGTCATTCCCACAGGAATCCCGAAATGCCGGCATCTCACCTCGGGCGCAGACTCCCGCCGACTCTAAACGGGGTCGGGTTTTCTGGAAACACAGGCGGAAGCTCGGTTAACCCCTTGGGGCGGGTTCCCCCCTTTACTGACTCACCATTTCATCGCCGCTGGAAAAAAGAAGCTTGAAGGTCCGCTCCAGGTTCTTCTCCAGCTCGGCCTCGGCAACACCCTGGAAGGTCCAAGAGATCAGAGATCATCTTTGAGTAAAGGATAATGGGTCTTTGATCCCCGTTGATCTGCTCCCTCTGATGACGTGCTGCTTTCGGAGGCATACCGGCTTCTGGAAGTAGACCTGGTAGTCAAATATTCCCAACTCCTTGATCTTCAGCAGAGCCGCCGGGTCGGAGGAAAACAGAGGCGTGTTGAGAGATGCCACGGCCCTTCGCCGGCAAGAAGGGAAAAGGTGTTTAGATGAAAGCATCAAAAACCAAAGGGGGGTGTCGAGGGGTGGTCACCTGACTCTCTCTGGGTAGAACTGAGCCATGCTCCAAACCAGGGCGCCGCCCCAGTCGTGGCCCACCAGGGTGACCTGCAGGATCGCCTGGGGAAAAAAACGGGGGGAAAGCGGACTGTCGCTACGGGCGCCGGCGTTCCAAATGTCAGAGGCGAACACGGCGGGCGAGGACACTTGCCATCTTGTCCAAGAACGTAATCAAGTCCTGGAAAAAAACACGGATTCGTCGTTGAAAACCACTGTTTGTTTCCATGTGGATATCCTAACGTTGCAGTAATTTGTCGATTTTTCGGGTCGTGTCTTTGTACCTTACACATCTGCTCCTGAGTGTATTCGCCGATGTCTGCTGGTGGGAACGCAAAGGTCAAATCAATCAAACGGCTGAGGACAAATGTTCCACCAGCTTTCGGGGAGTGGGCGGGCCTAATGAGGGACACGCCCCCTTGACGCTGGTCTTACCAGGAGGTGCCGTCGATTCTCCGTACCCCTTCATGTCCAGAGCCAACACCCTGAAGCCTGCGTCTGCCAACGCTGGGATCTAATGGAGGGTGGAAGTTACTTTTAGTTACTCAAAGTAGAGTATTAGTAAGTAGTAGTAGTAGTAGTAGTAACTAAAAGTAACTCTTTCTAGTTAAAGTCCTTGAAGCAACTAGAAATATTAAAGGTATCTTTGTTCTGCTTTAAAGTATGTAACGCAGCTAAAAGTAACCAAAATTACTTAAAGTAAATAAATACTGAAGTAACTAAAGTACTTCAGGTAAATTAATTCACATTTTCATCACATCGGCTGTTCCGTCTTACCTGGTACCTCCAGGAGTACCAGCTCTCAGGGAAACCGTGGCAGAGCATGACAGGAGGTCCCTCGCCCATTTCCACGTAGTGAGTCCTCACACCAGGCTGGGGGGCCCACACACACACACACACACACACACACACACACACACACACACACACACACACACACACACACACTCAGCGATACTGCACACCTGCACGTAACCACAGCAACGTGGCGTTACCCTGATGGTGATGTATCCGTGGGACACTTCGTCTGGGTTGCAGGTCACCGGTTTGGTCCTCACACCCTGCAACACGAGCACACGCGTCTGTTTTCCATGTTTCGCCCTACGGAGGCACCCCTTCGCCGGCGTTCCTCACCTGTCCAGCGAGGGCGGTCAGTTTGCACACGGCGTCCGCCAGGTCTCCCGCCTTGACGGCCCTCATCCCCTCCGCCTCGGCGGCCGCCACACCGCCCTCGTCGGCGTCCACCCACAGGGCCTGAAAAGACCGGGGTCAGGTGGGGGGCGTTCAGGTGAGGGGGGGTGCGAGCGGGCGCTCACCTGTTGCGGCGTCACTCCCAGGTGCTGCAGGGCGGAGCTGAACATGGGGGCCTCCGGGACCCGCTGGCCCGTGCGGCAGGACTGGAGCACCAGGTCGAAATGGCGGCCCAGCCGGGCGAGGAGGCGGGCCGGGCCCTTGGTGTCGCCGCTGTCGTAAATCCAGTGGTTGGCCAGCACAGCTGTCTGGTAGCCTGATGTTGGGGGAGGGTTGGGGGGGGCAGATGTTTGGTTACAGAGTATGATGCAGTCTGTTCAACGTCACAGATGTTTTCAGGCTAACGCACCGCTGTTACGCAGGCTGGCGGCCGTCTCCAGCACATCTGGATTAATGGCCAGCATGGCTTCCCTCAGCTGGTCCACCAGCTCCGCCACCGACCAACCGGGCGGCAGGGCGACGCCCCTGGCCTGGGCCTCCCTCTCACACTCTGCCTCCAGCTCTGGGATCATCTGCGCACGGGCGACCAGCATTCGTTTTCCGTTGGCAGGAGGCCGGACCAACGGGTGCGTGGCTCACCTGGACGAGTGTGGTCTTGCCCGTCTCTGCGCGGATCATGGCGCTGTCGCTCTTGGAAGCCAAGTTGGAGAGAAAACCTCTGAAAAATAAAAAAAAAATGTTAATTAACCTTTGACTCACTCAGCGAGGTTGACCCCTGACCTTCGGTTGTTGAGCCGAAGTGCGCCGTAACAAGATAAATCCAGAACAAAACATGGTCTTGCTGAAAATTTTGGCACCGTAGCTCATCGCCAACGGCGGACACACGAGGGAGGTTGTGGGTTCGATGCCCAACAAGCCTGAAATCTTGTTTTTCTCCTTCAAACAACAGCACTGAAAGAGCAGCCAGGCTCACCCGGGTAGGCCGTGTTTCTTCTCCAGGCTGCTGAGGACAGCACGAGGGCTGGAGGGCACCGTGACCCCCCAGAAGTTGAACAGCACGGCCTTCGTCCCCTCCATTTCGACCCCCGAGGCTGCACGTCGAGTCCCTCAAATTCGCTTCGGCTGAAAGAGGAACTTTACCCTTGCAACAACCAGCAGAACAGGCCCGCCCCCCTCCCACACACACTCTCACACACACTCTCACACACACACACTCACACCACTGGGACAGGGTCCAAGAGCAGCCTGGTTGGGGGAGGGTGTGCCGATCATCCGTGTCCGTCCTCGTTTTCCCGGAGGGAGTGAGGCGTCGCTCCCGGAGACGATCTCTGTCCGGGGCAGGTGCATTGTGGGAAGCCCACCTTACCTGTTTATTTCTCGACGCTGGTGGCTCCTCCGAGGATAAAATGCACCCTGGAGCGTCCCCCAAACTGGGCTCGGTGTTCCAATAAACCTCCTCGACCCCCCCCAGACGCAAACATGGAGGCTGCTGAAGGTAAAAAGACGCCTGTTTAGGACGCCGCTAACGCTGCTGGACGCGGGTAGCGTCAGCGGCTAACCCCCCTTAATCTCCACCAATTCACATCTTCTGGGGGTTTAAAACCACCGGTTTGTCTTTAAACGTCGTTTTGTTTGCGTCCAGGTCGGTTTAAGTCACGACCGTGAATGAAATCATAGATTACTTCATCATCAGAGATCGTCTATTTGCGTCTAACCCGCAGAAACAGACCAGTAAACATCGTCGTTTTGTCATTATTTCAGTTTAAATAAGCCCTTTTTTTATTTTTTTTAAATTGTGTTATAATAATCATATTTTTTTTAGTTGATATTGGATTTCTGCTTCATAATTCTCCACCAGGAGATGAGGATGCTTCCCAAAGTCTCCTGTAGGAATATTTAGTTCCAGGTTGGAATGCTGACCGGAATGACGTCGTCCCGGTTTGACGGCCTCTCGTCCTCCAGGTGTCAGCGGGGCCACGCCCACCGAGGAGATGAACGGGGCCGGGAACCTGATGGACTTCCTGGACGAGCCCTTTCCCGACGTGGGCACCTACGAGGACTTCCACACCATCGACTGGCTGAGGGAGAAGTCCAGGGACACCGACCGCCACCGCAAGGTCCGCCCCCCTCGCCCCCCCCTTTCCTCCCCGGGGGACAACGTTCCCGGTTTTCCGAGCTCTTCTCGTCCCTCCAGATCACCAGCAAGAGCAAGGAGTCCATCTGGGAGCTGATCAAGAGCCTCCTGGACGCCTGGTCGGGATGGGTGGTGATGCTGCTCATCGGGCTGCTCTCCGGTGAGCGAGGGCGCCGCCGCCCGACCTCCCCGCGACCTTCGCCCTGACCCCCCCCTCCCTCCCACAGGGACGCTGGCGGGTGTGATCGACCTGGCGGTGGACTGGATGACGGACCTGAAGGAGGGCGTGTGCCTGTCGGCGTTCTGGTACAGCCACGAGCAGTGCTGCTGGACGTCCAACGAGACCACCTTCGACGACCGCGACAAGTGTCCGCAGTGGCAGAAGTGGGCAGAGCTCATGACGGGACACACCGAGGTCCGTTGGGGGGCGGAGCTCTGGCGCCGCTCTAACTCGCCTCCGTCTTCCAGGGGGCGGGGGCCTACGTGCTGAACTACTTCCTCTACGTCCTGTGGGCGCTGCTCTTCTCCTTCCTCGCCGTGTCCCTCGTCCGCGTCTTCGCCCCGTACGCCTGCGGGTCCGGAATCCCTGAGGTGAGCGAGGGAGGGGGCGGGGCCTCTGGTGGAGCTGTACAACCATCTCCCCCCCACCCCCCAGATCAAGACGATCCTGAGCGGCTTCATCATCCGGGGCTACCTGGGGAAGTGGACGCTGCTGGTGAAGACGGTGACGCTGGTCCTCGCCGTGTCCTCGGGCCTCAGCCTGGGGAAGGAGGGGCCGCTCGTCCACGTCGCCTGTTGCTGCGGCAACCTCTTCTGCAGCCTGTTCTCCAAGTACAGCAAGAACGAGGGCAAGCGCCGCGAGGTACGCCCCCTAGGGCCCCCCCCAACACCCCCCAGCGCCCCCTAACACCCCCCTAGGGCCCCCCCTAACGCCCCCTAACGCCCCCTTTAAACCCAGGGCGCTCCTGTCCTGACCTCTGACCCCCTCAGGTGCTGTCGGCAGCGGCGGCGGCCGGGGTGTCGGTGGCCTTCGGGGCGCCCATCGGGGGGGTCCTCTTCAGCCTGGAGGAGGTAGGCGAGCCGCACCGCCGCCCCCCCGCCACCATGGGGCGCGGCTGACGACCTCTTCGCCCCCCCCCCCTCCCCCAGGTGAGCTACTACTTCCCCCTCAAGACGCTGTGGCGGTCCTTCTTCGCCGCGCTGGTCGCCGCCTTCACGCTGAGGTCCATCAACCCGTTCGGGAACAGCCGCCTGGTGCTCTTCTACGTGGAGTACCACACGCCGTGGTACATGGCCGAGCTGGTGCCCTTCATCCTGCTGGGCGTGTTCGGCGGGCTCTGGGGGACGCTCTTCATCCGCGCCAACATCGCCTGGTGCCGGCGGCGGAAGACGACCCAGCTGGGGAAGTACCCGGTCCTGGAGGTCATCGCCGTGACGGGCATCACCGCCGTGCTGGCGTTCCCCAACCCGTACACGCGGCGCAGCACCAGCGAGCTGATCTCGGAGCTGTTCAACGACTGCGGCGCGCTGGAGTCGTCGCAGCTCTGTGACTACGTCAACAACCCCAACATGAGCCGGCCCGTCGACGACATCCCCGACCGCCCCGCCGGGCCCGGCGTCTACAGCGCCCTCTGGCAGCTCGCCCTCGCCCTCGTCTTCAAGATTGTCATCACCATCTTCACCTTCGGCATGAAGGTCAGTGGGGGGGGTGATGAAGGTGATGATGATGAAGGTAGTGATGGTGATGGTGATGATGGTGATGATGTTGATGATGGTGATGATGAAGGTGATGGTGATGATGATGATGATGATGGTGAAGATGGTGATGATGATGATGGTGAAGATGATGATGGTGGTGATGATGATGATGGTGATGATGGTGATGATGATGATGATGATGGTGATGATGATGATGGTGATGATGAAGGTGATGATGATGATGGTGATGATGATGATGATGGTGGTGATGATGGTGATGATGATGATGGTGATGATGATGGTGATGATAGTGGTGAAGGTGAAGATGATGATGATGGTGATGATGATGGTGATGATGATGGTGATGATGATGATGATGGTGATGATGATGGTGATGATGATGATGGTGGTGATGATGATGGTGATGATGATGGTGATGATGATGATGATGGTGATGATGGTGATGATGGTGATGATGATGATGATGGTGATGATAGTGGTGAAGGTGAAGATGCTGATGAAGGTGATGATGATGATGGTGATGAGGATGATGATGGTGATGATAATGATGGTGATGATAATGGTGATGATGATGAAGATGATGGTGAAGATGGTGATGATGATGGTGAAGATGATGATGGTGATGAAGGTGATGATGATGATGGTTCCCTCCCCAGATCCCGTCGGGGCTCTTCATCCCCAGCATGGCGGTGGGGGCGATCGCCGGCCGCATTGTGGGCATCACGGTGGAGCAGATGGCGTTCCACCACCACGACTGGATCATCTTCAGGAGCTGGTGCCGCCCCGGCGCCGACTGCGTCACGCCCGGCCTCTACGCCATGGTGGGGGCGGCGGCGTGCCTCGGTGAGTCCTCCGCCGCTGCCGCTGCCGCCGCCGAAGCCCCGCCCCCATCTTAACCCCGCCCCCCACCCTCTGCGCCCTCAGGGGGCGTGACCAGGATGACGGTGTCTCTGGTGGTCATCATGTTCGAGCTGACCGGCGGGCTGGAGTACATCGTCCCCCTCATGGCCGCCGCCGTCACCAGCAAGTGGGTGGCGGACGCCTTCGGGAAGGAGGGCATCTACGAGTCGCACATCCAGCTCAACGGGTACCCGTACCTCGACGTCCGCGACGAGTTCACCCACCGCACGTTGGCCACCGACGTGATGCGGCCGCGCCGGAGCGACCCGCCGCTCGCCGTGCTGACGCAGGACAGCACGACGGTGGAGGACGTGGAGGCGCTCATCAAAGACACCGACTACAACGGCTTCCCCGTCGTCGTGTCCCGCGAGTCGGAGAGGCTCATCGGCTTCGTGCAGAGGCGGGACCTCACGCTCGCCATCAGTAAGTCTCTCTCTCTCTCTCGCTGTCTCTCTCTCGCTGTCTCTCTCTCCTGTCTCTCTCTCCGTCTCTCTCTCTCCCACTCTCTCTCTCCCACTCTCTCTCGCTGTCTCTCTCTCGCTGTCTCTCTCTCTCTGTCTCTCTCTCTCTGTCTCTCTCTCTCTCTCTCTCTCTCTCTCTGTCTCTCTCGCTGTCTCTCTCTCTGTCTCTCTCTCGCTGTCCCTCTCTCTCTGTCTCTCTCTCTCTCTTTTCCTCCATCTAACTCTCTCTCCCCCTTATTATCTCTCTCCCTCTTTCTCCTCTCTCTGTCTCCCTCTCCTCCTAACTCTCTCTCTCCCCCCACTCTCTTCCCTCTCTTTCTCTCTCCTTCTCTTGCTCTCTCTCTACCTTTCTCTCTCTCCCTTCTCTCTCTCTTCATCTAACTCTTTCTCTCTCTCCCCCTTTGTCTCCCTCTCTCTCTCTCTCCATGTCCCTCTCTCCCTTATTCTCTCTCCCCCATTCTCTCTTTTTTTCCCTCTCTCTGTCTTTCTCTCTCTCCCTCATCTAACTCTCCCTCTCACCCCTCTCTTCCCTCTCTTTCTCTCCCCCCTCTTGCTTTCTCTCTACCTTTCTCTCTCTCTCTCCATGTCTCTCTCTCCCTTATTCTCTCTCCCCATTCTCTCTCTCTTTCTTTCCCTCTCTGTCTCTCTCTCTCCCTCATCTAACTCTCCCTCCCTCTCCCCCCTCACTCACTCTCTCTCTGTCTCTCCCTACTCTCTCTCTCTCCCTCTATCTATCTCTTTCTCCCCACCTTCATTCTCTCTTTTGTCTCTCTCCCCCACCCTCCTTCTCTCCCCCCTCACTCACTCCCCCCCTCTCCTTCTCTCCCTCTCACTCACTCTGCCCCCCCTCTTTTATCTCTCTCTCTCCCTCCATCTACCCCCCCCTCCAGAAAACGCCCGTCAGAAGCAGGATGGCGTGGTGAGCAGCTCCGTCGTCTACTTCACCGAGGACGCGCCTCAGCTTCCCGCCTCCAACCCTCAGCCGCTGAAGCTGCGGCGCGTCCTCAACCTCAGCCCCTTCACCGTCACCGACCACACCCCCATGGAGACCGTGGTCGACATCTTCCGGAAGCTGGGCCTGCGCCAGTGCCTGGTGACCAGGAGCGGGTAAGGAGGGGGGAGCGGGTAAGGGGGGCGGGGCGGGGGGGGCGGGGCTTGGCGGCGACCTCCTGACCTGACCTCTGACCCCCTCAGGCGCCTGCTGGGCATCATCACCAAGAAGGACGTCCTGCGCCACATGGCCCAGATGATGAACCAGGACCCCGAATCCATCATGTTCAACTAGAGGGAGGAGCGACCGGCGGCGGGGCGACCCTTGACCCCCACCACCACCTGTGGCCCCCCCCTCCCCCTCTCGCCCGACAAGGCAGCGCTGCTCCACGTGTTTTTCGGTGTAAGTCGCATCTCCAACGACCAGAAGAAGTAACTTTGACGGCAGCAAGTCACCGTTTTCCCGACGCGGTGGGCATAGCGGGAAGTTCATCGGTTTGCGCGAGCGGAGGAGGCGGCGGGCCGAGGTCCAGCCCCACCTCACGCACGCCTTAGATCTCTTCGTTTTTAGCGGTACACTGAACCCGTCCAGACCCTCGCCGCCGAGCGTCGCGTCCATCTGCTCCACCTTTCCGTCCCGCTCCAGACCGATATCGATGTTCCTCGGAGAAGCGACCAAGATTGCACACAGACGTCGTGAAACGAAGCCTTCCGTTAATTTTTCCCCCCGTCGTCCCGGACGCGTCCGCCCTCGGTCATCCCCCCGTCGTGACTTTCGTCGTTGTGATTTAGCTGCTAACAACTGAAACTGGAAACGCGATTAAAAACACTACGGTCTGAATAATCTGCTTTTGTTTGTTCGTTAAAATCCCGGAATGTTTGAGGGGGAAAAAAAAACAAAAACAAAACACTGTTGTCCACTAAATGTCGAGGATTCAATGTGAATGTTTTAGTTTAAGCTCGTCTGGAGCGCACCGACGTCGTCGCCCGGATCGTTTTATTTAATTCCCGTTGCGAAGTATTTATGGTACGTTCCTCCTACATGAAAGCAGAAACTTGCACTTTGTTTTTATTTTGTTAATTTTGTAAAGTCATTGGGAATAAACCTTTAAACGATGCTCGGCGTCCTCGTTTTCAATGCGTAGGTGCTCGCACACACGGAAAAACGACAATTTTTACTACGTTTTTTATTAAGTTTTGCTGTTTCTCGTGGCGGTAAGACCTTTGATCTCTTTAAAAGCTGATAAAGCGCCGCGCATCGTTGAGTGTTGATCATCGAGTCGCCGGCGAGGCGGCGGCAGTTACGTGAGGAGGTGAAGAAGCGTCAATGAAAGCACAAATCTGAGCGTGAAGGACGAACTAGGGAGGTCTACGGGATGCAGGTTCAGGTGCAGCGAGCGTCCGTCGGCGCCTCGCCCTCCTCTTCCTCACGCCTTGGTTGTCTTCTTCTCCTCCTTCCCGGCCCGCTCCAGGTCGGAGTAGTACTCCAGCGCATGTCGCACCGGGTCCAGGATGTGTTGCTGCAGGAGAAGGTTGATCTAGATTCAGTGGGGGGGTGATGATGATGATGATGAAGGTGTTGATGACGGTGGTGATGACGATGATGATGATGGTGGTGATGATGGTGTTGAAGATGATGGTGATGAAGGTGATGGTGATGAAGGTAGTGATGAAGATGGTGATGTGATGGTGATGGTGGTGATGAAGGGAGTCATGATGATGATGGTGATGATGATGAAGGTAGTGATGAAGATGGTGAGTGATGGTGATGTGATGGTGATTAAGGGAGTCATGATGATGATAACGATGATGGTCCGATGATGGTATGGTGGTGGTGGTGGTGAAGGTGGTGATGATGATGATGGTGGTGGTGATGATGATGGTGGTGAAGGTGGTGATGATGGTGGTGGTGGTGGTGGTGAAGGTGATGATGATGATGATGTTGGTGGTGGTGATGATGGTGATGGTGTTGTTGGTGGTGGTGGTGATGATGGTGATGAAGATGGTGATAATGATGATGGTTGTGGTGGTGATGATGAAGATGAAGGGGGGTCACCTCCAGACACGGGAACAGCTTGATGAGCTCGGTGAAGAGCGGCAGGAGGACGAAGCGGATGAAGCTGGTCTGACAGGATGGCTTGGACACCTTGTCCCGGTCCATGAAGGGCGTCACCGGGAGACCTTTGAGCTTCTCTGTGTCGCTCTGCGAGACAAAAACCAAGCTGGGAAATTTACGTTTCGCCGGGTACTTTTCTTCCCTCACGGAAAAAGAAAGCTTCGACTTTCAGCCGAATGTCCCCACTAGATCTTTATTTACAGACCCGAGCTTCTGAAAAACAACCGAAAAAGCTTTTAGACCCGAATTCCGCGCCGGATTTTTGGGTTTGAAGGTCGGGAGGAGGAGTCGCGAGAGACCTGGTTGAAGAACTCCTGCAGCAGACAGTCCAGCCAGGGCTCCGCCACAGCCATGGGCCGCACTTCGTTGGAGATGTCGCTCACCTTCACCATGATCTTCATCAGCTGGGGGGGGGACAAGCAGCGGTTTTGAAATGAGCGTCCAGGGGGGCGGGGCTCTGGGGAGGGGCTCTGGGGAGGGGGGCGGGGCTCTGGGGGGCGTCTACGCTCACCACTTCCTTGTGATCTTTGTTGGTGAAGTCGAAAACGGGCTGGATGGATTTGAACTTGTTGAGAATTTCGTTGTGTCTCGCCATGTCCGTCGCCAGGATGCACCTGAAGGGAGGCCTCGCGTTAGCCAGAGGGCGGGGGATGGGGGGGCGGAGCCGCTCGCCGCCGCCACCGACGTCTTACTTGATCATCACTCCTCGGATCTGCTTGTACTGCTCGCGGGTCAGGTTTTTAAGGATGTTGCACTCTGGCTGAAACATAAAAAAAACCACGTTTTATTGACGTCCTTTGAACAAATAGGACCTGAAGACTGATGGTGGCGTCCCCCAGGGACCGCTTCTTGGACCCCCTTTGTTTTATACGATCGTCAACTTCTCGATTTTTGTTTTACCTTCGACAAGATCCCGAAAGCCACGGCGCAGTGATGGTTCTCCAGCGGGGAAATGTCGTTGTAGCGAAGAGCCAGGTCGGTCTTGGCGTTGATCTGCGTGAAAATTCAAAGAGAAAGAAAGAAGGGGCTCACGCCAACGGCGTGAAGAGGCCCGACGGCGTGAGCCTCGGACGGGCGGGCGACCTGGTAGACGTTGTTGTATCCGGGGTGGTCGAGGTCGTGGCACAGCGCCGAGGCCAGCATGGTGAAAAGGTCCAGCTTGGAGAGCTTACTCCGGAGGTCCGTCAGCCAGATCAGCCCGTACATCTGCAACGGCATCGGGAACCTCAGAGGCTCGCCAGGACTCGGGTTCTGACGGCGTTTGTTGCTGCCGTTGTACCATCTGAGTGACGCAGAAGCAGTGCCTGAAGTTGTGGAAGGGGATGCTGTTGTAGTGGCAGTAGACCTCGAACAGGAAGTTCTGCAGGACGTCCAGCTCGATGTGCAGGGCGGTCAGGAAGTCCAGGTCGGTGAACATCACCTGCAGGAGGACCAGCATCTCCGCCTCCTCCCACTGCCTGTTTCAGAGCGCCGTTTCATCACAACGCTGGCGGGAAAACGGCGGGGCTCCTGAGGCGCCCTGAGGAACTCCCCCACGGGAACTACCGACACTCGGAGGCGGTTCGGTCATTCTGATTCTCACCAGTTGTCAAAAATCGGAGTCTTCAGGTGCTCTCTCACTTCCTCGGTCACCTGCAGCGAGCTACAGCAACACAGGTAAGTGGGCGGGGCCCCGAACTTGGCGACGGCGGCTGCGCGCGCGCTCGGCAGTCACCTCATGTTGAGGAACTTCTTGCGGACCTGCTGGTGCTCCTCCTGCACGCTCAGCTGGGCGCTTTTGCTCTTGGGCGGCAGCTTGGACAGCAGGTGGTCGCCGTCTTCTTTGAAAAGGCCCATCCAGCTCAGGTGCTCCACGCTCTGGCGGGGGGGGGGACCACACACAACCACGTTTCACTCAACGGCCCCCGTGGTTGGGACGCAGCGGGTCAGCGGTTCCGTTACGCGCTCGGCTTAGAAAATGTGGACCAGAACGCGTGTTTCCTGAACAGAGACATAAACCTCCAGCTTCCGCTTGAAGGACTCCACTTCGCTCTTCAGCTCGCAGACCACCTCCGGGGGTTTGCCCACGTCCGCCATCACTTTGCTCTCCAGGTGATGCAGCCTGACGGTGGGGGGGGTGAGTGAGGTGGACGCGGAGCTTCCTTCAACCCCCCCCACCCGCTCTACTCACCTGGACTCCATCTTGTCCAGCTCCATCGGCATCCTCGCTCCTGGAGGTGGACGGTAACGGTTACGTCTCAGGGAGCCCCGCCCCCCCCCACGACCCCGCTCACCTTTGATGAGCGACGTCACCACCTCCAGGCGGTAGTACGAGTCCACGCCGTTGGGCTCCAGCTGGGGGGAGATGTTGACCATGTTCCCGTGGATGTTGTACATCTTCAGGATGTGATGGGGCCCCACCTCCGCCGCCGCCCTGAACAGGTCTGGCACACAGACACACAAAAAAGGGCGCGGCCCCGCTCGGTCAGGGCCGCGGCTGCTTCCCGTTGTCGGCCGCCGGAGACGAACCCAGACGGTCACGCGGTTTCCTCGAGGACCTGCCAAGGCCACATGGAGCTGGGGGGGGGGGGGACTGGACTGGACTTTCCCCTCCGCCGACACGAGCTCCATCTACAGCCCGACCCCCGTCCCCTACAGCCCCCCCGCGGCCTCCCGCCTCACCTTTGACCTCGGCGGCGGAGCAGCCGGCCCCGAACTCGGCCTTCTCCAGCCGCCCGTGGACCATGAAGTAGATGATCTTCGTCGTCATCCCCGAGCCAGGAGGGACCCGACGCGCTCCAGAGATAAGAATGAGCCCTCTCGGGGCTGTAGAGGACTCTACACTCTGTAGAGGACCACCTGCAGCTGACAGACAGAACCTCCCCCCGGGCTCCTAACACCCCCCCCACCTCGCTGCAGTACCCCGCTCGGCCGGCAGAGGCCGCCAATTCCGCCCTCACCGCAGCTACGGCGGCTGCTGAGGGACACGCCGTGATTTACTACGGCAAACAACCTCTTTTTCCGCCGTTTAACGGCGCCGAGTGACTTGCAGAAACCCGCAAAGGTCCCCCGGAGGCTCCATCGGCTCGATGGCGAGGCACTCGGCCGCCCCCATCGCCCCGACGGCGGCGTGATTCGTCCGGAGCGTCGGCACTTCGTAACCGCAGCTACGCTACTTGAGAGAGGGTTTTTTTTTTTTTTTTTTTTTCCCCCCCTTTCTTTTCTCCTCCTCCTCCCCGGGAACGATTCATTCCATCCGGTGAGTGGCTCCCGCCGGTCTCACGGCCACTAACCGCTACACTAACCCGCCGGGGCGTGGGTGGTGGGGGGGGGACTTTCGCCCGGTTCCGGGGCCCCGATAGTGGAACTTGGAGGCGCCGCGCTAGCTCACGGGCTAGCCCCAGCCGCCAGCTAACCCCCCCCCGCGGCTAGCGGCTACGTAAACAGTCTTGACGTTTATCCGCCGCTGCCCCGCCGCTTCACTCACCCGGAGGCCCGCAGCCCCCCCGCGGGGACGCGGCTTCGCCCCCCCCACCGGGGGGCTGCGCGCCGCGGCTCCGGCCCGCGCGTAATTACGCAGCGCCCGCTCCACGCGTGCCATCCCCCCCCCGAAGTTGGGCTGATTGTTGTGCGCTTTTCTTGCCCCCCCCCCCCCGACAGGAGGATGAAGTGCGGCGAGAGGAGCCCCCCCCCACCGCCGGATGTTGTGTCCCTGCCCCGGGCTCCGGCACCGGCCTCCTAAAGCGAACCGCGGGCGTCGACGCAGGCCCGGGAGAGGTCCCCGGACCCGGACCCGGACCGGCCTTTGTGGGTCGCACGTGAAGAGAGTCCACCTCCACAACCCCCCCCCCCTAGAAGAGCCATGGACGAGGGGGCGGCGGGCATGGAGCGTCTGCTGGACCACGTGACGCAGAAGGACGTGGGGAGGAGGCTGCAGGTGGGTCAGGAGGTCATGGAGCTCATCCTGGACCGGGAGCGGTGCCCCGACCTGGAGCAGGACCAGGCCGCCACCGACAGGGCGGTGGACGCCGTGGCCAGTTCCTGGGTCAACTCCAGCAACTTCAAGGTGAAGCTCGCCCCCGACCCCCCCCCCCCCCACTGTCCGTCTCAGCTGTTGCGTTGCAGCTGTTTGCTCGAGCATCTGCTGGACCGCACTAAATTAGAACCCCCCCCCCCGTACCCGCCACAGCTGGTTGTGCGGGGGGCATCCCTGGCGTCGGGATCGATTTCGCCGGGGCGGAGGAGCCGATCCCGACGGGAGGTCAGGTGCGCGCTCCCGCGTCCTGGAAACGCCGCGTCCTCCGGTATCGAGGACGAGGGACCCAGGTGGACGCGGCGCCGCTGGCCCAGTTTCCGCTCCCCGATGAGGCCGTCTGATGTGGACACACACTTGTGTGTGTGTGTGTGTGTGTGAGTGTGAGAGTGAGAGTGAGAGTGTGTGTGTTTTCGGCCGGCACCGCTCACGTGGAAGCGATCTCGCTACGCCTCTTTTTTTTCCCTGAAAACCATTTTTAGAAGCATCAAATTACGCATCTCCTCGGGAACCTCGTGGAGCCGCGGCGGCGGCGGTGAGCAACAGCGCCACATCTGTGCTTTTTATTGAATATCAGCGTCTTGTGAATCGGATTTTACACTTTTCCCGTCATAATAAAACACGTTTCCAGCCCGGAGACGATCAACAAGGTGTGGCGGGGAATCCGAAAATGTGCTTTTTGGAGAGAGAGGGGAAGAGATGAAGGACTTTAAAAGATAAAAGAGGGGTGATCGTGGTGTGATGCGCAGAGACGTGGATTAACTTTACACGTCTGCGTCTTTAGACGTGGATTAACTTTACACGTCTGCGTTTTTAGACGTGGATTAACTTTACACGTCTGCGTTTTTAGATGTGGATTAACTTTCTTTAGACGTGGATTAACTTACACGTGCGTCTTTAGATGTGGATTAACTTTCTATCCCTTTAGATGTGGGTTAACTTTACACTTATATCTCTTTAGATTTGGATTAACTTTACACGTCTGCGTCTTTAGATGTGGATTAACTTTACACGTCTGCGTCTTTAGATGTGGATTAACTTTACACGTCTGCGTCTTTAGATGTGGATTAACTTTACACTTCTATCCCTTTAGATGTGGGTTAACTTTACACTTATATCTCTTTAGATGTGGATTAATTTTACACTTCTATGTTTTTAGACGTGGATTAATTTTACACTTCTGCGTTTTTAGACGTGGATTAACTTTACACTTCTGCGTCTTTAGATGTGGATTAATTTTACACTTCTGTGTCTTTAGACGTGGATTAATTTTACACTTCTGCGTTTTTAGACGTGGATTAATTTTACACTTCTGTGTCTTTAGACGTGGATTAATTTTACACTTCTGCGTCTTTACATGTGGATTAACTTTACACTTCTATGTCTTTAGACGTGGATTAATTTTACACTTCTGCGTTTTTAGATGTGGATTAACTTTACACTTCTGTGTCTTTAGATGTGGATTAACTTTACACTTCTATCTCTTTAGATGTGGATTAATTTTACACTTCTGCGTTTTTAGATGTGGATTAACTTTACACTTCTGCGTCTTTAGACGTGGATTAACTTTACATTAACTTTACACTTCTGCGTCTTTAAATGTGGATAAACTTTACATTTGCTTTACACTTCTGCGACTTTATTCTGGTCTTTATATTCTTTAATAACGGGTTGTGGGTCGCGCAGTACCGCCGGGTGTCCTCCGGGAGGCGGTGCGGGAGCCGCGTCCCTGGTTCTGTCTGGTTCTGTTTTTGTGCGGTAGAGGTTCCAAAAATTGCACCGTGTTCCGGACGGGTCCGGGCGGTGCGTGCGTGTTGGTCTGTGGTGTCAGCAGGGACGCTCTCACTACGCGTTCATTGAGCCTCCCAACCACCCCATGACAAGGAAAGCTGCCCGGCCCCGCCCCGCTGCCGCCTATACGCCCGCCGGCCGGACTCTGACTCGCGGTTCGCCCCGAACGTCCGCGTAAAAGCGACCGAGCCGCCGCCTCGGCGCGAAAGAGTTGTCGGTTCGATTCTCGCGTCGGCGTCAAAAAAACGACCTTAAGAGGTTTTATTTCTGTGTGAGGAAGCAGGATGTCTCCATGCCGTTACCCATAATCCCCCGCGGTCCGGTCTACCCGCTCTGACGTCGGTCCGTTGCTGCAGCTCCGCTGAAGCCTGATTTAAAAGCGTCCTCGAGGAGGGGTATTATTCCACAAAAACTACCCCATTATTCCACAAAACCTACCCCAGCACACCCAATAGCTCTTAATATATGTTTATTATTCACTTTTGCGACATTCTCTCCTCGGGTGTCCCTGCTGCTCTGTTGACATCAATGAACACGAACTGATTACATTTAATTAATGACATTTCATTTAATACGAATTAATTAATCAAATCAAATATAATTGCGCTGCGTATCATTCCAATTTTCCTTCTACTGACATTTGTGGCCACTGTAGGCAAACAAATTCCTTCTAATGTGTCAGTGGATGAGCCGGTACACATTTGGTACAGGTGATATAAATGGTATTTTTTTGTAATTTAATATTTAAATCTCGATCACAGTTATATTACATTTTTTTTTCGCCGTGTAATTGATTTTTATTTTTAGATAAATAGAACTTTACATCTGGCCGTCACGTTTGTTTACATTCGCCACTGACAGCATCACGTTTCCATGGCGACCGACCCGGAAATGACGTCATCGTTACCTGAATCATGATTGGAAAGACGAGTAAATTAACGCTGAACTTTAAAAAAAAAAAAATAGATACAAGCACGCAGGTTATTCGTAGGGGGACTAATACATTTTTAAAAACATATATTTATTTTTTAATACTCATTTTTACGTGTTCTCCCGTTTTTAATAGAATTTTTTTTAATAGAAGCGCCACCTGCTGGCCGGAGTGTGAACAGCAGAAACGCGTCTGTTCTCACCAACGTCCCAGTTGTGATAAAATCACTCACTTTGACCCTAAACTGGCTCTTAGGGCCTCAACCTGCTTTACTCCTCCTTTTTTGATCAGTTTAGAATAACGTGGAGTTGTTAATTAAAGGTGGCAGTCACTCATATTTATTCATCATGGCATGGAAAACCCTGATGTTATCTGTGTTTTTAAAACACTGTGTGCAAAAACAGTCTTATATTAATACACTATACTATTACATGTATGTTTCCCTCTCAGGTGGTTTTGTTGGGGATGGACATCCTGTCGGCTCTGGTCACCCGGCTGCAGGAGAGGTTCAGGACGCAGGTCGGGACAGGTGAGCCGATGGTGGGTGAAAAAATTTTCCAAAAAAACCCGGGGGGGGGGGGGGTTTTCTTCCCTCCCAACCGGAACACACCAGACTTGACTCACTTAATCAACCCTTTTGGGCCTTCAGACAGCTGATTGGTCAAACTGGGTGTGCTTGAGTTGGAACAAATGCAGCCCCCTTTTGGGTAAGTTTTTACCCCCCTGTTGTAGAGGAACAAACGGAGCGAACCTTTTAGATCTCTTGTACGAGCAACTCCTCCCAACTGTCTCTCAGTTCTGCCGAGCCTCATGGACCGTCTGGGGGACGCAAAGGACCAAGTCCGGGACCAGGACCAGGCCCTCCTCCTGAAGATCATGGATCAGGCCGCCAACCCTCAGGTGATCGGCCGCCTCCCCCCGCTCCGCCCCCGACCCTCCCGCTGACGTCCCGCGTTTGTCCGTTGCAGTACGTGTGGGAGCGGATGATGGGGGGCTTCAAACACAAGAACAACAGGACCCGAGAGGGCCTCTGCCTCTGCCTCATCTCCACCCTCAACGTGTAGGCGTCGCCCCCCCCGCCCGCCCGCCCGCCGGTGATCCCCGACAATCGCCCGTGCTGAAGATCCCCCTTCCTCTTTTTCCCTTCGCAGGTTCGGCTCTCAGAGTCTGACGCTCAGTAAAATCGTCCCTCACATCTGTCACCTCCTCGGGGACCCCACAAGCCAGGTACGACCCGCTGTTTTGTCTCAGCGCCCCCTGGTGGACAGAGGCGACCCTCGAACCCGCGCCCCAGCTGCACGCCTTCGTTTCTTGTTCCTTTCTTCTTCGCTCCGTCCGTGAATAAACCACGAGCTGTTGTCAGAGTCGTATCGTGACCTCACAGCTGCCGGGCCTCTTCCTCCTCCTCCTCCTCCTCCTCTTCTGTCCCGATGAGTCCGCACAAGTCCGCTATCGCACGACTCAGACTTCCTCTCAAGGACAGGAAGTCCCCAACCCCCGAGCCTGCCCACCGACTTCCTGTCCTTGAGCCGGGCTCGCTCGGGCTGGAGCGTCTTTACAACATCTGTCAACAATTGGAGGGAACTTTTAATTTAGGAAAATATTCCAAATCCCAAAACTGCACAAAAGCTGCTGCTATTTTAATACATTTTTAACTTCTCTGCTGCATATTTTTAAATTACTGTTATTAAGTTTTCCGTTTCGACCCCCCCCCCCCCCAGGTCCGGGATGGGGCGATGAACTGCCTGGTGGAGATCTACCGTCACGTCGGGGAACGAGTGCGGATGGACATCGGCAAGAAGGGCCTCCCTCAGTCCCGGTGCGTGACGCAGTCGCTCGAGGAACAAGAAAAAAAAACCCCTCGGTTTTCTTGGCTTTAGCGTGACTGTCGCAGCCATTGTTGCTGTTTATCGTTAATACGATAAAAAAAAAAAAAAGTCTGGAGGGATGGGAAGAGTTTGTTTGCGATCCGTGGTGGAATGTTTGTCTCCACTTGTCATCTGTGTTAAATAAGGGAACATCTGGCTCAGACTTTTCATCAAATCTCCTTTTCCGTGCTCGTGCGGATGTTCGGTTCCCCCGGCACGGCCGATGCGCGTCGCAGTGAATGCGTTTGTGCCCACAACCACTCGAGCAGGCCTCGTCTCTGCAGCAGGTTTGAGACAAAGCGAGGGAGCCGCTGCTCCGTGGGACAATTTGTGACTTATTCCAGTGGGGCTGCCCAGCAGGCACCTGAGCACATGCTGCTGTATTTTTGGACGGGCGAACTGAGGGGGCGTTTGTTCCTGCCTTTAAACCCTCTCTCTCTCTCTCTCTCTCTCTCTCTCCCCCCTCCGTGTCCAGGCTGAACGTCATCTTCAGCAAGTTCGACGAGGTCCAGAGGTCGGGGAACATGGTGCTCTCGCCCGTCTCAGGTAAGGGTCGCGCCCCCCCCCCCGCGCGCGCTCCCGCTCGCTTTCGTTCCGGCCCCGGTTTGGGTGTGGTTGTCGTGGCAACGTGGTTTCGATTCGGCGCGGCCCGCAGACATCGACATGTGACACGAAGAGCTGCGCGGCCCTTTTATTTATTTATTTTCCCCCCACTTTCATTTCCAAACGTCGGGCCCTGCGCACGTATCCCGACTCACCGGTCACAAGTTGTCCCTTCAGCAATCTGCAGCTTCTATTGCGGCTGATTTTTCTTTTGCGGCTTTCAATTAGCGCTGAGAGTAGACGCCGCGGAAGGTTCCGACTGATCCCCTTCCAACGTTATGAAGGAAGATCTGATTTCTGAAATTGGGATGATTTAATTCAGATGAGAGGGAAACTTGTCTCCAAGTCGGAGACGGAGTGATGCATCTGTCCTCCCACAAACAATCTTTGACCTCATGCTGCAGACCTGCCAGTCAATTATTTATTGCCGTAAAGTTAATCAATAAATCACATTTACCCGTGTCAACATGGCACAAACGCGCATTCATTACCTTCTGGGTTTGTGTTTGTGTTTAAAAAGCGGCGTTTTACTCCTGTAAACATTAGTACTGGTGGCATGTCGGCGCCCCAAGCGGGAGGGCGCGCTGCTCCGGGAAAAGTTCCACGTGACGAATTATGAGTTCCACCCGCGTGAAATTCCTCCTCAGTCATGTTTGAGCTGGAGAAAACTTTGCTCTTGTGTTCTCGTGAGGGCGGAACATGAGCTGCTTTCTTTGTGTGTGGGGGGGGGCGTTGAGGATTTATGTTTATTTATTATTATTGTCACGTCGGCCCACATGGAAGTAAACGCTCAAACCATCTGGGAAAATCCTGGAAAGACCGCCAAGCACAACCAGGAAGGGTCCGAAGGGGTCGCGTGAAAATAGGGATCTGATGGGGGGGGGGTCGGACCTGGGAAAACGGGGGGAGGTGAAGGGGGGACAGGGAAGAGTCCGGAGAGCAGGCTGGGGAAGGAAAACGGGAGGAGACGGAGCCGTCCTCCCGCCTGGTAGGGTTGGTGTCAGCTGTCGTCCCTGCAGTCACAAGACCGGGTGGAGGGGGCGGGGGGTGGAGGGGGGGGGGGCAGCAGCAGCGCATCGGCTCTGTCGCTGCCGGGACGCCGCCGCTTCTCCTCCAGACGATCCGGGGAGGAGCCCCCCCCCGAAGGTAAAGCAGCGGGCGCGTCGAGGTCAACGGACCCCCCGGGCGTCAGGACGGAGCGCTGTGGGGGGGGGCAAACGAGCCACGGGTAATCCCGCGGCGCGCTCCCCGTCTTTGAAACTCTGCTTTGATGTTGTGCTTTGATCGTGACTTCTCTTTTAAGAGCGCGTTGCAGCTCTTTGATCTTTAGGGAACCGCCGCGTCTCGTGCGTCCGCGCCGTCTTTGTCCCGATCGTTTTGAACCGGCGCTGCGGGTTTGGGTTCACCTGGAAACGACCTCCTGCTGGGGGGGGGGGCTGATGGAAGCCTCCTGAATAATAGACGCTGACCCCCCCAGGGCTGGATGCAGTTAGGGACACACTCGGATCAACCGGAACGCCATCAGGGAAGGTTTGGGTCCAGAACCCAACAGAAAACAAAACGGGTCCCAAGTCAGGGTTCAGCCTCAGCCTGGGGGGGTCGGGGGGGTCGTGGGGGGTCAGTGTCGATGCTCTGACTCGAAGGCGAGAAGCTCCGGCTCTCCGGGGCGCCGCTGACACTTCCCCTCGTCATTTGGCGAATTTGCATCGGCGGGATCAGCTGTCAGCCCCCATCAGGCTCGGGGCGCTCGGGCGCTTTGAGGGGCTGCCAGGAGGAAATCCTTTGATCTGGCGTTTAGCCGGGGGGGGCACAACAAGTGTCGGCTGTTCCTGAGACTTGAGAAGGTTTTTAACGCCACGCTCTGCTGTGAGGAGCGGACGCCATCGACCATCCACCCTCTGGGGGGGGGGCAGCGCCCTCTTGTGGAAGGAGGTTTCATCTAACGGGGGGCGTCGCTGCTCGGCGTCCGTCGTTTAAAAGTCAAATGCCCGACTGTGAGGCCCTCTTTGTCCCCCCCGCCACCAGTAGCTCATCTCTGAACGACGGGGTGAATTAAAGCCCCCCCCCCCCCCTCACCCCCCCCGTCGTTACTGCAGCGACAGATCGCCCTTCATCAGCCTCACCGCCTCGTCGCTCCGCTCATCGCCGTGATTTGCGATCGGAGCTGAAAAAGCCGTTAAAGTAAAATATCGTGATATCGATAACGGCTAAATAAACAACGTCGTTCTGTTTCCTCTCTGGGGATCCCCGCATCTATTTTTAGAACTTGTTTGGCGAAGCGAGGACGAACGCCCCCCCCATCCCCCCCCCGGCGTGCGTCGAAGAGCGAGCGTCTGCCTCGGCGGGGGTTCTCGTGCGGAGCGCCCGCGGGCTGGCGGACGGACGGAGGCTGACGCCGTCGCGCGAGCTGCTTCCTCCACAGCGGTGTCGCTCCATCCCCCCCCCCCCCTCCTGAGTCACGATGACACAACCGCTGCCCTGCGCCTGTGGCTCCGCCCACCTGATCCCGGCCCCTCCCCCTCCCCCCTCATTGGTCCGCCCCTCCTCTTCCTCCTCTCCTCATCTCCTCCGTTATCCTTCCGCCGGTCCCCGGCCCCCCCCCCGACGCCGTTTGAACCGAAGGACGAGGAAGACGCTCGCGTCGGAGCACGTGCTGCCGGGCAGCGGGGAGGGCGGGGCCAGCGCCTCCCGCTTCCCTCTTCCGATGTGAGGAGCGCGGAGAGCCGCGGGAACGCCGACCGACATGCTGAGGAAGCTGGTCTGCAGGCGGATCTGCTCCTGTAAGCAGCTGGAGGCAGGGATGGAGGGAGGGGGGAGGGGGGAGGAGGGGGGAGGAGGGGGGAGGATGGAGACACGGGGGAACGTGGCGTCTCCGGTTTTCGGCGGTCGCTCCCGATTCCTCGTCTTGGGAGTCGTCCAGAGGGAGATGTGGGATCGGCGTCTCGGCTTCTCCTCCGCGAACTTCGCTCCGCGCGCTCGGGGGTTCTCCCATGGTGAAGTTTGTCGCTTCCCATCTTCCCATCGTCTTCCCGCGCGGCTGGTTCGGGAAGTTTACGGACGTTCCCGGGCAGCGTTCCTCGGCTCCAGCCTCCACGCGCGTCCTTCCTCCAGCACCGCCGAGGCGCGAGGACACCGGGACGGTTTCTGTTTGAAACCTGATTTTTCCCAACGGAGTTTAAAGGCAAGGAACGTCGGGATGAGCCCGGAAGATTCCGGAAAAGAGGAGCCCCGCCGACCACGCGGAGCACCAAAACCAAGCTCTTGTTTGGGAACTCCGGGAGGAGCGGGAGGAATTCCCAGCCGCGTTGTTTGCGGACGTTCGGTGGGCGGGTGCTCCTCCCTCCGCTCTGCTGACCGGGAACGCTGTTGCATCCTGACGGGATGACGAACTGCAACCTGACGTGTGTGATGAAGGTGTTGGCCGAGTGCCCTGCTGTGTGCGTGTGCGTGCGTGTGTGTGCGTGTGTGTTTGTGTGTGTGTGTGTGTGTTTGTGTGTGTGTGTGTGCGTGCGTGTGTGTGTGTCTGTGTGAGTGTGTGTGTGAGTTTGTGTGAGAGTGTGTGTGAGTGTGTGTGTGTGTGTGTTTGTGTGTGTGTTTGTGTGTGCGTGCGTGTGTGTGTGTGTGCGTGTGTGTTTGTGTGTGTTTGTTTGTGTGTGTGTGTTTGTGTGTGTGTGAGTGTCTGTGTTTGTGTGTGTGTGTTTGTGTGTGTGTGTTTGTGTGTGCGTGCGTGTGTGTGTTTGTGTGTGTGTGTGCGTGCGTATGTGTGCGTGTGTGTGTGAGAGTGTGTGTGTGAGTGTCTGTGTGTGTGTGAGTGTCTGTGTGTTTGTGTGTGCGTGCGTGTGTGTGTGTTTGTGTGTGTGTGTGCGTGCATGCGTGCGTGTGTGTGTGTGCGTGTGTGTGTGTGCGTGTGTGTGTGTGGTGCGTGTGTGTGTGTTTGTGTGTGTGTGTGTGAGACTGGGGACCATGTGTAATGAAAGAGGATTGATTGCTGGCTGGGCAGTTTGCGGCGTCCACCCCGAGGTAGGGATGGGGGTGGGGGCGGCGTGCGGGGGGGGGGGGGGCGGTGGTTGGAAACGCGGAGTGTCGGGCCGCCATCGACTGCGGCGTCCTTCCACGCCGCGTGTGCGGGGTGAAGGACCAATTATCATGCTCCTGGAGCGTCGGGAAAATGTGGGTTTTGTTCGCGGCTCCTCGCCGGGAACACAGCGCCGATTGTTGCCCCACACACACACACACACACACACACACACACACACACACACACACACACACACACACACACACACACACACACACACACACACACACCACCATGGGCTCGTTGTGCAGGAATGCGCGCTGCCTCACGTTAAAATGCAGAAATGTCAACGTTGACGTTTTCGTGATGGCTCACGTGACCACGGGGGGGGGGGTCGTGACCCCCCCTCCCGCCCCCTGTGGTCATGTGACCCATCACCTTCCTCTCCACCAGACAAGAACTTCGAGGACGATGACTCGGTGGACGGCGGCCGCTCCTCGTCCTCGTCCAAGGGAGCCTCGCTGTCGGGGAGGAAGACCGTGAGCATGGGCTCCTTCCGCCGCCCGTCCTCCGCCTCCAGCAGCAAGACTGCAGGTCAGAGGTCGCAGCGACCCCCGGTGGCGGCGGCGGCGGCGGCGGCGTCGACCTCACGTCCGCCGTGATGATGTTTGCAGGGAGGGACGGCTCCGCCGGAGCCGTGGACGAGGAGGACTTCATCCAGGCCTTCGAGGACGTCCCCACCGTGCAGGTTCTGATCTTCGCCGCTCGCTCACCCCCCCCCGCCGCTCGCTCACCCCGCCCCCCCCCCCCGCCCCCCCCAGATCTACTCCAACAGGGAGGTGGAGGAGGCCATGACGAAGATCCGAGACGTCCTCTCCGACGACAAGCGGGACTGGGAGCTCCGAGTGGCGGCTGTGAGTCCAACCCCCCCCCTCCCTGCCCCCTACGCCCCCCCCGACCCCCTGACCCCCCTGTTTTCCAGCTGAAGAAGGTGCGCTCGCTGCTCCTGGCCGGCGCCGCCGAGTTCGACGGCTTCCTGCAGCAGCTGCGGCTGATGGAGGCGGCGTTCAAGCTGTCGGCCAAGGACCTGCGCTCCCAGGTGGTGAGGGAGGCCTGCATCACTCTGGGGTGAGGCTCCGCCCTCGGGGGGGCAGCGTGGGGGCGTGGCCTGACGTCTGCTGTCTCCAGGCACCTCTCCTCGGTGCTCGGCAGCCGCTTCGACCACGCCGCCGAGGCCACCATGCCCATCCTCCTCAACCTGGTCCCCAACAGCGCCAAAGTCATGGCCACCTCGGGGGTGGCCGCCATCCGCCTCATCCTCAGAGTACGGCTCTTTTGGGGGGGGTTTTGGGGGGGGGGGGCGATGTGTGTCTCCGAGCTGACCTGCCCTGTGCTCGTCTCTTGCAGCACACCCACTACCCCCGCCTCATCCCCATCATCACCAGCAACTGCACCTCCAAATCTGTGGCCGTCCGACGGTGACTACACCCCCGACCCCCCCCGGCCCCCCTCCTAAACCCCGTCTCCGGTTGTGTTCCTCCCATCGGCAGGCGGTGCTTCGAGTTCCTGGACCTGCTGCTGCAGGAGTGGCAGAGCGGCTCTCTGGAGAGGTGAGTAACGCGTAACGCGACACCCGGGTCGACCGCCGCCGCCGCCGCCGCGGCGGTTTCCATGGCGATGCCAGGCTGGGGGGGGGGCTCTCTGTCTGCCTCTGAGAGCCCGATTGTGTTCCCGCCTGCCTGTTTCCTGCCGCCACCGGGGAGAAACCCGAGCCGGGCCCCCTGTACCGAGGGAGCGCCCCGGCTCCGGCGGTCTGAACTCACGCGGCTTCGTTTAAAAAACGGCCGCTCGGACGAGAATCCCGTTTTTTAATTCCCGTTTTTTTTCCGCTTCAACTCACGCGGCGCGTGCTCCCCTCAGGCACGGCGCCGTCCTGACGGAGACCATAAAGAAAGGGGTCCACGACGCGGACGCCGAGGCTCGCTCTGTCGCCAGGAAGTGAGTCCGTCGTCCCCCTAAGCCCCCGCCCCCCGGGTCGTACCTGTCCGTCAAGCTCCTCCCCCTCCCCCCCCCCGTAGGTGTTACTGGAGCTTCCACGGTCACTTCCGTCGGGAGGCGGAGCAGCTCTTCCAGGGCCTGGAGTCGTCCTATCAGAAGGCTCTGCAGACTCACCTGAGGAGCGGCGACAGCATGATGTCGCTGCCCGCCTCCGACCGCTCCTCCTCGTCCTCGCAGGAGAGCCTGAAGTGAGCCGCCGCCTCCTTTTGGGGGGGGGGGGGGGCTATCATCACTGCTATTACACTGTTACTGTCATGACCCCCACAGCCGACCCCTGCCAGTGAAGAACACCTTCGGAAGCTCCGCATCGAGAAGTAAGAGCTCGCCTTAACCGTCCTGACACCTACGGCGGTCCTGCGGCGTTAATCAGAGCCCCGCCCCCCCCTCCTCCCTCCAGCCAAAGCCCCTCCCGCCCGGACGTCGGCCGCGTCCCCGGCCCCGAGCTCCCTCCAGCGCTCCCGCAGCGACGTGGACGTCAACGCGGCGGCCACCGCCTCCGCCCGCACCAGGATGCCCGCCGTGCCCTCGGCGGCGGCGGCGGCGGCGGCGGGGTCGCCCTTCAGCTCCGCCTCCGCGCTCCCCCCCGGATCCTACGCCTCGCTGGGTGAGGAAGAGCAAACCTTTACGGGGACGCGCCTCGTTATCCCGACGCTCTGTACGGAATCACGCCGTTCCGGCAGATCTTATCGCCCGCGTCTCGTGGATTGTTCCGTTTCCGTGGCGCTCGGTTGTTATTGGTACCTGAGACGTCCGGTCACATGACACTAACCCCTCCCCCACCTGTGAATCTTAAACCTTGTTGTGTTTCTCCTGGGCTCGCCCCCGTCAGACGGCCCTGTTAATGTGGACGGTAAGCTGCGTGTTTTCACCAGTGTGGACGGAGGAACGATGCCTCCCCCCTCCTCCCCCCTCCTCCCCCTCCTCCCCCCCGTGTGTCTCTTATCTTCATCACTGCTGTAATGGTGCTCATCTGTGCTGAGACTATGCATGGACCGTCTGCACGGAAGACCATTAGTGACACGTGACCTCGTTTCTTCTTCTTCGATACATTTTTGACATTTCTTTTGCTTTTGTTTAATTCTGAAGGGCTGAAAATGTTAATTTGTGGCCTCAATGTGTCGCAAATTTTAAAACCCTAAAGGATTCTTCACTTAAACTCGTGAAAAAGGCAAAATCTCAAACAATCTTAACTTTAAATATTGTATCATTTTATTCAGAATAATGTGATCACTTTCATTTAGAACCTTTTCCCCTTTATTTAAAATAGATCTCCATTCTTAAGATATATGTGAATATATGTATATATATATATATACATATATACATATATACTGTATATACATATATATGTACATATATATATGTATATATATATTTATATATCATTAAATAATCTCAAACCTTTGATTTTCTTGTCAGAACTCTGACCCAGTTTAACTAGTTTACTAAACTCTGATTCTCGCCGTGTGTTTGTGTCTCTAATCGTCTTCCGTGCATGATGCATGGTGTAACGTTTCTGGTTTACTGTCAGAACGATCTCATCGCCTCGGTCGAGAGTGAACCGCTTCACCTCGGAGAAGCCGAAGAACAGAATCGAGTGTTGAGAAAGTTTCGTTTTGTTCCAAATTGATCGTTTTTCTGCTTTGATTTCACGACCTTTGTTCTCAACCTGACACTTGTTTGACGCCCCGGACAGGAAGCTGGTGTCAGCCCCCCCCAAGAACGTATTATCGTTTAACGTCGTCCGTCTCTCATCTCTCCCCGTTTGTCACATCTTCCTCTTATCGGTTCAACTTTTGACGTTTCTGCATGACCACGACCCTCGTGACCCCGCCCCCCCCCCACCCCCCACCGCCACCGGGTCAAAGACGCCTCTTATTCCTCTGTGTGTGTGTGTGTGTGTGTGTGTGTGTGTGTGTGTGTGTCCTGTCCAGGTCGAGTGAGGACCAGGCGATCGAGCTCAGGAAACGGCCCGTCCGTGGCGGACAGTCGGGGGAGGAGCCGAGGGAAGGTGGTCTCCCAGTCCCAACGTGAGCGTCGCTCCCTCCAGTCTCCTCCCGCTCATCGCCCGAATCTGACGTTAATCCGCCGTGTGTTCCAGCGGGCAGCCGCTCCGGGTCCCCCGGCAGACTCCTGACCTCCACCTACGGGAGGATCCCCAGGCCGAACGTGGGCGGGGCCTCGGCCGGGAGCCCCGCCCCCGGCGCGGCGGACAAGGGCTCGGCGCGAGGCCACCGCAGCCAGGGCTGCAGCCGCGAGACCAGCCCCAGCAGGTCGGGCGCAGGTGAGGCCCCGCCCCCCCCGGCCGTTCCAGCTGAGGCGGCGTTCGGAGCCCGATCTGGGAAAAGCGTTTTGTTTTCCGACGTCACGCTCCTCACTAACGCCGCCGGCTTCAACCTGCCTCTGCCACCTTCTGACTAACATCCGAGAGCCTTCAGTGTGCTACCAGCTAAACTCTCCCCCCGCCCTGCTCTCTGTCTGTCTGTCTGTCTGTCTGTCTGTCTGTCTGTCTGTCTGTCTGTCTGTCTGCCTGTCTGCCTGTCTCTCCGTCCGTCCGTCCGTCCGCCCGCTGCGCTCCTCTAGCCCGCAGTCGAATCCCCCGGCCCAGCATGAGTCAGGGCTGCAGCCGCGAAACCAGTCGCGAGAGCAGCCGCGACACCAGCCCCACCAGGGGTTTCTCCCCCCTGGGTGAGTATGAGACCGTTGACCCCCCCCCGCCTGCCCCCCCCCGTAGGAATAAGTCCTTTAAACCCCTTAAGCAGCCAATCAGAGGAATTCATTATTGAGATTCAATAATGAATTCCAGGATGTGAAACTGGAACACCTGCCTCTTCCTCCACCCCCCTGTCCTGGTCCTCCCCCTCCTCCCCCCCCCCCCCCATGTTCAACACTGTCCTGGTCCTCCCCCCCTCCTACCCCTCCTCCCCCCCATGTTCACCACTGTTCTGCCCCCCCCCCTCCTCCCCCCCATGTTCACCACTGCCCTGGTCCTCCCCGCCCCTCCTCCCCCCCATGTTCACCACTCTTCTGCCCCCCCCTCCTCCCCCTCCTCCCCCCCATGTTCACCACTCTTCTGCCCCCCCCTTCCTCCCCCTCCTCCCCCCATGTTCACCACTCTTCTGCCCCCCTTCCTCCCCCTCCTCCCCCCATGTTCACCACTCTTCTGCCCCCCTTCCTCCCCCCCTCCCCCCATGTTCACCACTCTTCTGCCCCCCCTTCCTCCCCCTCCTCCCCCCCATGTTCACCACTCTTCTGCCCCCCCTTCCTCCCCCTCCTCCCCCATGTTCACCACTGTTCTGCCCCCCCTCCTCCCCCCCATGCTTACCACTGTCCTGGTCCTCCCCCCTCCTCCCCCCCATGTTCACCACTGTCCTGCCCCCCCCATGTTCTGTTCTGCCCCCCCCTTCCTCCCCCTCCTCCCCCCCATGTTCACCACTCTTCTGCCCCCCCCCGTGTAACCACGCTGGTGTTGTCTCTAACTCTAGCCACTCGCCGACACTCCCGCTCCACCAGCGCCCTGTCCTCCGCTGACTGCTACTCAGGTGACCCCCCCCCCCCTCGGGGGACGCCGTCCTTCATCCCTCCGTTTCTGCTCGCCTCATCCAGCGTTTCTCTTTCACCTCCAGCACTTTCATTTCACCGTCTCTCGTGGTTCGGTGTTTCCGCATCTCCGCCTTTTCCTCCGTTTGTTTGCTCATCGCTCACTTTTGAGTTGACGCGCCCGGACGCTCCTCACGCCTCCTCTGACCCCGCCCCAAACGGCGCCCCCCAACAGTCGGGCGTGAGGACTGATTTGTCCCGCGGTTGCTGTCTGCACGGTGGTGACCCCCCCCCCCCCCCGGGCCTCACGCTCCCCTCTGTTTGTGTCCCAGACCGCCTGTCGCACCAGGCTCGCATCTCGGCGTCCGTCAACGCCATGCGGATCCTCAACACGGGCACGGAAGTGGAGGCCGCCGTGGCCGACGCCCTGGTAAGAGCGGACGGCGACGCCACAGCGCTCCGGCTCAGCGGCCTCCCGCAGGAGCTCCTAATGCCTGTTAAATCTGTATATTTCAGCTCTTAGGAGACTCCAGGAGTAAGGTACAACCACGCCTCCCCCGCGCCTGCATGAGCGTGCACGCAGAGCAGCTCGCTCTCTTTCAGTTCCGCCCGCTTTTTTTATCGTTTTTTGCACCCTTTTCTGATTTAACACGACCCGAGCGAGCGCGGAATAACCTCACAACCTGCATGACGGCAGATCACGCCCCCCCCCCCCCTCGAGGGTCCGCAGACACTCACCCCTCTCCCTCTCTCCCCCCACCCCCCCTCCTCCTCCAGCGGCGGCCGGTGAGGCGGCGCTTCGAGTCTCCGGGCCTGTACTCGGACGACGACGCCAACAGCGACGCCTCCAGCGCCTGCTCCGAGCGCTCCTACAGCTCGCGCAACGGCGGCGCCGGGCCGCACTACATGAGGCAGACGGAGGACGTGGCCGAGGTCCTGAACCACTGCGCCAGCGCCAACTGGTCCGAGAGGAAGGAGGGGCTGCTGGGGCTGCAGAACCTGTTCAAGAGCCAGAGGATGCTCAGGTGGTGGGGGGGGGGCGAGGGCGGGGGGCGGGGGGGGCTGAGGCCGTTGGCGGGTTTGTAACCGCGTCCGTCTGTCCGTCAGCCGCGTGGAGCTGAAGAGGCTGTGTGAGATCTTCACCAGGATGTTTGCGGACCCTCACAGCAAGGTGAGACCCTCCTCCGGCCTGGAAATCCTTGAAAGTTTGTGAAATCTGCTCACGGTTGACGGGGTTCCCCCGGAAAAGCCTGGTGGTGGAGAAAGAGTTACTATTATGTTGTTGTTATAAACCATTTATTAACAGTACTTAAACAAAAAGCCACAATCTTGAAATACGGTTTTAACAAACACACAAAAAAATACAATTAAATTAAATAACATCAAATCAAGGTCTCCTCCGGTGCTCCTCCCAAAGTGTCTGACGTTTTTCTCCGTGACACGTAAAAGTCGTTACGTGTAGACGGGTCGAGGTTTTGGGCCTTCAGGTGAGTCCACCTGACCTCTGACCCCTGTGTGTTCACGCGTCGACCACAGGGGGGCGCCATTGAGCTTCCAACCGCATCACCAGTGTTGTATTGTTGTATATCCCCACACCAGACGTGGTTCAAAGCTACCTTACCTGGGTCGTAGAGCACTGGGGGGGGGCCCTGGTAGGGCAGCATGCGTGTGTGAGAGACATTTACACACTTCACATCACACACTCATCACCTTTGGAGTTTCCTTTGATCACGCTTTAATCCTGGTGGTTCTACTCACGAACGCCTCCTAACAGCCATCAGAACTAACGGCGTCACAGACTAACGGTGTGTTTCTCCGTTGCATGCCCCCCTCCCCCTCGCCCGCTCGCCGTGGACTCACACCAGAGAGTAAGTGTTCCGCGTCCCGCCCCGTCCGAGCGGCGTCCCGCGGCGGGGGGGAGTGACGGCGGCTCGTGTGTGCTCAGGTGTTCAGCATGTTCCTGGAGACGCTGGTGGACTTCATCGTGCTGCACCGCGACGACCTGCAGGACTGGCTCTTCGTGCTGCTCACGCAGCTGCTGAAGAAGATGGGGGCCGACCTGCTGGGCTCCGTCCAGGCCAAAGTCCAGAAGGCGCTGGACGTCACCAGGTTGGGGGGGGGGGGCGGCGTGGCGCTGGAGGTGGGCGGGGCTAAGGCGGCGCCGGTCTGATCCGCGTCCCTCCTCCTCTCAGGGAGTCCTTCGCCTACGAGCAGCAGTTCAACATCCTGATGCGCTTCATCGTGGACCAGACGCAGACGCCCAACCTGAAGGTGAAGGTGGCCATCCTGCGCTACATCGAGGCGCTGGCTCGCCAGATGGACCCCGCCGACTTCGTCAACTCCAGCGAGACGCGCCTCGCCGTCTCACGCATCATCACGTGGACCACCGAGCCCAAGAGCTCCGACGTGCGCAAGGTAGGAGGGCGGGGCAGTCCGGGGCGCCGCGGTCCCCCCCCCCCCCCCCCACTCTTCCTCCCCCTCAGTTCTCTCGAGTTCCTTTGAACTTCATTTGATTTTCCGTTTGCTTTTTTTATTTCGACCACCGTTTCTCGCCCACCGCCACCGCCGCCCCCTCAGACTCTCCATAACTGGGCGGGGGAGGAGTTGTCAGGCCGAGCCAGCACCGTGGCCTCCCTGCCTGGAGAGGGCAACCTGGAGGAGAGGTGCAAGCAGGTAGACCACCAGCCCGGGCAGAGGCCCCTAACCTCGTCTAACGCCGCAGGCTCGGACCGACCTGTCCGGCCTGGAGCGGCGCCAAGGCCCTCCGGCACTAACTCTCCACTTCAGGGGTCCCGATGGCGTGGTGTTGTTTTGGTTCTTCTTCTTAACTCACGTGTCTGAGCACGGGCGTGTTTGCATGACCCCTCACAGGAAGCGCCTCGCCGGGTCTCCGAGGCCCCTCCTCCGGCGGGAGACGGTCCTTCCTCTTTAACCCGAGTGGGAGCGGAAGCTCCGCCCCCTCCTCCTCCTCCTCCTCCTAACTGAGCTGCATGTTCACGCCGACAGCACCGAGGGTCCGCGGGCCGGAGGCTCTCTCCACGGCGAAGGGGCCAGCTCTAACGCGCGTGTGTGTGTGTGTGTGTGTGTGTGTGTGTGTGTGTGTGTGTGTGTGTGTGTGTGTGTGTGTGTGTGTGTGTGTGTGTGTGTGTGGCGTGCAGGCGGCCCAGGTGGTGCTGATCGCCCTGTTTGAGCTGAACACCCCCGAGTTCACCATGCTGCTGGGCGCGCTGCCCAAGACCTTCCAGGACGGGACCACCAAGCTGCTGCACAACCACCTGAGGAACAGCAGCGCCAGCAGCGGCATCAGCATGGTAACGCCCCCTCACGCCCGGGGGGGGGTTGAGGGGTTGGGGGGGGTCCCAGAGTCCTCTGACTCTGTTCTGTGCCCCACAGGCGTCCTCCGGTAACCCGCCGGGTCGGGCACCGCCGCGGCAGCAGGGCAGCCGCAGCAGCCCGCTGACCTCGCCCACCAATCACGGGGGGCTCTCTCCCAGGTACGCCCACCCCCCCCCCATCCTTGAGTCGTTCCCTCCCCCTCCTCCCCCTTCCCCCCCTACCCCAGGAGCTCTTTGTCGTCAGTAACACACCTGAAGTGATGCGTTTAAATCATGCACTGATGCAGGAAATGCCTCCGCCCGCCTTTACTAACACTGACTGAGAGCTGCTCTCTGTATCTACACCCCCCCCCCCCCCTCCCCCCTGCATCCTCCTCCCTCTCCTCCTCCTCCCTTCTCCTCTATCCTCTTCCTCCTCTTCCTCTTCCTCCCTCCTCCTTCCTCTTCCTCCTCCTCCCTCTCCCCCTCGTCTCTCCTCCACCCTCTTCCTCCTCCTCCTCCTCCTCTTCCTCCCTCCTCCTCCTCCTCCCTCCTCTTCCTCCTCCCTCTTCCTCCTCCTCCTCCTCCTCTTCCTCCTCCTCCTCCCTCTTCCTCCTCCTCCCCCTCTTCTTCCCCTCCTCCTCCCTCCTCTTCCTCCTCCCTCCTCCTCCTCCCTCCTCCTCTTCCTCCCTCCTCTTCCTCCTCCCTCTTCCTCCTCCTCCTCCTCTTCCTCCTCCCTCCTCCTCCTCTTACTCCTCCTCTTCCTCCCCCTCCTCCCGCCCCCTCTCTTCCTCCTCCTCCTTCCTCTTCCTCCTCCTCTTCCTCCCCCTCGTCTCTCCTCCACCCTCTTCCTCCTCCTCCCCCTCCTCTTCCTCCCCCTCCTCCTCCCTCCTTTTCCTCCCCCTCTTCCTCCTCCCTCTTCCTCCTCCTCTTCCTCCTCCTCTTACTCCTCCTCCCTCTCCCTCCTCCTCCTCTCCCTCCTCCTCCTCCCTCCTCTTCCTCCTCTCTCTGGGCTGGTTGCAGCCGGCTGTGTGGTTGGAGCACAGACGGGCTCTCCAAGTTCTCTTCTCCACCTTTCCCTTCCACTCTACCTCCGCTCTCTGCCCACTCCTCCCTCAAGCAAGTGCGCCGCGTTTACTCACCAAGGTAACCCCGCCCCTTTTCTTCCTCTTCCTCCTCTCCTTCCTCTTCATCAGGAGGTTTCACAGTAGAGCCTGGGTTTGATGATCAGGGGAAACCCTCAGAAACCTCACAAAAGCACCAAAAAGTAAACTGTCTTTAACTTTCTAGTGTTTACTTTTGTCTTCTTGATCATCAGTGATGTCCATAAAACCGACCTGGAATATTCCGGATCGGTTTAATCGACATCTTTGGCCCTTAAACGGTTTCCATTCTCGTAGCTGTGATTTCCTTTCGTTTTTATCTCCCTTAGTTTTTAAATTTCACGCAGGTTTATCTTTCCCTGCTGGTCTCACCCTCTTAATGATAAAGGAGCCGTTCATTTGGGATACTTCTGCCTCACGTTTGGAATGTCTGCAGATCTAAAAACATTCCCGGCGGTCTTTCACGTCGCGTTGAACCTTATCGGCGAACGCTGCTGTCAGCCTCCTCCCGATTCTCTGTGAAACCGCCGACCTCGCCCGTCCTCGTGCTTCCATTCTTCATTCCAGCTCAACTCTGTTCGCAGAGAACGCGCGGCTGCTTGTCCGCATCTCGATCTCTGGGAACTCTTTTTCCTTTTTTAACATTCGGAGCCAAAATCCGACATCCGAACTCCATCGTTCAGTCCCGAGAGGGAAGAGAGGTGCTGCTGATCCACGACTCAGCACGCCGTCCTGGATCACCGCGTGGTCGTCTCTCCCCCGGGGTCCTCCTCTCACGCCTCCCTTCCCGTTTTCCGTAGCATGATGGAATACGACAGCGAGAACCTGAACTCGGAGGAGATCTACAGCTCCCTGCGCGGCGTCACCGAGGCCATCCAGAACTACAGCTTCCGGAGCCAAGACGACCTGGTGGAGCTGCGGCGAGACGGGAAGAGGGACGGAATGGTGAGGAGAAACGCCCCCCCCTCCGTCTGTCCCCGTCGTCTGGCGCTCACGTGCTTCACCGCTCCTCCAGTCCGGAGTCGGGGCGTCCTCGGAGGCAGACGGGGGCGGATGCGGCCGCACGGCCCTGGACAACAAGACCTCACTGCTGAACACGCCCTCGCCACGCTCCTTCGCCGGGCCGCGCTTCCGAGACTACAACCCGTACAACTACACGGACACGCTGGATAAGGCCGCCACCAAGGAGGCCTTCTATGGCGAGGGAGGCGGGGACCACCTACGGGACGGTGAGATCCCAGTTAGGGAAGAGAGATCCCAGTCTGGAAAGAGAGATCTCAGTTAGGGAGCAGAGATGCCAGTGAGGGAATAGAGATCCCAGTTAGGGAGCAGAGATCCCAGTTAGGGAATAGAGATCCCAGTTAGGGAGTAGAGATCCCAGTGTGGATGCAGAGATCCCAGTTAGGGAGTAGAGATCCCAGTTAGGGAGTAGAGATCCCAGTGTGGATGCAGAGATCCCAGTTAGGGAGTAGAGATCCCAGTTAGGGAGCAGAGATCCCAGTTAGGGAATAGAGATCCCAGTTAGGGAGTAGAGATCCCAGTGTGGATGCAGAGATCCCAGTTAGGGAGTAGAGATCCCAGTTAGGGAGTAGAGATCCCAGTGTGGATGCAGAGATCCCAGTTAGGGAGTAGAGATCCCAGTTAGGGAGTAGAGATCCCAGTTAGGGAATAGAGATCCCAGTTAGGGAGTAGAGATCCCAGTTAGGGAGCAGAGATCCCAGTTAGGGAGTAGAGATCCCAGTTAGGGAGCAGAGATCCCAGTTAGGGAGTAGAGATCCCAGTCTGGGAGCAGAGATCCCAGTTAGGGAATAGAGATCCCAGTTAGGGAGCAGAGATCCCAATTAGGGAATAGAGATCCCAGTTAGGAAATAGAGATCCCAGTTAGGAAATACAGATCCCAGTGAGGGAATAGAGATCCCAGTTAGAGAATAGAGATCCCAGTTAGGGAGCAGAGATCCCAGTCAGAGAATAGAGATCCCAGTTAGGGAGCAGAGATCCCAGTTAGGGAATAGAGATCCCAGTTAGGGAGTAGAGATCCCAGTTAGGGAATAGAGATCCCAGTTAGAGAGCAAATATCCCAGTCAGGGAATAGAGATCCCAGTTAGGGAGCAGAGATCCCAGTTAGGGAATAGAGATCCCAGTCGGGGAATAGAGATCCCAGTTAGGGAATAGAGATCCCAGTTAGAGAGCAAAGATCCCAGTTAGGGAGCAGAGATCCCAGTTAGGGAGCAGAGATCCCAGTCTGGGAGCAGAGATCCCAGACCTGTTTAACTGGGACTCTCTTTCCCAGGCGGCCGACAGGAGTGTGTTGAGAACAAGATGGTGAGCCCCAGGAGTTTTCCAGGTAAAGACTCTCTTGGTTTTCCGCCCGCCTGCTGACTCGGAGCGGCGGGTAACGGCGTGCGTGTGCCTCAGCGGGCCCGGCGGAGCAGCTGGAGCTGGTGGGGGGGCTGCTGAAGGAGCTGTCCCACGGGCAGGCGGGGGAGCGCGGCCCGGAGGAGCGGCGGGGAACGCTGCTGGAGCTGCTGAAGGTGGCGCGCGAGGACAGCCTGGTGGTGTGGGAGGAGCACTTCAAGACCATGCTGCTGCTGCTGCTGGAGACGCTGGGGGACAAAGACGTAAGCCCCGCCCCCGCCGCCGCCGCCGCGTCGACGCTCCCGCGGGTCGGTAACGTGACTCCGCCCCCCCCTCCCCCGCAGCACACCATCCGCGCCCTGGCCCTGCGGGTCCTGAGGGAGATCCTGAGGAACCAGCCGGCCCGCTTCAAGAACTACGCCGAGCTGACCATCATGAAGACGCTGGAGGCGCACAAGGACTCGCACAAGGAGGTGGGGCTCGGGTCCCGGGAGGGGCGGGGCCCGGGCGGTCCGCCAGTTAGGGAATAGAGATCCCAGTGTGGATGCAGAGATCCCAGTTAAGGAGTAGAAATCCTAGTTAGGAAATAGAGATCCCAGTTAGGGAGTAGAGATCCCAGTTAGGGAGCAGAGATCCCAGTTAGGGAGTAGAGATCCCAGTTAGGGAGCAGAGATCCCAGTTAGGGAAGAGAGATCCCAGTGTGGATGCAGAGATCCCAGTTAAGGAGTAGAAATCCCAGTTAGGGAGCAGAGATCCCAGTTAGGAAATAGAGATCCCAGTTAGGGAGCAAAGATCCCAGTTATGGATTAGAGATCCCAGTTAGGGAGCAGAGATCCCAGTTATGGATTAGAGATCCCAGTTAGGGAACAGAGATCCCAGTTAGGGAACAGAGATCCCAGTAGGGAAGAGGTCCCAGTTAGGTCCAGTAGAGAAAGAGATCCCTTAATGAGGTCCCAGTTGGAACAGAGATCCCAGTATGGATTAGAGATCCCAGTGGTAGGATCCCAGTAGGAATAGAGATCCCAGTAGAATAGAGATCCCAGTTAGGAATCCCAGTAAAAACCCAGTAGGAAGAGGCCCAGTAGTGGCCAGAACAGAGTTCCCAGTTAGGTCCGCCTGACGAGCGCCCCCCCCGCAGGTGGTGCGGGCGGCGGAGGAGGCGGCGTCCACGCTGGCGGGCTCCACCCACCCGGAGCAGTGCATCAAGGTGCTGTGCCCCATCGTGCAGACGGCCGACTACCCCATCAACCTCGCCGCCATCAAGATGCAGACCAAGGCCATCGAGCGCATCGCCAAGGAGCCGCTGCACCAGCTGCTGTCCGACATCATCCCGGGCCTCCTGCAGGTGAGCCCCAGGCCCCGCCCCCTCGGGAGGGACCTCCCCCACCTCCGCCTCACCCCCCCCCCCTCCGCTCCCCAGGGCTACGACAACACGGAGAGCAGCGTGCGGAAGGCGAGCGTCTTCTGCCTGGTCGCCATCTACGCCGTGATCGGGGAGGAGCTGAAGCCGTACCTGTCCCAGCTGACGGGCAGCAAGGTGGGTCCCCCCCCCCCCCCCCCCCCCCCCGCAGACTCCCGCAGATTCCCTAACCTGCCCCCCCCACAGATGAAGCTGCTCAACCTGTACATCAAGAGAGCCCAGACCTCCAGCAACAGCAGCAGCTCCTCCGACATCTCCTCCTACTAACCCCCCCTCGCCCCCCCTCGCCCCCCCTCGCCCCCCCCCATCTCATTTCATTCCTCCAGCGGGATCACTGTCGTCTTCCCATTCCCTTCCCTTGGGAAGCCTCCTGGACCACCTCCCTAACCAAACCCCCCCCGCCCCCATCTTCAACTCATGAGCCTTAAACCGTCGATGGAAACGAGGGAGGAGTCGCTTTTTCGCTCCTCCTGAAAACACGCCCCCCCCCCCCCGCCCCCCCCGATGTTCAGAAGAGTTTCTCTCTCATCCGTCAGTATTTCCGTTTTTAGCCTCTTTTTTTTTCCCGTTTTGAAACGCGGAACTTTGTTGTATATTGAATGTAAAGACCATCGACGGGTGGGGGCGCCCCCCCCCCCCCCCCCCGAACCACTGCGTCCTTTCACCCGCGGGATCGCCCGTCGTAAAGAGCGAAAGGCTCCGGCGGGAGCTTCGATTCCGTTCCGTCGTTGACGTCGGGAGATGATTTGGCGGGCCAATGATTCGGAGCGCGGCGCCAGGACCTCTCCGCGGGCGATTCCGCGCCTCGAGGGAGCGAAGGCGGCGAGGCGAATCGGCTCCGCGCGCTCGTCGGAGGAGATCGTTTAACGGACCAAACGCACGAAGGAAGGGTTCAAATGTGAAAACCACAGAAGTATTAGAGGAGCTCGGCGCGGGGGCGGCCGCGCTTCTCCGGCTCTCGCGCCCCGGGAAGCCGGCGAAACGAGTTTTTAAAGAAACTTCAGAGTCGTTGCCGTGGTGAAAGCGTTCTGTCGCGCGATCGTCTTCCATCCGGACATGAAAGACCGGGCGACAGATCAGATTAGCTTTGATGTTCTGCTGTTTTGGAAGACCTGCTTGGGCCTTGGGTGGTTCCACTGGTCGGATTTGTTATATTATTATTATTATTATTATTATTATTATTATTACTCTTTTTAAGTACTTATTTTTAAATTAAAGGTCAAGTTGAATCAGTGTTTAAATGAACGACAGCTGGGAGCAAAACAGGAAATGAGCTTTTCCTTATTTTTATTGGAACGTGGGAACTATCGAAGAAGCTTCGCACTTTCGATCCTAACCTGAATGTAAATCACTCGGAGACCTTTGAAAAAAAATAATGTGAAGCGTTTTTGGCGAAAACGGGCCTAAATTGGAACGGGAGGACTGACAATCTGAACGACGGGAACGCTCGTGGAGGAGCGCGGACGGGCGGGGAGCGCTTTGATCTGTGGACATAAGCAATAATCACTGAGAAGCCCAGCTCAGATTTTCACGTCGAAGCACTGTAAACTTTCATTCTCTCGCTCGTCGGTGTTGAAAACTTTCATTTTTAGGGATATTATCGTAAAAAAAAAAAACGTTACTGCTGCTTACTCTAACACTAACAAACACGCCTAATGTATCGTGCAGTCGCGATGACGGAGAACTAACGTCACTGATAAACACTAAAACCTTCCAGTCCTCCGATTGGTCGAACCTGTACTAAACTCCGCCCATCAGGCGCACGAGGCGATTACGACGAAACGTTCCAATGTCTCAGTTTTTACGTTCCACTGATTGTAAACGTAAACGGTTAGTTTTAGCTTAGCATAAGGCCTGTGAGCGGGGAGGACGACGTCACCATACACGAGAAACGTATCGCGCTAACAGACGCTCACGAAGCGAAATGTTTTAATTATCAAAATTTCTGTCCTCGGTATTGAAACTGTCGTGTCGTAGGAGCTTAAAGTATTTACCCTTTTTCTATAATTACTGTGTAATTATTGTCCTCGATTCGTACGAAATAATGTAAACGATTGTTTACCGCGCTGTGACGTAATCACAAGTTCGTTTTTAATGTAACTCGGCCGCTCCCGTAATCCAAAAATGTTAACGTCGGCAAAAAAAAAAAAAACAGCGACCGAAGTCCCACACACTAAACTAGGTTAACTCACCCACGTTGGTCTCTGAGAATCAACGTGATTTCCCCGAAACGTTCGTTTTAAGCGCAACAATCAAGCCGTCGATTGTTTTTTTTTTTTTTGTTTTTTTTTTTTTTAAATCTTCAGGCCTTATCGCGTCATCAACCCTCTGACTGTTAAACGGCTCCCTAGGATGCGTTCGAGGTCCTTAGGAATTCTGAATTGTGAATGTGTGCCTTTTGGGTGAAGGCTTTAGGCAACAGCGCGTCCTGCACATTTCTAACGAGTACTAACACCGCAGCACACTTCCCCAGGTGGACTTGGCATGTCGAAGAGCCGCAGCGCTGTAAATAGCTTCCAGCCGCACACGTGCATGACTCCGGTTTTAGTTTAGTTTGATTTCATGCTTCACGATATTTATGTTTCCTGTGTATGACTGTATATATTTACATGTTTGGTTCTTTCACCTGTGATAGACTTTACAGAAATAAACCGTCAGACTTCCACTTCCCCTCCTCTTTCCTGGTTTGGAGTTCTTTTTTTTTTTTGTGTGTGTCTACTTTGATCCAGTAAAAATAAATAATCAAAGCAGCAGCAGCGTCACAAAATTAAACATTACAAACAGAAAATTAAATAAAATAATTAAGGAATTACTAGTTAAACATGTTGGTTTTAGAGTCAATTTGTTTTAAAACAATTTTCCTTTTTAAAAAACTGTTGAAAATTATGAGTTAAAATAATTATTTTTTTAGAGATTTGCTTTGATCTTTATCTTGGGTATCCAAATATGACACATTCAATTTTAAAGTTGAGGCGCGTGACCCCAGGTGAACTTCATTTCCCAGAAGCCCTCGCGTTTCCGAAACAGGTGCTCTCTGTGTGACGTCATCGCCCCCGCCCAGGTGGGGACAAATGTTTGTCGCCGGAGGTGAAGGACGGACGCTCTGATCTCGTCTTTGATCGGCGCTTTTATCCCTGAACGTTTCCCCCGTGCGGACTCTCGGAGCTCTCCGGAGGCGCCTGCGGACACCAGGGGGCGCTGTCGACGCGCCGGTGAACCTCGGGCCGCAGGTGAGCGACGCCACGAGGAAAAAAACTCTGAAACGCGTTTAAGAACGAAAAGTTACGGGCAACGTTTAATTGTTAAAGTACGTGGAGTACAAAGAAGACTTTTGAAGTAAAAAAAAAACAAGTTTACAAACGTTGATTTGACGGAGGATTTGAGTCAACGGCGTAAAAGAAAATTAAGAGAAATTCTTTATAATTTGCAAGAAAAAAATCACAACTTTAAAATCCGCATTTTTTAAGTAGAATTTTCAACAATAACAAGAATTTAATAATATATTTGCTACCTAAATAATATATTTACTCCTTAAATAATATATTTACTAACTCCACAATCTGAACAGGGATCACGAAGAAAAATGTTGAAAAATCACATTTGATGAAACAAAACTCAAATATATAAAAAATAATAATAAAAATATCAATTATTTTCCTCCATTAATCTTTTTTATTTCGACGTGGTCGGGCACTAAAAACTAAACGAGACACGTTAGTTTCTCCCCACTGGGGGCGGGGCTATGCCACAAGGCCCCGCCCATCTGGGGGGGGGTCAAAGTTACACAGACATTTTGTGGGGGAGGGGGGTCTGACGTCGTTGGCGCCTCTCCGCTGTGGTCGCGTGCCGGGTTCATCAGCCTTCACAGTCGGGCGAAAGTTAATTTCATTAAGCCCACCCCCCCCCCCCCTCCCCCCCCCCCCCTCCCCAAAAGCCCTCATCGTGTATGATTAGCGCGCATTTCCCCAACCTGGCGGCGAGTGGCGGCTGGGTCGGCGAGGTCGCGCAAATGAAAGAGAACGACTTCATTGTGGGATGACTGGCCCATAAATCATCGCCCGTTTTCTATAAATCACGGCAGATGGCGGCGAGCGCGGCGAAGGGCCCGCGGGAGGCCGGCGCGGGCCCCGCGCGCGGCGGGAAGGGGCCGGCGGAGGCGGGGTCGCCCCCAGCTGGCGGGGGCGGGCGACGTGAGGTGCGGCGGAGGCGGGTGTCGCCTGGCGAGGCCCGGACCCCGGAGGTCGCCGCTCGAGGGGTCGGGCGCGGCTGCTTAGTATGGAGACGACTTCGCCCCCCCCCTCCGCCGCCGGTTCGCCCGCGAGGCGCCGTCCGCCGGGCCGCCGTTCTTCATCGTGATTGCCGCCGCCGCCATCTGCGCTGATGTCGCCAAACTTCTGTGGTCCCGCCCCCCGACCCCCCCGGACCAACTTACGCCTCGGCGGTCGAGGGTCAAGCTCGTTAATCGGACGCCGTCGCGAGTACGGGTCACGTGACGTCCCCCAAGCCCCCCCCCTGGGTCGAGGTTAACGGGGGAAGCTGAGAATTCCTACAGCACTTGAAAGCACCACCCCCCCCCCCCGGGGGGGGTCTAGGTGCGGGTTTCCTCCTCTTCGCTCCCGCCAACCGAAAATCCGAACTTTTCCGAGATTTTTCCGTTTTTTTTTCGTTCCAAGCGGACAAACCCGAGGTGTCGCTTGACGGGGGTTGGCGGGGGGGGGCCACAGGGGGCGTTTGAAGGGGGCCCTCCGTCCCAGGCGCCTCCGCGGCGGCGGCGGACGCGTTAATGCGAATTACGGTCGGATAATTCAATCGGCCGGGCCGTCGCTTCGGTCCAATCATCATCAGGCGGGGGGGTTGCGTTCCATCATCGGGGAATAAACACCATCCATCTTCCTTGCGGCGATTAGACGCTGACAGGCGGGCGCCGCGCCCCGCATAAATGCGGCGGCGGAGGGTTGCGGCGGGCGGCCCGCGGAGGCTCCGCCCCCTGACCGCGCTGGAGCGGCCCCTCCCTCGCCCGCCGAGGGGAGGCCGGTTCGCCGGGGCGGAGCGATCGGGCGCCTCTGATCTCCGAACGCTCGCCGAGGCCCGGCGGCCTGGACGGCGAGACGGCGAAGGGGGGTGGGGGGGGGCAACCGGGGGAACGGAGACGCTTTGTTTTTGGGGTTTTCAGCTCTTTGAAGCTTTGAAGTCCCCCCCCCCCCACGGAGGAGAGAGAAAACTCGATAAAAAAAGTTCGGTCTGATGAAACGTCGGCGGATCACGCAACAGGAGGCGCGGTTGAGGCAACGCTCCCGTGGGGGAGGCGGGGGGGGCGTGGGGGAGGGGGCGTGTCTCAGGTCGAGGTGGGCGTGGCCTCTGGAGAAGTTTGATGAGCTTTAGAGGAGCCTCCGTGTGACATCACGTCCTGTTCGGGAGGAGGAACGTTCTCATCAGGATACGACGAGCGTCCGCGGACACCTGCGGGATGACACCTGAACTGGGGGGGGGACGGGGGAGATGGGGGGGAGACGGGGGGGAGTTAATGAGGACCTCCGTCAAACCTTCAGGGAGCTCCAGTCAGCTGACCTCCTCCACCTTCATCAGCTGCTCCTCCTCCTCAGACCAGCACGGCTGAACCAGACCAGTGTGGGGGGACTGGGGGGACTGGGACAGGCTGGGAGACTGGGACTGGTTATACTGGGACTGACTGGGCAGACTGGGACTGACTTGGGAGACTGGGACTGGTTATACTGGGACTGACTGGGGAGACTGGGACTAGTTATAGTGGGACTGATTGGGTAGACTGGGACTAGTCATACTGGGACTGACTGGGGAGACTGGGACTGGTTATACTGGGACTGACTGGGGAGACTGGGAGTGGTTATACTGGGACTGACTGGGGAGACTGGGACTGGTTATACTGGGACTGACTGGGGAGACTGGGACTGGTTATACTGGGACTGACTGGGGAGACTGGGACTGGTTATATTGGGACTGACTGGGGAGACTGGGACAGGTTGGGTATACGGGAAAAAAGTCTGATTATACTGGAAGCTAGAGGCTGGTTATACTGGGACAGATTGGAGACATGGATGAGTGATGCTGAAAGGTGGAGAAACGTACTGGTTCAACTGGACTTATGAGAGCAAACGTACTGGTTCAACTGGACTTATGAGAGCAAACGTACTGGTTCAACTGGACTTATGAGAGCAAACGTATTGGTTCAACTGGACTTATGAGAGCAAACGTACTGGTTCAACTGGGACATAAATCATAAACAGACTGGCTAAACTGGGCATTTTAGATTGATGTCATGAAAACACATTTTCAACTCCTGTCAGTAAAAGTTTCAAGTGTCCACACGTGTGTGTGTGTTTGCGTATGTGTGTGCGTGTGTGTGTGTGTGTGTGTGTGTGTGTGCATGTGCGCGTGTGTGTGTGTGTGTGTGTCACAACAGTTGTGTGTTACCTCTGAGCCCCCTCAGACAGATGGCTCCATGTTGGAAACAGATGTTATTTTGCACAGAATCGTAGGATGAATATGGATGCGGAATCCGCCCGTGACACCGAAGCTCCGCGCGCGCTCGCCCGCCCGCGCTCGCGCCTTTTATGTCTTCATCCGCCACGATTAAAAGGAACGCTCAAGTTCGATTGTGACGCGGCGCGGGAAAAACGACCTTCAGCGGCGTCACGGGAGTCCAGGCTTCTCGGGTAATTACGAGATCTGATTTAATGGCGGGCTGACCCGGTGGCGCCGCAGGTCGGATCGGGGGCCGGCTCAGGCCTCCCGACCCTCACCCTCCAAACTTCCGGAACGGCGTTCCCAATCGCCTCAACCGCGGACCGGTAACATCGGTTTCCCCCCATTAAAGATTCAGCACTCTTGTTAAAGGACCGATCCGCAGCTTTTTTCCCGCCCTCTGCCGCCGCGCTGACCTCCGTTTCCGAGGGCGGGGGATCGTTCCCGGGGCCGTCGTTAATATTAAGCAGCCGCTGACACGGCGTCCCCGTCAGGTGGCCCTATTGAAATGAGGAGGGCCGGGGGCCCTTAATAATGCATCCCACCCTCGGGGGCCCACACGGAGACGGCGGCGGTGGCTTCGGGTTGTTCAAACCCTGACGCGGGCCACGCGAATCCCCAAACTTTAACGTTTAATCTCTTCTCGCCGTTGACCTCCGACACAAACGACTACCTTATTCTCTCTTGTAACGCCTAAACGAACCGTTAAAAGTCGCAATTATCAAAGTTGAAAAGACGTAAAGCAACAAAAACAGAAAATAACGGGACGCCCCAATTTTTTTTTTTGGCCCCTGACGACAATAAGCCCCGCCCACAACCTCAAATATACGTCAAAATTAGATTTTCTTATTTTTATTAATGTGAGCGGAACAAACATATGAGGGATATTTTTGGATACATCTTACGTTTTATGACATTTGTCAAATTCGACATCGGTTTTCCCGGTTTTGGACCCGTCAACTTTGAATGGAGGCTTCGCTCTTACACGACAGGGAACACGTAAAAAAATCTAAATTATCCAAGTTGTGTTCAAAAGGTGTAAAGCAACAAAAACAGAAAATAACGAGACGATTTTTTTTATTGCCCCCCCCCCCCATGACGATAAGCCCCGCCCACAACCCGTCAGTCCTCAAATATACATCAAATCCTCTATTTTTATTAACGTGAGCAGCACAAATATACGAGGGATATTTTCGGATATATTTTAAGTTTGTTGCAATTCTCTCTTGATTTTCTTCCCGGTTTTGGACTCGCGGTTGCGTCCCTTCCCACAAATCGAGATGGACCCGTCAACTTTGAGCGGAAGCCTCTGGAATAGCTTCATAAATTAATATAGTCTCTCAGTTTGGGCTCCGCGGGGACTTCCACATCGGTCTAATAGAAATGAATGAGGCGTCTGAGCACTATCCATCATCCGCGCTGACACCGGAGCTGTCACGGGCGTAATAATAACGCCGTAATGCGGGCTGCCGCTGTGATGTGGCATCATCGGGAGGAAGGAGGAGCAGGGAGCGGTGGAGGTCAGGCTGAGATCTCCTTCACGTCAGAGTGCATCTGCTGCCTCCGCTGTCACAGCCGTAATTAGGCCGCCGGAGTCCGCCTTCGCCCGCTGGTCACTTTCCATATCGTCACCGCCGCGGCGGCGGAGCGGGTTCCTTCTCCCGCCTGGCGGAACAGCCGAGGCCCGGACCACGGAGACCCCAAGCGGGATCAAAGGCGACCTTTTACAGCTGGTGTAGTCTTCGTTGAAAGCATCAGGTTACGCTCGTTTGAAGGTTGATCAAATCAGACAAGGTCATTTGGTTGGTAAATTATTCCAGAGATTATAAAGGGGACAGATTACATGAAAATCGTTTCAGTGCTTCAGTCCACTGTTTTGCCCCCCCCCTTGTAAATATTAGTATCGACTAATTCAATGTTAACTAAACCGTCTTCTGTAAACGTCTCTAAACGCTCCGTTTTGCACTTCCGCCCTACTGTCGCGTAATTTGAATAATCCCAGGTGCAAGAGATGGGCGGGGCAAACAGTGTGTGGGCGGGGTTGTGATGGTTAGTGGGCGGGGCAAATATCATGTGTGGGCGGAGCTCAGAGTAGCTCATTAAAAGGATCAAGCCTTTGTTTTGTTTTGTCAAGCAAAGCACGTTCTGAACCGGACTAACAATTAATCTAGACATCAAGGAGGCAGGTAACAGAAAAGGAGCGTAATCTGTCCTTTCATAATCTGTTCTTACGCTGAATTACCCTGACGTGATTGGCAGAAGCCTTTTCATCTCCCCTCCGTCACCGAACAAAGATGCTGCTGATGCAGGACCTTTGGAAAGCCGCCCCCCCCCTCCTCTTTTTTTCCCGGGTCCCGGTCCGACTTCACAGCCCCGGGCTGTTTTCTCTTCCACTTGGCGGCTCGGGGAGGATCAGGCGCTCCGGCGGCGGAGGCGATCAAACACATCCTCGGCCTGACAGACCGGAATCATTTGTTCCTCGCACGAGTGCTGAGCGCTGCATCCCCGGGAACCCCCGCGCCCTCCTCCGCCGCGGCGTTTCATGTGGTCCCGGCAGCGGCGTCCTCTGGGCCGCTCTGTCACGGCTCATATTCCAGAACATGCGGGCTAATGGTGGTAGCGGCGCCAGTCCGGCCCCTCTCTGCTCCTGTTAGCGTCCTTTTTCATCATCCGCTGGCTGAGGGTTCAGACGACGTCAGGTCTGCTCTCGCTGGCGAGGTGAGACGAGGTCAGGGGACACTATTTCAAAAGAAGGGGTTTGCCGGAAGAGCGTGCGGAGCCGCAGCCCGACGCGGGTTTGAGGAAAGTGCACCGTCGGCAGGAACGCCGCAGGACCGCAGCTTCAAAGGCGGAAAGTTGAGCTGCTGAATTATTCAGGGATCGATGTCGCCCTTTAGGAAGCAACCACGAGAACAACTGCGGCTCCGCAAAACTCAGGTGGGGCTGCTGTTGGGGGTCCGACGAGGGCGAAGACACCATCGCAGCTCCTGTAGCTATCGTAGATACCGAAGCTACCGTAGATACCATAGCGATCATAGCTACCATAGATACTCTGTCTACCATAGCTACTGCCGTAGCTACCGTAGACACCATACATACTGTAGATACCATAGTGATCATAGCTACCATAGCTACCGTAGATACTCTGTCTGCCATAGCTACCGCCGTAGCTACCGTAGACACCATACATACTGTAGATACCATAGCGATCATAGCTACCACAGATATCGTAGACACTTGCCATAGCTACTGTAAATACCGTAGATACCATAGCAATAATGGCTCCCATAGATACCGTAGATACTTGCCATAGCTACTATAGCTACCATAGACACAATACATACTGTAGATACCATGGAAACCGTGGCTACTGCAGCTACCATAGCTACTATAGATACCATACATACTGTAGCTGAGGATAATCCTGGATGTGAAACTTCCAAACTTCCCACGTTTGGTTCCTTCAGCTTTGATACTACCAGCAGCTATAAGCCTGAAATTTGCTTTAGTTTTTACTGAATAAACTCATGTTTCCAGGGGGTGGCACCCTTCAGATTGGAGAGATTACAGATTATCTATGTAATACGTGTGCCCATTAACGCGTCCTGTTGAGAATGGTGCTGGTTGAAAAGGCTCAGGAAAACCTTCACATTCACACAAAAGACACCAAAAACAGGAGTTTAAAAAATCTGTCATCTTTGTATTTTTCTTTTTTTTTTTTTTTTTTTAAAAATGTACAAACATTATTTACAGACAACTGCTCGACCATAGTGGAGATTATAACATACAAAATAAGGACGGCTTGATCCCGTTTGTGCTGCCAGAGCACACCAGACGGATCAGTCTGCGTTGCTACGGAGACGGTGGTTGTCCTCTCTCCAGACACACCGACCGATTTTTTTTTTTTTTTTTTACAGCATGAGCCGAGTTGGCGCTCAGTTACCTGGCGACCCTTCCTCGCCGGTCTGTTGGGCCAGGCACTTACTCAGCTGACCCCACGGACATCCCGAAGCGAGGATTCATTCGTAATTTACAAGCTAAGGCAGGAAATTTACAAAAAAAATACAAATTTTAAATAGTTTCCCAACAACTTGTACAATAAAAAAACACTGCAGAGACTTTTTTGGTACAGCGAATGACTCTTGTGCATCAGTAGTTCGATTTGAGACAAAAGCGCGTTCAAGTCATCAGGTTGAGGATCTTGCTCTCCTCCGCCAGAGTGGTTAGCAACGAGCTCATGTCCCCGATGGCCATGTTCCCCGTCGGGACAGGAGGCAGCGTGATGGAGGTCCTGGGCGTGGTCAGACGGGAGGAGCTCTGGGACAGGCCCTGGAGCAGGGCCGGGCTCAGCGGCCCCGAGACCAGGCTGGAATGGTCGTCCAGCAAGGTGTCGAAATCGATCTGCACCGGCTCTACCTGCAAGTCTTCCATGCCAGGGGGCGGCGCGTGTTTCTCAAAGGAGGACGTGTTCAGGACGGGCGCAAGGTCCCGGTCCAGGTTTGCGCTGGGCTCAAAGATATGGATCTGCCCGTAATACAGGACGTTGTCCTCAGAGTCACCGCCCGAGGCCCCACGGGCCAGTAAGCTGGTAGGAACGTCCTGGTTCGAGGTGCTAAAGTGTCTGGAGTGGTGCGTGACCCGCGCTTGGCTCTGAGACTTGGGCGCCGCCGGTGGCCTTGGCCGGAGGGGATTCTGGGAGGTCAGGTGACCGGGCATCATCGCAGATTCATCAATGTCCTCGATTTTTACCTGGATGGCTTGGAACCCAGCATCAGGGTACGGCGTTTCCAGGGTATCCATCTCCACTGGCTCCTGTTTGCACGTGGACCTCAGCGTGCGCTCGGATGTGAAGAAGTTGCTGTTTTGATCATACGGACTGGTACCGTCGCCGAGGCCGCGCTGTGACGTCTGCCAGAACTTGTGCTGCAGGGCCTTAACGAGGTTCTGAAGTGTCTGCTGGTTGGAGCCCTGTGGAGTGGGGTATTGACGGTCGAGTCCCAACAAAACTTGATTGGGCTGGACCTGAATGTTGGCCTGGGCGTCCCGTGTTGACAGCGGACACATCCGCCTCTGCTGAGCTGGACCCGTGTTGGACGAGGTCAAGGGCAGGTTCTCGACAGCCGGCCGCCTCTGTGGCTGGAGCCTCGTCGCAGCCGAGAACCCTTGCTGATTGGTTGAGACCCCGTCTGCAGCCTCGCTGTTTAGTTGGAACCGTGCCTGGTTTTCCTTGGAATCGTCATCTGCCACCTCCATGGCCAGGTGCTCTGAAATGCTTCGTGGCTGCAGGTTATAGCGGAGCGTGCCGCCGTTTGGGTGCAGGTGGCGGTGAGGTAAGAGCCGATGGTTTGCTGGAGGCAGTGGGAGGGGCTGCATGGTTCTGCTCAGGGTTCCCAGGCTGTTGTAGCGCTGCATTTGTGGCTGGTTGAGAGAAGTCCCGACCAGTCGCTTTCCGGGGTCGCTGGCTCTGCGGGGGATGTTCAACGGGACCTGGTGGATCATCAGACTCCGGGCCCCGAACTCCTGGGAGTAATCGTACGAGGGCGTGTGGGGCCTCAGACATGTTTGGTCCATATGTGGAAGAGGTGTCGGTGGTGCCCCTCCCGTGGCAGCAGCGTATTTTGCTCTGAGGTGATAATGCTGAGCTGGGGTCAGGCTGAGGGGGCCGGGTAGCCCCCCGTACCTTTCACTTCCTCCGCTACTTTCCCCGAATTGGCTGACCTGACTGGAGCGTCGCGAGATGTCGGCAGAGATGGGATCATAGGAGTCGGCCGAGCTGAGGTTGTTGGGGCGATTTCCTCCGAACTGGGAGGCCTGGCTGGAGCGCCTGCTCGAGCAGCAAGGGGAGATGCCCGAGGAGCGGCGGCTGAGGGTGTAGGCCGAGCTGAGGGTGCTGGAAGTGCTGTCGCGGCGTTCTGAAAGGTGTTCCAGGAGAGTTTCACCAGAGTTCAGATTGACCAGGCAGGGACTGGGGAAGGGCGCTAGACCACGTGATTTCTCCAGGAGGGACCCTGCGAACGAACAAGTAGGAATTAACCCCAACAACCAAAGAGATGGAACCAAGGAAGAGGAATACCTTCATACTTACCATTTGCTGGTATCGGAGGGAGTTTAGTGCCGAGACCCGGGGGAGATGTCTCGCCTGTCCATGAGTCCCTCACCATCTTCAACTTCTCCCTCTTCAGACGCTCCAGCCGCTGGCAGGTGCTGAGCTGCTTCAGGAAGTGGGGCCCCATCACCGCAACCCCTCCGGCGGGTTCCCCGCAGCCGAGGGGCTCCAGGAAGGGCTGGTCGTCCAGGGCGCTGAGGTCCCCCAGGCTCCCCCCGCTGTTCGCCGCCATTTCTACTCCACTGTCATTGTTGGTGGCGCTGCCAAAGCGGCGATGGCTCGCTGCTACATGATGACTGACCGCCAGGGCTGGGCTGATACATCTGAGGAGCGGTGGGCGGATGAAAGGCGAGAGAGACACGAGGATGAAGAGGGGGAACTCGCAACCGTTCAAAAAGGGTTTTCTGAGCAGAACACAAGTGGAGCGGCGGTTAATGGCAGCAGGAACCACGGACGGCTGAATCTTTTATTCTCTCCCGGCTTAATTGTAAATAATGAGTGTTTTTTTTGGGGGGTGGGGGGGCGGAGGGGGGGGTCTGCAGATTACAGGCAGTCTTAGTCTGTCTGTGAATTAAAAATGGGCAGGATGAAACGGCTGCCTGAGCCCGAGCACGCAGCGCCGCGCGGTGGCCTCGCCCGCTCCTCTCTCGCGCTGGCGGAGGTGAGCTTTGAAACTTCTGGCCTTTGAGCCTTCCCTGACGGACTTCCACGGGATGTCCGGGCCCCTTTTTCCCCACATTTCTCGGCTACAATAACAAATAAAAGCTCTTCTATAAGATGCCTCCCCCCCACCCACCCAACCGATACGGAAAACGCCGATCAGAGTTGAGCTCGGCTTCCTCGCTGACGCTAATTTATTCATCGCTAAAGAGCTGTCTTCATCGCAGCTTGACGGTCGGCTGTGTGCACGCGGAGCGCCCCAACCAATTCCCAGGGTTTGAATATTAATCTGGGAGCGGCTTTCATCAGGTCCGGGCGCGGCTGACGGGTCTCCAGCGCTGGTTTGAACAGGCGGCGAGTGAGGGGGAAAATGACGTGTGCGCGTATCGGCGGTGACATGAGGCGCGGCTGCCGGAGGAGTTCAAACGTGTTTATCCCCGAAACGCGACGGCTACGGGAGCGCCGCTTCTTCCGGTCCCGGGGCGAGACGCCCCACCTCGAGCGAGAGGGTGATGAAAGATGGGGGCGGAGGTGAGGTAAGAAGTCGGAGGGGAGCTCACCTGAGCAATTTCTGTCCGTTCGGAAAGTGGGAGAGGGGAAGAGAAATGCAGAGAGTAAAGCAGCGGAAGAACCGACCCCTGCCCCCCCACGCCTTTCCTTTCCTGCTTCCGAACACTCCCGAGCCGTCTTACCACAGAGTTTTCCGTCTTGATGGACTTCAGGTGCAGGTAGTCCTCCGCTCCTCTGGGGGCGCCCCCGCCCAGCAGCTTGCCCTCCCTCTGGAGCCTCTCCCTGCCCCCGCCGTCGTTCTCGCTGTTGTCCCGGGGCCCCGGAGGCCTCGGCGCCGGGTCGCCGCGCTGCTTCTTGGTCACGTGCGCCTCCGGGCCGTGGACCGTCTTCACGTGCTTCCGGAGCGAGCTCGGGTCCGTGTAGCGCTTCGTGCACCCGGGGATCTTGCAGACGTACGGTTTCTGCCAACAGAGGTCGCTCGATGAGGCTTCCGGAAGCGCTTACGATTTCACCGAGGCTCGCCCTACCTCGTTGGAGTGCGTCCGGTTCTGGTGCTTGGCCCGGTCCGAAGCGTTGGAGAAGGCCTTGTTGCAGCCCTCGTGCTCGCAGACGTACGGTTTCTCTCCGGTGTGCGAGCGCAGGTGGGTCTTCAGGTTCTCCAGGCGGGAGTAGGCCTTGGAGCAGCCCTCGAACTGCAGACAGACACGGGTCAGAACCGCCGCCTCGCAAGGAAAAAGTCGCGTTTAAGAAGCTCGGAAAAAGGGACGTGGGGCTCGGCCACTAGGGGGCGTGTCCCTCCAGGCGTGAGGGCGTTCAGAGGAGGGTCCTCGGCGTTTACCCACCGTGCACTTGTGCGGCTTCTCCCCGGTGTGCCGGCGCATGTGAACCACCAGCATGTACTGGGCCTTGAAGGGCTTCTGCTCCCGGGAACACTCCTCCCAGCGGCACACGAACTCTTTCTTCTCGCCGTGGATGTGGTCGTTATTGATGTGCTGTGGGACACCGCCGGCACACGAATGAGTGGGCTTTCTATTTTTTTTTTTTCAATTCTGCTAAGAGGCTCTCATGTTGTCCTCGGGCGGACTTCCTCTGTAGGAATCCATCTTATCTGGGATTCTCAAAGGGAAGCAGCGTTCCGGCTCTGTTAATTAGGACCTCGCGGATTCTCCAAGCTGCCTGGAAGGGAGCTGGGTTTAAGAGTAAACTCCAAATAATGCGGATTAACGCTAAGATAACGACTTGTTTTACCGAACGAGCTGGTGGGGGCGGAGCTGGGAAGAAGGTCCGAAACGGTAAAAACGGTTTACGAGGTGAAATAGTCACCCCAAAAGAGGAAAAGTGAGCCTGGGTTTACAGGAAATATGGTCCCAATTTGAGGAAAACAATAAGTCGGCAACAGCGCGGCCGGCGATGATCTCAGCGTGCCTAATTTGTTTACAGGAAAGACATCAAAGCCTCGCCGCTGCATCGGCGATAAAGCAGCGCCGCCGCCGAGGCCGCACATGTTGGCTTTAATGGCCTGTAAACACTCACAGGCATTGGTGACAGCGGCTGTGAGTGTGCTGGGTACGCTGGGGAGTGTGCTGGGTACGCTGGGGAGTGTGCTGGGTACGCCGGGAGACTCTACGGAAGAGCCAACGGTAATGAGCGACAGACCGACCCGCCCCCCCCCCCCGACCTGCGCCCTCGTTCCTCGCCGCGCTCCGCTGGCGGCGCGGAATGTTCAAGGCCCCGCTCGGAATGGGGCGGCGGTCGGAGGTCAGCGCTCGCTCCTCCTCCAGCGTGTTTCGGCAGGAGGGCGACGCCCTTGGAGCTCAGGTGTCTGTCGACCACGTTGGATCAACCCCCGAGCGCTGACCTTTAACCTTTAAGGCTCCGCCCTTCAGCGGTTCATCTCGTTTTACACCGGCGTGCCCCGCCCGGCAGCATGCGCCCGCTTACGTGCACCAGCTGCTCCTGCGTGTCGTACTCCTTGCTGCAGCCCTCCCAGTGACAGTTGGTCTCGTAGACGGCCTCCAGCTCCGGCTTACAGTCGTCCCGCTCCGCCTCGTCCTTCAGGTCCAGCGAGCCGCCGAGACGGTTCTGCAGGGAGTGAGGCCTCTATTACGAGTGTCTTTTACCACTATTATTATTATTATTATTATTATTATTATTATTATTATTATTATTGTTGTTGTTGTTGTACTAAATGACTTCTTGTCCTTTTAATAAAATGGGGAGAAGGAAATACGAGAGAAACCTGGTCCGATATTTGTGCTTCTGTTTCCAAAAAGTTTATAAAAATTCCTTAAATTTTTCCTAAATAATGATTTTTTTTTGCTTAAACACAAAAATCACAAAACTGTTTGTAACCTTTATAATTATTAAAAATATAATTCTATTCTATAAATAAATAAAATAATTCTATTCTATAAATAAATAAAATAATTCTATTCTATAAATATAATTCTATCCTTATTTATTTACTTTAATTGTTTTTTGAAAAAGAGAAGCTTTTTTCTGAAAAACACAAAACGCAAAAGTAAACTTTTTGAACTGAAAAGAGCTTTTTTTACTTTTACAAACTCTACGAAGCTACGCCGAGCGGCTCCATTTCATCATTTTTAAGATGTTTCGTCGCTCATTCGAAAGGTGACGATCTTCGCTGGTCGTTATACTTTTAATCTCATCTTTAAAACGTTTCCATGACGACGGAAATGTGCCTGCACGTGGCTGACACAGAATCTTCTCCGTCGCTACACACACACACACACACACACACACACACACACACACACACACACACACACACACACCGCCGTGCTGACTCCAGCATGTTTGTCGCTGCCCCACGCGCTATCTTCATCAATTCTGGTGGCCCCCAGACGCCGGCGCTCCGCCGTCCCCATGCATCAAGCCCAAATCTGCCTCGCTATCGGAGCGGAGCCGCAAATTTGTCACGAGCGGAGAAAAAAGGCTCCTCAGATGACAATAAAGCCTGACCAATATTTCATGAAAATGAAGTGCTCCGGCACGGCTTACAGCGGCCTGGGGGCCGGAGGGAGCGGCCGCCCGGAAAACAAGCGGATACCAAGCTCTTATCGTGCCGGGGCTTCCTTTATCCGACATTTTTATGGGGGGGGGGGTCATGCCCCCCCTCCGTGGGATGCGACTCGGATCGGTGATGGGGACGGCTAACGTATGGCGAGAGGATAAAAGTAGACAGGAAGTGCTTGCTTCGGGAAGACGCTCCGAGTTTTGAAGAAGCTGCTCTTGCGAGGTCAAAGGTGTCGTCAGTTTACGATAAAAAGGTGTCGTCAGTTTACGATAAACCGATAAATCGTCAGTTTACGATAAACCACAGGAGGACCACGGAAGGGCCAAGGAAGGGTCAAGGAAAGACGACGGAAGGGTCAAGGAAGGACCACAGAAGAACCACAGAAGGATCACGGAAGGGCCAAACAACCAACAACTGAATAAAGACTTCCCAAATATTCCCAAACACTTTGAGAGCCAAAGGGCGAGCGGATGTCTGGGTGCGTGGGTTCATACCGGAGAACAAGGCGAGGACGACCTCAACCCCTCCGCTTCATCCTTGACCTTCGACCTTTTTGTGATGAGGGGGTCAACCGTGCTGCTGACCGCCGGGTCGCCGCCCAGGTGCTGAAACGGAAGCAAAGGATTCAGGAAGTGTTCATTGAGCTTCCTCCATTCAACGACCTCCCGTTCGCTTCATCTGCATGAAAATTGTGTTTTTGCTGTAATTATTCGTTCTGATAATCCCGATATTTAACGGGATGGTGGGAAACAAAACCAGAGAGTTTTCACAAGGTTAAGAAGAGTTGGAAGGGTCAAACCTTAGCCGACAGGTTGCTGTTGGGGGCCGAGGTGGGCAGAGAGGAGAGGCCGAGGCCCGGCTGGTGGGCGCCGAAGGTGGGCGGGGCCTGGACGAGGGGCGGCGTGTGGCCGAAGGCGCTGAGCCCCCGCTGCTGGGAGAGCAGCTGCTGGTAGGCCATGGGGTGGGGGAAGGGGAAGGAGGGGCTGGGGAGGGCGGGGGTCGGAGTTAGACGAGAGTTAGGTGGAAGTTCGGAACAGAGTGTCCTCACCTGAGTCCTCCGACCGACAGGTGTCCGTAGGAGCTGCTGGCGGCGGAGCTGGAGCGGGAGTTGTTGATGTAGGCGACCAGCGAGCTGGGCGAGGTGCGGATCATCGTCTGCAGGTCGATGCTGGCGTCCGACAGCGGCGAGATGGACAGAGCCCTCTTCCTGCCCAGCCGGGGCGTCAGCCGGGGGCTGGAGAAGCGCGACACTGCGGACGGACGGGTGAGTACACCGAGTTACCGACGGTGGCCGGGCCCTCGTACGACACCCTCTTTCATCTGTTGCTAGTTTCTTTGATGTTGCATAAAGGCGAGGGGGGGCCGCGGACCCACTCGAAACGCTCCTTCTGAGCCCGATGCCTCTTTAAACTTTTTAACTCTTCAAACGCCTCGCCTGGCGTTCCGCACCGACATCGGTGATGGATGCGGCAGCTCTCGCATCCCGACACCGCGGCCCCTCAAATCCGATCTGGGGGCGGCCCCCGCTCCCCTCTGAGCCTCTAAACGCCCCCGATCTAAAAGAATGGCCCCGGAAATCTAACCAGCGGCTCCGCGTCGCCCTGCTGTTGTCTTTAAACGTGTCACCTCGGTTAAGGGGGAGGGCGGCGCGAGGGCCGCGGTGATGGATGCAACCACAACCTCCCGGCGACACCGAAACCCCGCGGACGCGGAACAACCCTATCAATAAGGGCCGGAGATTGATTCACCGCCGTTTTTTTCCCGCGGTGACGGAAAGCGAGCCTGGCGGAGGAGATTATTAAATAATGCGGTTTTGTCCCAGTGACACAAATTCCTCAGCGGGCGATCCGAGAGGCGGGAGGAGCCTCGCTGAGGCGGAGCTATCACATCTGCATACATGTGTCCCCCCCCCCCATCAACCCCCCCAATCATTTCCCTTGATTACCACAGATAGCCATCTCGGCCTCGCGATGCTAAACGAGGGCAATTTAGAACGGATTGATCTCGAACGGGAACCGCGGATCGGGTCGATGTCGGCTCTAGAACGTAGATCCCGATACGGGGAGCGACTCCGGGAGCTGCTGGCTCGCCCGGCGGCTTTGTTTTACAGTTTTTAGCTTTGATCTTCACATCCGGGGCATTTCTAACACATTAGTGGGGGGGGTGTCTTCATCGTTGTGGAATTTAACCAACATCAGCACCCAGGCCCGTTTCTCTGGGGGGGGTCTTAAGGTATTCATCTCTGCTGCTTCCTGTTACCTCTGGGAGATGTCTTTATTAAAGCCCCCCCTTGATGAATGGACCAATAGAAAGCCCCCCCCCCCCTCCTTCCTCTGCTGTGATGAATATCCTCAGCTTCTTCTGGGGGGGTTGGGGTCTGGCTCGTAGCTCTTGAGCAAGGCACGTCGGCAGTTCTGGACTTGACGGGCAAAACTGCAAACCGATGTTTTCTACGTTTCTCTGCGTGAGCCCAGAACGTTTTCACCTGTAATTACCGAAAGCGACGCTCATAGTCGTGGCCTGGGACCGTCTGGGATCTAACGGCATCGTCACTTCCTCGCCGCAGACGTGCGAAGGAGCCCGTCGCACCTTTAAACGCTCGAGTTCTCGCCGTTCTCCTCCTTTCATCTGCCGTCCAAAGGTTTCGCCAATTCGCTGGCGCTGCCCGTGTTTGTTTTGGCGTCCGCGGAAGTCGCGACAGCTAGACGTCTGTTTCGCCGACTTCTTGGCGCAGTTTCTCCACCGACTCGACACGCGAGCGAGAGAGCGTTCCCTCCTTTGACCTGCGCTCAGAAACAGGCGGTGACTCACCGTCTATGGGCGTGATGTAGTCGGACAGGTGGGCCCCCGCGGAGGCCCCGCCCCCTTGCATGAGCAGGTCGCCGTACGGGCTCCGGTGGCTGGCCATCAGGTGGTAGAGCTCGGCCGGGCTGGCCCCCGGGGGGGGCGGGGGGAGCGCGAACAAGCCCCGTTCTTTCAGATGCTCGTGGGCCACTGCGGAGGAGAGGGGGGGGGTTAGGAAAAACGTTGGGAGGGGGGCGAGGGACCACGGGGGCGGAGCCTGTGATGTCATTTAAAGTTAGGAAATCCGGACATTTGGATTGTTTGGGAACGTTTGGGAATGACGGCCCTTGCGCTGGTGTTTGAACGTGACTCCCCCCCTCGCAGCTCGTTTGGGTTCGATACGATCCCGCTTCGCGGCTCCGTCATCACAACCTCATTTCCTCGGTCTTTCCGCCTCCTCCGCTCGGGGCCCTCGAGGGATCCCGCCTTAAACACCTACGAATAACGAGCGCGCAGGTGAGGCGAGAGAGAGCGCTGCTCTCGGGCGGAAGCCTGGGAGCAGGAGGGGAGGAAACGCGACTCGGAAGGCCCGCGTGAGGGCGGAACTGGGGCGAAAATGAAGGTCCGGGAGAACAAATAAAAGCTAACGGCCCTCATTTCCGATCCCGGCTCCTCACGTTCCCAGCCGCCCCGTCAGGGCCCGCCCCACTTTTCCTCATCAGGGGCCGCCGTCGTGGTCAGAGCTCAGACGAGGCCTCTAATTCAAGTTTAAAAGCGCGGCCACATTATCGGTGACGGACCGTTAAGGAAGATTTATGCCCCCCCCGCCCGCCCGCCCTCTCTGTTATTGTAATCCAGCTCCGAGGAAAGACTTGTCATCGCGTCCTGGTGGTTGTGGCGTGCCGTGGGCGGGGCTGCTTTTCCTTTAATCAGCCTCCACCAGCATTTCTTCCCTCTTCAAAGCAAAAAATCAAAGCCCAAACCTCATTCTGCTTCACTTCTTATTTCCTTCTCCGCTGCACAAATACAGAAGCTTCTGCTGGCAGCATTCTTAGATTACAGTTACTAGATTATAATTATAATAATTATTATTATTATTATTATGAAAACTCTTTAAAAGGCTGTGACATTATTATAGTTCAAGGATTTCTTTATCAATCAAAGCAAACGAGAAGAAACTGAACCTAATTTAGCACAAGAGTTCTAACTGTGGTTTCTGCTTGATCACGTGACCTGGGGGGCCCGGGGCCACTTCGGGGGGGGGGGGGGGCTTACGCTCAGCGGGGCTGAGTCCTCTGGCTGCCGAGATCATGGAGAGGGTGGGGCTGCCGTGCACGGAGCGCAGGTAGTGCTCGATGTGGGGGCTGACGTAGGGGTGAGTCGGGCTGAAGGGCGGGTCCCCGGCGGGCGACAGGCGGATCAGCGAGATGTCGGAGATGACGGGGCCCCCCCCGGCCAGGGCGGCGGGCCTGTGGAAGACAGAGGAGGAGACACGGTGAGAACGGGGAGGCGGGGCGGTTCATCGGGGTGGGGGGTTCTGAGGAAGAGCAGCGCGGTGGAGCGTCTGACAGCTCCGGTCTGAGGCCCACAGGCTCCGTCTTACCTGGCGGCCTCGTTAAGAACGCGGCGAATCGGCCGACGGTTGCATCAGCGCCGCAGCGGCGTTCCCCCGCTCTTTGGCGGAGGCGAGGCTTCGCTCTCCGCCGCCGCCGTCCCGACGTTGCCTGAATGATGGATGCTCTCGCCGTGTAACGGCCCGCAGGCGAGCGCCGTCTGTCTGAACTGGGGATCGTCTGCTCTGACGAAACCTCGAACGCTCCTCTTCCTCGCCTGCCTCGATTCGAGCGAAGCTGGAACGCTCTTCCATTCTCTTCGCTCTTTGTTCTTTTGCCCCCCCAACCCCCAACCCGCACACCCCTGAGCCCCGAGGTTTGACTCTAGGTAGAGGTTCTGATGTCCCGACGTTTAAACGTTCCCGGACGCAGCCCGGAGCGTTTATTGGTTCCGTCTGGAAGTTAATCGGGAGGCGTCTCCTCTCACACCTCCGGCCAGACGTGACCTTATCCCCGGAGCGCTTTACGGCCGTTTACGTTGGCGCGGGCCAGCAGGCTTTGGCCGCAACCGCCGGGGCGTCTGCGCCCGGGCGCCGCCGCGGGCCCACCGGGACGGCGCTCTCCGCCGCTACCTGTGATTGATTTGTTTAATTTCCTCAGAAACGGCGGCGAGGGGTTGAGGTGATCCGAGGTGATGGATACGTGTCTGCGCGGGAACCTGCTGCGTCCGGGCCGGATATGAATCATCACGGCCCGGCGGTCCGGTCCCAGAGCCTCCTGATTCGGACACAGCTTCCAATCACAGAATCAGACTCCCAGCGTTGGTTTATGAGCCTGAAGCGCGCTCCTCGACCCCCCCGGACCCCCCAGTCGCCTCCCCCTGATGACCTCATAGAAAAAAACGCATCCTCAACTTCACCATCTGATCTTCCAGATCCAGGACGGGCGTGGACTAGATCACATGATCAACACTGCAGCTGGAATCTAAACTCCTTTAAACTGGAATCTAAACTGGAATCTAAACTCCTTTAAACTGGAATCTAAACTCCTTTAAACTGGAATCTAAACTGGAATCTAAACTCCTTTAAACTGGAATCTAAACTCCTTTAAACTGGAATCTAAACTGGAGTCTAAACTCCTTTAAACTGGAATCTAAACTCCTTTAAACTGGAATCTAAACTGGAATCTAAACTCCTTTAAACTGGAATCTAAACTCCTTTAAACTGGAATCTAAACTCCTTTAAACTGGAATCTAAACTGGAATCTAAACTCTTTTAAACTGGAATCTAAACTGGAATCTAAACTCCTTTAAACTGGAATCTAAACTCCTTTAAACTGGAATCTAAACTCTTTTAAACTGGAATCTAAACTGGAATCTAAACTCCTTTAAACTGGAATCTAAACTCCTTTAAACTGGAATCTAAACTGGAATCTAAACTCCCTTAAACTGCTCTTTTCCATGGCCATGTTTTCCGGTTCCCAGGCTCGGCTCCTTCACTGTAGCTGGTGGTCACATGACCTCCTTGATCTCCTTGATCTCTGCTAAAACGTCTTTGTTCTGCGCTGACCGTTGCTCAGGACCCGGAGGAGGAAGACTCGGGTTCCTCAACGTTCCTCGGAGGCGAGGCGCGGGCCGACGAAGTAACCGGCTGCGCTTGTTACGGCAGATGCAAACAGTGATGAAGAGGACGGAACAACGATGTCATGTTCGACAATCAGGGAGGGGACCCCTGACACGCGGCGGCGGCATGACGGAGCGCTGCAGCGGGCGGCGGACGACAGCGCGCTTAATTCGCCGCGCAATGTTCCTGTAATTAGGCGAATTTGGCGCAGGCGGGGGGGAGCGACAGCGAGATCAAGGCCTTGATGAATTACGGGTCCACTGTCAAGATCAAATCACATTAATCAAGGTGGCCGAGTCCACGGACAGCCCCCCCCACACGCCCCGGCCCCTCCCCCCGCCCCCGCCGGCGTGATGAATGGCCCTGCTTCCGCCCGGCGAGAAGTATGCATCACCATCAAATCTGCGAATTTAAATGTAAGAGCGCTGTTTGGAGGAACCTATCGACTTTCCCTCGTCCGGGTTTGTAACTCCGGGGGGAACCGAGCTGCTCCTAAACTGTGGCGCTCGACTCAAACCGACTTCAGCCGAGCCGGGGGAACGCCGCGTTCGATTCCTTTATTTATATTTTCCTGTGCAGGGGAAGTTGAATTTTCTATTCAGCACTCCCCCCGCCACCGACCTGATGTCCTATCAGGAAAATAAATGGCTCGGCGTCACCGGCTCAACCCCGCGGTAACCTGGAAGTTGGACTCACCGCCGGTACCGCGGCGGCGCCCCGCCGACTGCGCGGTGACCTCTGCCCTCTGGGAGTTTAATTATCGCGCCGGCTCGGGGGCAGCGCGGCCTGCGGCGCGCAGATTAGCCGCGCGGAGCAGGCCGTTAATGAATATAAAGAGGCAGCGGGCGCAGGTTGGCCGTGTTGTGTCGCCGGTGATGGATCCAGCCCCGCGGATCACCGCTCCCGGAGCAAGCGCTACCCTCTGTTTATCCAACAAAGTCCTTCATTATGTGGGAAAAATCCTCCCGCCGCAGTCGGGAGCGGGTCCAGATCGGAGCCGCTTTGAGGAGTTTTACGTGTGGCGAAGTTCGCTTTGATCTCCGAGCGGCGGGTATCATCAAAGCAAACCCCTAGAAGTTGTCAGAATCGTGCAACTGAAGCAGCAGTAGGAGATTCTGAGGGATCAATCATTGCTGTCTTGTTTTTGATTGTCATCCAGTTCCGTCTGTCCGCGTTCGCCGATGAAGAGCCGGCGTTTGTTCGCGCTATGCAAGATCCCGACGCGGGCGAGGCTGGAAAGGGCGAAAAAAAAAAAAACGTCCACTTACCCGTGCATGGCGGGCAGCGCGTGGGGCTCGTAGTGGTATCTCCCCTCGTGGTGTCGCATGTCAATCGGGATCGGCGTGTGGAAGGTAGGGAAGAGGTGGTGGGGGGCTGCGGGAGCAGAGGAGGAAGGAGTTAGACGAGCGGGTTGGGGGGGGGACTTCAAAAAAGGGGAGAGATTTCAAAGGTCGAGAGCGAAGCGCGAGATGAGCACTTTCCTGTAACATATTGGCTCTATCAAACGGAGAAGTGGAATAAATAAATAAGTAATCAAAGTCATCTTAAGAAAGCCGACATGCCCGACATAAAAGATATCCTGCTGGGCTTCTTTTTTTTCCCTTCTTTTTGACAAAGACCTGCAGCTAGAAGGTCTTTGAAGTAGACGTGATGATGGATTGTGCGACGGAGAGCCCGAAGAGACTCGGTTCTGTGGTCCGCCAAGACTTTTTGCAGCGTCGTTGGGAATTCCTCGCGGGCTCTGCCCCGGATTTGGGACAAGCGAGAGGTCCGACGGTCCGATCAGGTCAGCTTCACCCGACAGAAGCGAGTCTTTCAGGTCTATAATCCACATATTTGTGTATTTGAAGCTCCTCCCCACCCCTTAAATCAGTTTCAACATTAACGCAGCGTTCAGTGAACTGTCGTAGTTGGTGAACGTGTCTTTACACGCTCCGTTTTGCACTTCCTCCCTACTGTGATGTCACAGTTGGGCTGGTTTGATTAACCCCGCCCTCGGGCTGCGTAGCTCCTCCCACCCAACCACAGCTGCCCGGGCAAGTGTACGCCTACGTGAAGCCGTACTCACGTCTTCCCCCAAGCAGAAGTGAGCATCTGTGGGAGGGGCAAATACACTGTGGGCGGGGCAAATATGGGGTGGGTGGGGCAAAGCACACTTGTGGGCGGGGCAAACAGTAGCTCATTAGGATTTAGAGGGAAAGGCAAAGTGAGGTTTAGTGTTTAGAGTCTGACTGGACTCAATCCTTCTGTTTTTTTAATCAAACAACATTACTAACATTTAATTTAGACATCAAGGAACCAGATTAAAGAAGAAAGGAAGCGGAACGTGTCACCTTTAACGTAACCAGGACCACATCTCACGAGCAGCGTCCCGTGTTGCGTTCAGTTCCGTGCGTTCCGTGACGCGTTAGCTCATCTCTCATCCGTCCACCACTCTGACATCTGAAGGCAATAAAGGTGAATCTCTGCTTCCAATTTGAGCCTCGTTTAATAGCCGTCTGTTTTTATGAGCCTTGCGTGTTTCGTGCATCCTTTTAATGACGCTTTTGATTTTTCATTAAAACCCGGATCCTCCAAACATCCGAACTCATTAGAGATAGCACGAAACCGCAGAAGATGATGTGTCGCATATTACCACCGCATAAACTCAGACTTTACGCAGTTATGGTTCCTGTTAACATTTTTCTCAGGGGTTTATTTTGGAAAAGTTCCACAAAGGGAACTAACGCTGAATTTCCCTCCTTCGTCCGTCCGTCATAGTTCTTTTTTTTTTTTTTTTTTTTTTTTTTTTTTTCGTTAATTGCAACCTGGTGTGTCTCGTCTCTGGGCCGCCTGATTGGAGGGAGGAAGAGCAGAAAGACAGAGAGGGGAGGAAGAGGTGAGCCGGCTGATCTCTGAATTCCATTAGAATTCTCTCTCTCCCACACACACGCACACACACGCACACACACACACACACGCACACACGCACACACACGCGCATGCTGCAGCCTACGGGGGATCTTCGGGGGTGACCTGGGCTCTCTGAGCGCAGGGGTCACCAGCACGGATCATTATCTGCTTTCAGCGGAGCTCTGGGAGGGGGGTGAGGGGGGGGGTGAGGGGGCAGGGCCTCCCGGGCTCCCCAGGGGTCCGGGACCCGGGTGAGTCAGCATTCCAGGTCCATTCCTCTCACTCTGCAGGCTGACAGCGTGACAGTCGGGCCCCGTCCCCGCAGTCCTCTTTACATTACTGGAGCCCTGCGCAGCGCCACCGGGGGCCCCGCGGGGCCGGGCTGGATTCCTTCAGCTCCATCCTGACGTTCCAGATGTTTCTACATGGCTGCCGACACGGAACAGAACCCCGGGGGTCCCGACCAGACCCACTCTCTTTTTCTGTTACTCCCATCTATCTCTGAATTCCCTCTTTCGCTTCCTAATCTTCCCGTTCTCGCCCGTTTCCTTGGCGTTGAGGCGCTCTGCAGGCGTCTGTGTCGGTGGGGGAGTCGGGGTGGGGGGGGGGCTTTTGGAGAGCTGCCCCAGTTAATGCACCATTCATAACAGCTGGGGGTGAACCATAAGTGGGGGTCAAAGGGGGAGGAGTAGGGGGAGACAAAGAGCAGCTCAATCTGGGTCAAACAAACTCGGAGCGGAACGGAAGAATCCTCGAGTGAGTCTGATCCCGAAGGTCGCTCCTGATCGCTCGTTTTGGAGTCCAGCTCACCGGACATGTCCCGACGCTCCGACAGCACCTATTGTTCCGGGAGAACAAAAGATCGAGCGCTCACGAGAGTTCAAGGGACGCGTTTACCCGATCCACCGAGAGTAGCGCCCCCCCTTGAGAGAGCGCTCCTGCTCCCAGCGTCTATTAGTCTTCCCTGGAAGCATTTGTTCTAGTGTCCAGGGCCCTCCGCGGTCCCCCGTGCTGCACGTGTGGTAGGGGGGTGTTTGTGTAGGGGTGGGGGGGTGTTTGTAGGGGTGGGGGGGTACCTGCTCCTCCACCCAGGGGTGGTGAGGTGGTCCTGCCCTCATCATTACGGGCTTCCCGGTCTTCTTTTGGGGACTTTGGAAAGATCGGGAAAGTTGTGAAGACTGATGGGGCCCTCAACCAATCACCCCACCCCCTGCCCTACCCTGCCCCCCCCCCCTAGCTGATTTATCGCCGGCCCGCTCAGCGGCGCCGCTTAAACAGGCGGGTTTGTCCAGATTAAGTAATCGCCTGAAAGTTCGTTATCGTCCCGGGACTGCTGATAAAGGCTCGCTGTCGAGGGCGGCAGGATGATAATTACAATACAATGGATTAAACCCCCCCCTTCTGGGGCCGTCGCCGCCCTCCCCAGGTAACATCTGTATTACCCCACCCCCGCCGGGTGGGTGGGGGGGGGGGTTACGCCTCACCTCGGATGAGCCGAGCGGAAAATTCCAGCGGCGGGATGTCTTCAATTAAACAAAGACCCAGTTCTGAGGAGGGAAAGTAGGGTCCCTTAATGAGGCGGGGGGGGCTCCCCAGATGCAGATGTGGGGGGGGGCTCGGGGGAGTGTTTGTGAGTGATGTGATGAATGTGTCACAGGTGGAGGCTCCTCCCCCCTGGAGGCTCCCGGACCTCCGCCCGTCCTGAAGCATCAGCACTCTTGCGGCGCCTCGTCGGGGTAAACGCTCCGTCGCCCGCCTGATGCGACCTGCTGAGGCAGAGTCACCCCCCCACCCCCCACCCCCCAAACCCTCACCCCCCTCACCCCCCCCCGGCCCTGCCCAGCTCAACCTCAGTGTGATGAGGAGCAGGCCCCGGCTGCACTTCCTCAGTCTTCATCAGATGAGTTGGAACGCGACTCGGCTCCCCCGTTGGCGTTTGTGTGAACTTTAGACTTCCTGCCCCCCCCCAACCCCCCTCAGCCCCCCCCCCCTCCAACTTTCTGCAACATTCAACAAAAACCAGTCAAAAAACACAACTTCTCCACATTTGCATGTGTGTCAGGAAAACGAAGCGCTCCCAGCCAGTCGGGGGGGAGCCCATTTGTTTCCTCTAACCCACTTTTGTCCACTCACGCAGGGCCGGATTTCACAAATCCACATCGAGGCCGGGGGGGTGGGGGGGGGGGCTATTTTTAACCGGACAAAATAAAAAAATCCTGGCAGGAAAGAAAAAGGAAATCTTGTACTCTCTGGTGTTAAACAAGGAGAGTGAGGCAACACGTGTGCCCGAAGTGATGCCGCCGAGGGATCGCGAACGTGACCTTTGATCTCACAAAGCGGGCACTTCAAACCGCACCCCCCCCCCCTCAACAATGGCCCCCCCCCTCCCTCCTTCCACCGCCGGAGAGAAGCATGTCGGGCAGAGACAATAGGGAAAAGGAGCCGCACCAAAAGGGAATTGACTTTCTAATCCCGATGGACTTTTTCCCACTGCCGAGGGCCCTCCTGAGGCCCCGCGTGCACGGATGCGGTCCCCTTCGGGACATTTGGTCGGGAATCTTTTTTTTTTTTTCCCGTTGCTGGGAGAGAAAAGCGAAATCAGCTTCATCGGGAGGACATGTGAGGCGGAGCGTGACGGAGCCACAATCTTCCTCTTTGTGATTTTTAGGCACCAAAGAGGGGGAATTCCAGCACGCGACCCCCGAATGTTCCCGAGCTGGAAATTACAGGATCCGTCCTCGGATCTGTTTGGACGTCTCTCGCCAACGACATCTCGGGATGGCGCGTTTCGAAAAGCCTCCCGTAAACAAGCCGCCCGCCGCCCCTCTGCCGTTTACTTTACGGTCGGCCTGAAGTGGAACCTTCCGGGTCCAAAGTGAAGGTCGTAGGTGTGATTAGAGGCCCGGAGGCTTCGGCGCCGCGATTTTGGGATAAACTCCGAAGCGGCTAATTAAAAGAAACGTCTGAAACTAAAACGATGTAATCTGATCACGTTGTAGAGAAAGAAAAGCGAAGGGCAGGAATTTCGGCGTGGAAGCAGAAAAGCTCGTCACAAGCAACGTTAAACAACGTTAAATCGCGGCGCGACTTCGTAAAGTCGGGAAAAAAAAAACGTTCTCTTTTTTCCACCTCAGATGGATCTTTGAATGTCGACCGTTGGTTTTTTTTTTTCGTCGCTGGCTCGGGAATTTTCCCGAACCTCCGCTTGTTTAGGCGACCGTTGACAGAAACAGACCGGCAGGCTCACCGGCGAAGAAATTCCACCCGTCAGCCGCTACTTGGAAAAATAAAGAGCGCGTTCAAATCAATCCGGATTGATTAGTACCGCTGGAGGAAGGGATCGGGATCGCCCGCTGATGAGGAAACGAGAGCTCAGCCGAGGGGATCGGCGAACGGGGGGGAGGCCTCCCACCTCCAGCGGGGGGGGGGCTCCGCGTCGGCCTTCAACCTCACTTAGGCTCGTGTTACCGTCGGAGCCGGGTGTGTTCCGCGGGCGAGGCCCAGCAGACGAGCTGTCAGCCGTGATCGAGTTTCCCTGTCAACGGGAAACGTGTCATTACGCCCGCGTCCCCGAGGTTTACATACATTATCCAGCGGCCCACTTCCTGCTGCCGGAGGTGGGAACAGATTTATATCAGAGCGGGACGCGTCGGATTTAGGTGTTTACTCCAGACACCCTCAAACTACACACACACACACACACACACACACACACACTCTCAGATCAGGAAAATGGCGCCCCTTTTCGCCCCTCACCAGCGTCTCGGCTGCGTCCCGTTCCCAGTTTGGGGGCGCGATGGGAAACACATGAGGATGTTTTCTCAGAAGCCGTGTGACCATGTGATAAAGAGGTCTTTTTTAGGGGGGGGTGGAGTCGGGTTGGCGGGGGGGGATTCAGATGATGGGAATGCTGCGAGGAAGGTGGAGGCGCCTTTTGTGAGAGGACAAAGGGCGGGTTCGTCAGTCAGGCTGGCGGGAAAGGGGGGGGAGACCCCGCTGGGGGGGGGCGTCCGAGCTCCGCGGCCCTCCCCAGAGTTGAGCAGCGAGACTCGGCGTAAACAAAGCCGGCGAGGCCCCCGGTTCTGGAGGCCTGGGCGCCGGGCCTCTCAGGAGATCCAGCCTGATGTTTTTCATCTGGACGTTCCCATCTGTCCCGTCCTGCTGGACGTAATGCATTCCGATCCCGCAAATGGATTCCCAGCCCCATCAAAAGCTCTTTTATTGAGCCTCTAATCAGTTTCATTGGCTCTCTGGAGCGGCGGCTACGAGGACGGCTAATTGGGAGGCACTTACTTCACTGTGTTTATGAGGGAAAATATTCCTCAGTCTTTGAGTGGAGGAAAAAAAAAAACAAAGTCATATTTGTTGTTTTAACGGCCGCCGCGGGCCGCTGGCGTTGACGGGCGGAGCGCCGCGGCACTCTCGGGGCTTTTAAAGTCTCCGGCTGTGACAGCCCCGGCGCTCCATAAAGATTTACACTCGGCGGACGAGCGCCGGCCCGCGCGCGAGGACGAACGCGCGGGCTTTGATTTCCGCCGAAGTCGGGCTAATTAGCCCTTATTGCTAATCTCCAGCTGCTTTCTGTAGCACTTACAAGGCAATTAGCAATAGTGGGGGGGGGGGGGGGCGGGGGGCTGCCGATGCGGCGAGCTCAAGACGTTTGGCTTTCGCACTTATCCAATATGTGATAATCAGGTTTGCGGCCGGGTGGATATCGAGTTGTGCTCTTGGTTAATTTTCGAGTTTCTCGACACGCCAAGCGGCAGAAGGTCGGGAATTAAGCGCTCGGATTCGCAAGGAGCTTCGCCGGGAGCGGGCAGAATCGCTCGCTTGCGCGGTAACTACTGTTGCGCTCCCAAAAGAAGTCGCGATTAAGCCCGAATGTCACGGAGAAAATAACCTGAAAGCGAGCCCAGTTCCAACCAAGCCGACTAGCTCAACGTTAAAACTGGATTTTACGCCGATTAGCGAGAAAGTTCCGTGTTTTCCTTTCGGCCAGAGGCTTCGCGTCTGCCCGTTGTTGTCGAGCTTTTCCACATTACCGACGTGTTTTCTTCTGGAGTCAAGAGCCGTTGGAGCGATGTTCCAGGGCGGCTGACGGCCAGGGGTATGTTAACGCGGGGCATCGCATCGATTGCGGCAGATTAAGTGCGGCGTTTTTTGGGCTTCAGGGAATCCGACGCGGAGCCGATAAACGCGGCGACACAGCCGTTTGGCCCGTGAATGGGTGCTCATTGTACCAGATGTTAGCTGATGTTTCGCAGGTTTTGGGCCAGCGTAAATGAAGTCATGCAGTAAGCTTCACAGCAGCAATTTGCCCATGAATGCCCGGACCAGTCCGATTCCGCATTTTTCTCTTTTTTCCCTGATTATTGTTGGAGGGCCAGTCCCCGGGGGATTTCCATCTGTGACGGGGAAATTCATCCCACCGCACACACACGAGGTCCTGCCGCCGATTTGATGCTTTTGTATAAAAGCGAGGACATCCTTCAGGGACCTCAAGCTGCTGAACCCTCGGAAGACCTTCCCGTCGGAAGGCCTCACGCTTCCCCACTTTTGTCCAATAAAATACGTTAAAATACGTTTTCCCCCAGCTGATTCAGACGCCCGTCCTCGGTTGACCCCAGGGCGGCCGTGCTGATGAAAACAGACTTTTCCCGGACCCCCAAACCCCTGAGGTGACCTCTCAGAGGAGGGGTGCGAGCAGGAGGCAGGTAGCGAGGGTCCTGACTTGATCCTCTGAAACTTGCACGTGTCGTCCGCTCCCCGCTGGCGTAAATCTCCAGGAATGTCAGCCTGTTGTTTCTGGTTAACCTGGCTGGCCCGGAGCGATCCGCACCTTCCCGTTTGAAGCTCACCGTCGCCGCGGAAACGCTTCCGCAAACGTGGGGAAATGACGGGAATCCACGTGCTGATTAAGCCGCCGGGAAGCTTCTTTATTTCGACACAATTTGATCATTTTTATCTTTGATCTTTGGTGCTTTTTGGGGGCGATTCACGTTAAAAATGTCGTTGATTTATGTAGAACTAACGAGGAGGAAGGTTTTTATCGCCCTTTTGTATTAAAGATTAATTGTTCGAGGAGTAAAACTTGACATTCTCCAGGTTTATTTCAGCTTCCAGGGGATGTTTCGAATATGCAGGCCAATGACTAATGACCGAGAAGTGTGCGCGCACGTGCGTGCGTGTGTGTGTGTGTGTGTGTGTGTGTGTGTTGTTAAATAAACAGAATATGGAAAAAAAAACATTCCTGTGCTCACTTACAGCCAATCTCAGCCTTTTGCTTTAAACTTTAGATAAAATGGAATAAGGCCATCAACGCCATCAAAAAGGGAAAGACTGCAGAAACGTGTGTGTGTGTATGAGTGAGTGTGTGTGTGTGAGAGTGTGCACATAAATCTCATTAGCCTGGATGATTATATGCACAAACTGAGCGGCTACACGCAAGTACGAAAAAAAGAAGAAAACAACAAAGACCAAATTTCAGACTTCTGGCGACATCGTAACTTTTGAAGATCGGAAGATTTTCTTTCGTTTTATTTTCGTATTTATTTTCCACGTTAAAGGAGCCTAGCGTTTAGACGTTCGGGTTCTTTGCTCCTCCTCCGTCTTCAGATTAGCCGCCGCCCTTTTGGAGAGGGAGGTGGATGCCGAGCCGCATTTTTCTCTGCCAGCCGGCCTGACCCCCCCACCCCGAGCCTCGCGCCGGGGGCTCGCGCCCGTCCGCCATCAATTACTCGTTGTCGGCCGAGCCGCACTTTACCAGCGCGATAAAGAAATGGGCCTTATCGCTAACCCCCCTCTATTACCATCCAGGGCCCACCTCAAGCCCTCCCCATCCATCTACCACGACCAGGAAAACCTTCCAGGGAGTTGGAATTCTGCGCTGGAATTCTCTCGTTTTGCTCGACTTAATTCGAAATTTTGAGGTTTTGCTTGAATTAATCGGCGATTCAGTCCGGGGATTTTTGCGTTTCGAAAGGATACAGGCACCATGTCTGTCTGTAAGGGGGGTTTAAAGGTAAATACGGAGAAATCAAAGGCATGGCGTTCCAGGTCGGAGGTCCTGGAACAGGTTCACACCTCATTTGTTCTGACAACCGACTTAAAACGACGCTAATATTTTTCCTCTCGTTTATTCTGTCCTCTTGCTGAAGCCTCACCTCCACCCCTCCCACCTAGCGTGCTCTAGGGGGCGGTACTTAGGGCCCCTCCCCGAGGGCCCGCCAGACTCAGCAGAAAGACCCCGGTTAGACAGGGATGGAGAGTGGGAGGGGAGGGGGGTCGCTAGGCGGGGGACATCGATCTCCCTCCACAGTGACAAACTCACTCTTGGCGAGATGTATGTCACGAGCCGCCGGAGCCAGTTAATCATGTCGTTAGCGGTGCCCGGCAGTTTCCCCTGGCCTAGTTTAGCGAGAAAAACGAGCCGCCGCGCTCGGCCCGCGCCGGAGCCCGAGAGCATTAGCATGGGTGAGGGATGTCGGGCCCGCTCCCCAAATTCTTACGAGTCAGAATATGGATTACCTCGTTACGGACGAGCGGGCGAGGGGAGATTTTTGGAGGTTTTTGGTTTATCTCCAAAATCAGCAAGCCTTGACTCCGCCTTATCTCTGCTCAGACTCCGCCTCTACCGCCTAGACTCCGCCTTGACTCCCTCTAGGCTCCTCCTAGACTCCACCCTGACTCTACCCTGACTCCGGATGTCCTTACTTTGACCCAGAATCTCTGCAGGATTTTGATGGAGAAGTCCTGAAATGTGAACTTCAGCAAATACCCAACAGCTGGGCCCCAGCCCCCCCCCTTCAGTCGGGATTTCCAGTTCTGATTCTGCAAACTGGCGCTGCTGCAGCCAATCAGGATCCGCTTTAATTGTCATATGCTTCCCAGAGCGGACGTGCCAGGAAAGAGCGGAGTGGATATTGAAAAGGCAATAAGTCTAAATTCAAGCCATCCCAGGAAACACAATTTCCAGCCGGCCTTAAAGAAACTTGGACGTATATGGGGGTTGAGGGGGGTGGGGGGGTTTCTTTCATAACGCCGGGCGACATCAATCCTGCGGGACCGACGCCTGCATCAATAACAGCTGGCAGATTCTCCGTCATTCCGCCGCATTTATCAACAATATTCTTTGGTTATTACCAGCGGGCTCCGGACCGCCGCCGCCCCGGCCGCGGCGTAATTTCGGCCGGCCGCGGCCTCGACAGATGCACGCTGTCAGAGGAAATACAAGCACTCGTTTGAATCTATTAGGCGGGCAGCAGGGTCCCGGGCCCTGTTGGGGAGGGCGGGGGGGGTGAGGGGACTCGGCGTGCCAGGTTCGGGTTCGTTTGAGGGGCCGCTCCCCCTCCTCCCCAGGATCAGGTTTGGTTCCGCGGTGAAGGGGGCGGGGTCGGGGGGGGTTGGGGGGGTCGTCAAATAGGTGCAGACAGGGGCGGCTGGAGCACCTGGGCCCATCCTAATTGACTCCGAGCGCGGCGCATCCGCGCTTTAAACAAAGTGACTCGCACTTGAGCTTCATTACACGCGCACCCCATTTCCATAGGCCTCTGGGAACGCCGCCGCACCCGAAACAAATGACCGCTCCGTGATAAATGGTTCTATTAGCAATCCAGATTGTTAAACTGTGATATAACAGATCGGAGAAGGGCGCGGGGGCCCATTCGTTTTCCTCCCCCCCCGCACATGTACGCCGCTGTAAATAGCTTGTTTTTATGTGTAAATAACATATTAAAACTCGGCATTAGCCCCGTCTTTGGACGGAGCGGAAATTGTTGGAGATAAATAACACCGGACGGGAATATAAAACAGGCCGCGCCGTTCCGGAGCCTCGGAGGTGGGCATGACTTAGGTGACAGGAATTCTGCCGCCAACGGTAAACAATACGCTGCCAATAAAAGCGGCGAGGTTTATTAGAGGGGTCTACTTTTCCCCACGGCGGACTTGTTTGGGGATAAACGCTTGGGTTCAAGGACCCCGCCCCCCCCTCGTCCGCCTCGCACTCCTGCTGCATATGCACTTATCAGGAGCCGCAACAGGAATAATAATGATAGCGGCGGCGTAAGTAATTGCTCTGTCTGGACCTGGTGGCAGACAGCTGGGCCCGTTAGCGCCGCCACCGCCGCCTCCGCCCGTATCTGAGCCGCGGCTCCTTGTTTATTCAAGATTAAAATTAAACGAGGCCGATAGGAGCGAAGAGTTATGGGGGGAGCTTTTATTTTAGGCCCGCCGGAAAGAACCGGCGGCTGATATTGGAAATGGGCTTTTTTACGAACATGAACCCAAGTGGGGGGGGTCAAGTGAGGTCAGGGGCGAGGTCACAGGGACGGGCGAGGGGTTTTTAAGAGAGCTGCGAGCTCCAAACGAAAGTTAGGCGATGGATGTTCTATCGATCGCCTTCCGCGGTTTAATTTTTCTTTCATAAAGTGAAGAAATGCAACATTCATCAGGCGCTCGCGCCTCATCAAATATTTAGCTTTCACTCAAGAACGAGGATAAATTCTCCCTTTGTCTGCACGCCGCGCTCCAACGCCGCGGCTCGAGCCGGGCCGGTGCCCGTAAGCGCACGTGAGTGCGCTCGCCTGGCCGGGGCCGCAGAGAATCAGTATGATGAGACGCCTCGTGACGCGAGGAGCTGGTCGGCCCCCGCGTCGAGTATCTCCGCGCGCTCCGTGGTCGGTCTTGACCCAAATTCACGAATAAAAGGCGGAAGACAACAAAGTGAGCGAAGTCTGCGAGAGGTTCCACCCCCTTTAGGACGGGGGGGGTGGATGCGCGGACGAGCACGGTGATGTAAGATGTTGACGAGAAAAGGTCCAGTTCTAATAAAATAAAGTGTCCGTTATCGCCTAACTCAGCCTGGTTTTGGTGGGTTGACGTTCGCTGGCGGTTTGTTTTTGCAGTTCGCTGATGCAAACATTTGCTCATACGCTAAAGAGGACCAGCCCGTCCTCAACAAGCCCCTCCCACGCAAATGTTCGGCATTCCCCCGACCAATAATCGGGTTTCACTCCCCTCCCGGGGGACCACCGAGTCCCACCGTCAGACCGCCGTGTCCCACCGTCAGACCGCCGTGTCCCACCGTCGGACCGCCGTGTCCCCCCCCCCCCGAAAGCAGAGATGACACGGAGGCAGTGGAGGTATTTCCATTTCAAACGAGGTTCCGCCGCCCTCGTCTTCCCGACGCGGCCGTCGAACCGGCTTCGCAGGTTGCAGGCGTACCGCCGTGTTTGGTTTTTTGGGGTCCTCTGGCACCTGCGGGCCCCGGCGCCGGCTCTGTACCTTCTCTGTCAATTAATGAGCATTTCTTTGGGATGGCGGGCCACCAAGTCCGTCATTAATGACTAAAGACGTCACTAAATCATGCGTTTAATTTCCACTTCAAAAGGCGACACATCAGTCGGCATTTTTGTCAATCTGTGAAGCTTCGTGACGTCCCCGTCTCTGCCAGCTCAGGCCCTACCCCCCCCCCTTTATACTCTGGAGGTAAGAACAAGGTCTTTGAGCCTCATTATGCCGAGCTTTCATCACGCATTCGCTGACATCTTTAAAACATGGATCCTCTCTTTCTGCCTGGAGAACATCGCTGCTACTCTCCATTTAGTTCAACAACACCGACACCGGTTCCCACCCGCCCGGGCCCCCACCCCACCCCCTGCCCCCCCACCGTCATCTGCTCATCAGTGTTTATCTCCTCGGATGGAGCCACACCGGTGGACGCCTCGCGCCGGGCGGCGATCCGCATTAGCGATTCCGTTTCAAGACAGGGGCCCATTTCGGATTCTGATCAGACGTCTACTGTAAGTCACCTTTGACTACCTTCTGGGGCCCGAGGAGCATCAGCTCCCGAGACGACACCCCCTTCTTTGAAATGTATATTTCATGGTCTCCGCTACACCCCCCCCCCACCTCCGACTCGCTCGGCCACACCGAGGCTCAACACGAACACGAAAGTCCCGTTTGCGGCTGGGAACCCCTGTCCGAAAACACGTCTACCTCTTGTCTCCGAGGGCTTCTTCCCAAGGTCAGAAAACACGGTCCCTTCCATTTTGTCCTTCTTCTCTGCCGCTCGTGCCGCAGGGGTCTCCATCGCCGACGTGTCTGGAGGGGGGGACATAAGAGGGTTAGCGGTCAAGAGGGGGCTCGAGACGAGGAGAGGAGGTTGTTGGTTTGAAAAAGAAAAGGCTCATTTATTCTTCCAGGTTTTGGAATCTGCTCCTACAAACTAGTTGCGATCCGCAACCTAATCTGCCTTCTGGGCCCCATGGGGGGGGGGTTGGGGTTGGGGGTTAAGGAGGGAGCGGGGATGAAGGGGCGGAGGTCTCGGCTCACGTGTCATCAAAGTTTATTTGACTGTTGACCTTTCGAGCCGGAACAATTCAGGCCTGCACAAAAGAGCCACTTTCGCTTCAAAGACGCTGAAGAATCAACGGAGAGTTCGCCACAAAGTTTTAATAAAGGTTCAGATTACAATCCAGTGGATTACGGTTTTATTAACGACTGAAAAACACTAAAAAATAATCACAAATGATTGTCGAATAGTTAGCAATCGAGACACTTATATATTTCACTTATATAAAAAAACGAATTAATTAATTTGGAAATTAATTAACACATTTGCTTTTTATACCAGATTTAACATGTTTTCTGATTTTCCTGCATCTATTATTAGTTTCTTTGGGGAAAGTAAATTTAAACATTTTTCTTACGATATGTTTTGCCTTCTTAAGGGGGGGGGGCTTGTGGGGGGTCCTTTGTGTTCCATCACAGCTCCTTTACTCGAGGTGATACACGAGGCACGTAGAGGACTCTTTCACGCCCGCCGTCCGTTTGAGATTCGCTCAATAGCACCTGGGTGTTACGAATGAGTCCCGGAAGTGCGGGAATGTTGGGAATTTAAGAAGCATTAGGGCGAACTCTTCTTGGACGATATTCGATAATTTAATGTTTTTAAGGTTTTAAGGTTTCAAGCGCCGCTGTCTCACATCATTTCCTAGTGGGCGTGGCCAACAACCACATCAGCATGCCGACAGCCCGATGGGCAGCGTAATTAATCGCCGACCCCCCACTGCCGACCCCCCTTTTAGGGGGCCAGCAGTCATTCATTTGGGGATAATGAAGGACAAAGGGGCCCCGCCAACGGAGTCATTTAAGGCGACAGTGGCTCCAGAGGTCGCTCCCCTCTTCGCTCCCGAGTCGTTATCCACGCAGCAGAGCCGAGGGGATCGCAGGCGCACATCTGGATTTTGTTGGCTTTTCTTTTACGTTTTACTTCCTGATGATTTATGCGCATACCCGATGGTCGATGTGACGGCAAAATTCGCCTCAGAGTATCGGATCGCCTCGGCCGCATCGCGAATTAACACTTAAATTAGCCTCGGAAACCTCGAACCGGTGTTCCATGACGAGTTTTTTCCCCCCGACCAGGAAAACAAACGCTTTGATCTTCAACGCAGGCGCGCTCCTGTCGACCAAACAAACGAGCCTGTCGCCGCTCAAAGGTCACACAGCCTCGCCGAATGGAATCACGAAGCGCACGCACCTTCCGAAGGGCCGGAATTTATGGTTGGGTCCGACACCTTTCCTCCGCGGGATAACGGCTGTCTCGTAAAAGAGGTCCAGGTCGGCGGCGTGGATGGGATGCTGGAACGCCGCGGAATTTTAAGCGAATTCTAGTTTAAAATTGGGAGCGTTTTCCACTAACGAGGCTTTGATTCCCGGGGGTCATTGGGGGGAGCGCCTCGTGGTTGACCCCGACCACGATCAATGCCAACTCTAAAGCGGAAGCCAAAGCCCCGGACTTTTCCCGGCTCATCGGGATGGCGTCCGTCGGCGTCCGTGGCCCCGCCCTCGCCCGTCTGGCCGCTTTAATATCCTGTGGCTGATCTCTTCCCGCCCCGGACAACAGCTACCAGATGTGAGCTCAGACGGAAAACTCCCTCCTGTTGGGACGGAGCGCCGCTCTCCACCTGTACGTGACGGACCTCAACGACATTTGACCTTAGAACCTCCCCAGATCCCGACCCGGGGGGAGCAACCCTGACCACGAGCCCCCCCCCCCCCCAAAGGTTCCTCTTCAGCTATCCTAGATCAGGAATCGGAGCATTTGCATTAATTCCAATCCAAACGAATTTGTTTGTCGCTCTGATGGCATCGCTCAGGTTCGGCGAGGGTCGTTGGGTTCAACCCCGTCTGTCTCCGCCTCCTCCTCCCCTTTGATCCCCGACCCCCAGGGGCCAAATGGTCCCTGCCTGCACGCTGTTTTACGGCCTCAGTTTGGAGCCCAGGCTTCCTCCTCGCCGCCTTCATCAACACCTCGCTCGGTCCCGTTTTCCTTTTTTTTTTTTTTTTTTAACTCGGGGTCTTAAAAGGAAAACCGCGTCGTTTCCGGCGGCGTCGGGGCTTTTAACGGCGCTCCGGGGCCCCAGCTGTCGCCGCGCTCCGAGCCTACATCCATCGAGGTTTATGATTTGGAGTCGGAGCAGGTTTACGTCCTCCGAGCGCTCGCCAGGCCCCCCCCTCTGGCGGCGCCCTCAACAGTTGGGGACAAGGTGGAGAAGCTCATCCCCAGCTGAGGGGCCCCTCTGATTGGGGTCCACGGAGACCCCCCCTTGACCTCGGGGTCTGATTGAGGAACGACAGGGGCCTGATTACTGGAGAACACCGCGTGGCCCTCAAACGTGGACGGACCCGGATCGCTCGGATGCCCCCCTCGCTGTCGCTTCAGGAGTTAATTAACGGACGCATCAAAGTGAATCCCGATGAGGGGGGGGGGGGGGCCCCCGCAGCCCCCCGGACCTTTGATGGCGGCGTTCGATGGACGCTGCTGCTGCTCAAACTTCACACGTCGGCGTTGATCCGATCCGGACCTCGGCTGGACGTCACTTCCGGCTCAAATCGTCCGGAATTAAACGGAAATTCAGACCAAAAATATCGAATTCAGCTCCTTAATAAACTTTATTATTTAGTTTTTTTATTCTTTAAAATGAGGAATAAACAAACATTGCCACGCGCACTCGTGTCGGGGGTGATCCGGAGCGCTCGTTTCCGAGGGCCTCGTCCCGATTTGGGACTTTTTTTCCCGCGTTTTCTCGATCCATAACTCAACGCCGGGCGAAACCCGGAGGGGGAATCTTAAACGGAGGCATCAGAATGTGTGTTTTGGGTCTTTTTTTAGGGAGCTGCCCCCCCCTCTCCCCCCCCCAGTGTGGATTTATTCCCCCGATGCCTCTTTTCTCCTCTAAACCCACATGGGGCGAGGGCCCCGGGGCCACACGGCGTAATTGGTGCGGGCTTGTTGTTTTGTGGGATAAGAGACTTTTGAGTCGGCACAGCGGGGCGTTTTCACCCCACCTCTCTCCCTTCCCGCGTCCCTCTCCCCTCTTCCCTCGTTTAACTCCGCTCACATTCGGGAATTCTGGGCCGCTGGGGGGGGGAAAGGCGCGAGGGCGGCGGGGATGAAAGCGCGGTCCCGTGGCAGGTCGGGGAAGCCACCGGTGTGGCGGCGAAGAATACGAAGGCCCCATTCTTCCCTCTGCTCCTTTCAGGGGTCTTTACTTCCCGACCGCAGGAACTCTTCATCCGGCACAATGGCGAACGCACTAAAACTGGTTTTCTGATGCAAATGAACGCAAACGGGCCTTTCAGGACCTCAAAGACAAATCGACTGAGGGATTTTCACGGTTTCGGTTTTTATTCTTTCCCAGTTTTTATCGTCGTTTTCTCCACGATTCCTGCGGCAGGAGCTCGCGCGAGGCCTCGAAATTCCGCCGGTCTTAATTCAGGGAATTCGAGTTTCAGGTTCAAACTGTGTTATTGCTTTTATTTCATTTTTTTTTAATTGCTGGAAGAAAAGCTTCCCTCCAAATATTCTTCCTTTCTCTTTTGTTTTTTTTCTCCCCTTTCCCCCTGGACAGAATCCTAAATATCAGGTTGCAAATTCCTGGAATTCCTGGCAGAGTGTAAACCTGGAATAACCTGGAATAAGGGCTCCCCTCCGCCGTCTTTCAAACCCGCGACCTTCTCCGCAATCACCCGCAAAAAAAACCTGCTTGGAGCGACGAACGAGGGAAGTCCTCCACGAGGACGCGCGAACACCTCATGGGATATTTAATTTCTGGAGATTTCCACGAGCACATGGACTCACCCTTCTCCTCCTCCTCCTCCTCCTCTTCCTCCCCTCCTCTACTTCGGGTCAAACTTTTCCTCTCCGTCCCTCGGCTGCAGGAAAGTTGCGTGAGCGTCCCGCAAGGACCATGAACTCCGGCCGCGGCGGCCCCGTCGCTCCCGCGGCTCGGGGGCGCTAAAGGTTGGCTGCGGGGGGGGTCCCTGCGCGCTTTCTGCGCATCTTCTGCGGGTTTGCGGAGTTTGCGGGCGAAGGCGAGTCTGAGGAGTGAAAACGCCAAACTTTTTCCTCACCGGCGGGTGTTTGATCCGGATGCTGCGGAGACTCCGGGATGTTCTTCAGCTCCCTCCTCCTCCTCCTCTCTCTCTCTCTCTCTCTCTCTCTCTCTCTCCCCCCATCACCCCCCCCGCCTCCATCACTCATCATGTTAGAGAGTTTAATCGAGGGGGGAGAAAAAGACGCACAAACTTTCAGTGTTTCGTCAATAAATCGATCAGATTAAACGTATTTAAACCCGCGATCGATCACACAAGTTTAAGAATGTTTTTTTTTTTTTAAAAAAAGAAGAACTCAAGTCAATAATTAATCAAAATTGCCGAAACTATGTTTTAAATATTTTGTCTAATTTTTACTCTATTCTTTTACATTTGTATTTAAAATAAACCAATATTTGTATAGTTTATTATGTCAATCAAAACGTTGATATTTTCTTATTAACGGCTTGTTAACGCTCCGCTGCTGTTAAACGGGGCAGATTATTGGGTGCAATTTTAAAAAAATCCTCTGATCGATTTCTGATCGATCACCGATTGATTGAACCGTCGGAGTTCGCGCTCGCGCCGCTGGCGCTGTTTTAAACGCGGCGCTGCCCCCTGCTGGTGCGTTTAGGGACCGCAGGGTGTCGGATATTTGACCGCTTTTGTCACGTTTTATTTCTTTGTCTCGTCGATTAAATCCTCTGAGACGTCTGAGAGTGTTTACATTAAAATATAAATATGAGCCCGCCTTCAGATTACTGTATTACTCTTATTCTTTAGGATTTCACAAACTTTTAGGCAAGTGGAGCCGCTGTAGAAAATGAATATATAGAGAAGGTTTTATGTTTTATTTTTGTTGTTCGCTTTTATGGATGGATAAATTATTTCTACGGATAAATTTGTTGCTGTTTTTAGCTGATTTATATGGATGAATTGTTGGAAACTGGATCGATTTGCGTTCCAGTCCAACAGCGCCACCCAGTGGGCAGACGGCGCACCGACACCCAACCCCCGAACTCGTCATATTTATATAATAATTTTACGGTATTTTAAAAATAACCTCAGTTCGTAAAAGTTTACCTGCGGTCATCGTCGTGGTTTCTGCGCCGAAGGATCACGTTGCTATCCTAATGCGATCATTTATTATTGAATTAAAACCTCCTCCTTTTTTTAAATTAGCTGGAATGTGGGCGTTCCTCTGGCGCCATCTGCTGGCGGTTCGGGGGAATTTCGCGTATCCCCAAATCGCTCGACAGCTCCCCTGCCCCTGGAAAATCATTAAATAACGTGTTTTTTTTACGTTTTTTTTTAAAAAAAGAAAACCCTTTCCGTCTCTTCTTGATCCTCCGATAAATGAAACGACCATCTGCTGCCTGATCGTCATCGAGAAACGAGTCGAATGAAACGAAAACAGAACGTGGAAGTTATATCATAACTGTAAAAAAAAAGAAAAAAGATCATATCACTTCAAACGCTGCCATGTGGAAATAATCTCCCCTTCGGGCAGAAAGTAATACTCAATATCTTTTCAAAGTTTTGTGTGAGAAATCTTTTCCCCCCATCTCACCATCTGACACTGATGACTTCCCCAGAGCTGCTGGTGAGACGTTACTGTGTCCACATCTGCCCCCACGCTGGGAAGAACTGGGAACAAACTGGGAAATCCACCTTAATGCGCTTTTGTGTTCACCTGCGTCAGAGCTCCGTCCGCCGCCGGTCGCCCTCGGCCCTCCTCCAGGATCAACAGGTCCCGCTCTGGAGATTTCACGGGGTACTTCGGTGACCCCCCCCGCCCGGCGGTGACCCCTCCACGTGTAGTAAACACGGCGGGCTGACCCACATCTGCGACGCCCCCGACTCAGCTGTGACTCGTCTGCTTTAGTCGTCAGGCCGGCCCGCCCCAGAAAACACATGCTGGGTGACCTCTTGACCCTTTAATATCCGCTCGGCTTATTTGCTTGGTCGCCCTCGCCCCCCCAGCCCCGCTGCGTATTAAAGCAGATACACTGACCCCCCCAAAAACACACACGGTGTCTCTGTGGTGGGCCCCCGGGGGCCAGGAACACCATTGTGGTGTTCTTTCAAGCTGCAGTACCCCCGAGCGTCCACCAGGGGCCCTCACGATATCGACCTCCGTTACAAAGTCTTCGGTAAATGTCGCGTTTGCTGTCTTCATCTTAGATCGTAGCCGCGGAGACTTTTATTTTGAAAAGCCGAAGGGCACGTCTTGATCCGCCCTGTTCGGAAAAAATTTAGCTCGGCTAGTTTTTCTCGACGCCTCGGAGGCGAAAACGTGCTGCGATCGCTGAGGGCACGAGCTCCGCCTCGTCCTGTTGCCGATGTCCCATCGACGTCCTCGCCCCCGACGTCGTCCGCAACGACCCGTCTCTCATCCCGATCGTCGCTTCACCTGTTTGTGAACTTTCACGTTAATCGCTCCGTCGTCTTCATCCTCGGCGTTCCCACAGCCGGGGCGTCGACGGGACTCCCACGACCTCCGGCGTCTCAGGAATGAAACACGTCTTTAATCCCGTGTTTGACGGTAATAGCCCGCCGCCCTCCGCGCCTCCATCGTTTTCTAGATTCTCCTCCCCCTTTCGATTTTGATATTCATCACTCCGGGCGCACGATCGACCCCGCGTATGTCGTCGTAGTCGTGAGTCGGAGCGCCATGGGGCGGCCCGGCTCGGATCGGGTCCCTGAGGTATTCCCTGCTCCTCCGGGAACGCTGAAAACGGTCTAAACATCGAACCTGAGAGAAGGAATCTTTTATTTTGAAGTTTTAACGTCAGGCGTGCCCCTCGGGCCCGCCGCCAGGGGGCGTCCTCGAGCGCGGCTTCCCGCCGTCACACAGTTTTCCCAGGAATATTTTCTCTTTAAACCCCGGGAAGGCCAATAAACCAGCGGTCGTCCCCCCCCTCCCTCCCGTTTGTCTTCCCTCCGCGTCGGCGCGCGCGAATCAAAAGCGACGTTTCGGCTCTGGACTCCGTCATCCGAGGCGAGCAGAGGTGGAGGGGGTATTAAAATCCCCAAATTCCCGTTCCGGTTTTATTTGTAGGCTTTCGCTCCGGGTGTCAGGTGTCCCGCGTCCCGTCCGGGCGCGCGCCGTCCTTCGGAGACAGATAAATCCGCGGCCGGCGTATCTGGACAGGATGAGCTTTAACGATTCCGACGCTGCGTTCCGCTTCCTTGAAAACTTCCAGGCGCCCCCCCCCCCAATCCCGATCCTGATCCTCATCCTGATCCTGATCCCTCCTTGTTCTCGCTCGAGTGTCCTCGAGCGTCCTGCGTGAGAGCGCCGGCCATCTCAACAATGCAAACGAGGGTTTAAGGGGGGCGTGGGGGGCGCGAAGTCGGCTCCGGCGACCCCCGAGCCGATCCCGGGGCCCTTTGTGCCCGAGCGTTCCCGCTCCGTCCCTTCCCACGTCGTGTGGGAGCGCTTGTCCCGGCTGGCTGGGTGCACGTGGCCCTCTCCAGAACCCGCTGACACGCCAACAAAGCGCCTCGGCGAGGGGGGGGTCACACTCAAGTGAGCTGAGAGGAGGCCGATGTCAAGGGCGGGAGGGGCGGGTGGGGGAGGGGGAGGCGGGGGGGGCTTCCTTCACGCCTTCGATGGGGGGGGGCACGGGGGGTTTCCACCTGCGGATTGAGACGTAACTGGAGCAAACCCCCGAAAGACTCCCCCATCCTCCAGAGGGAGCGGGGCAATAAACCCCCCCCCATTAGACCCCCCCCCTCATTAAAGCCACGCCCCCCCCATTAGAGCCCCCTCATTAAAGCCCCCCCCCCCGTTAAAGGCCCTGGGGGGGCCCAGGTTGGTGTGTGTACCTGAGCCTCACACAGAAGATGTCCATCTTTGTGGGGGGGTTTAGGGGGTGGGGGGGTTTAGGGGGTGGGGGGTGATGGGGGGTGGGGGATGGGATGGGGGGGGCTACTGGTGCCGACTGGGGCCGTGAATGGGGGGAGACGCCGGATTAGAGTCTGGATGAAGGCAGGTTCAGATCAATTGGAGAAACACTCTGGGGGGGGGGTCATTGTGACATGGGGGGGGTGTGAACCCTCCCTGGACTCACGAACACCAGTGTGTCACCTCTATTCTCTCCCCTGACGGCTTGGTACGGTCCGGAATTCTCACGGAGCGTCGGACGCCACCGACCCCCCCCCTCCGCTGACCCCCCCCCAGGGCCCGGTGGAGCTCATCCCGGCGCCCAAGCGGAATGTTCCCGCTGGTCTTCGGGGGTCCCAGCGAAAACACCGCGCTCCCACAATATTTTCGCCGGATTCCCGAGTGATCCCGTTCTCGGGATCGGCGGCCTGTTTCGGATGTTCCGCAGTTTAGCCGCGCTTCCATCGGACTCGGAGCGACGGCTGACCTCGGCTTTGTTCCGCGGCGCCGTCGGACTCGACTAATCCGGCGTGACGCTCGCCGCTCCTCCTCGCCGGAGTTCCGACCTCTAGAGGCTTCCGAGAGCCTCGCGTCCCCCCCCCACCCCCTGGCGGGGCTTGTTTCCCTCGGAGAGCGAACGTCTGACCTCCGGGTCGGCGACCTTTCCCGCACCGCGGAGGCGTTTGATCCCGAGTGCGGCGGCAGCGGGAACGCCGGGAGGCGTCTGTGTCGGGAGGGGAAGGTGTCCGCCGACACCCCGGGCCACTGTTCCGTGTCAGGGAGTGTATCACATGACCGCTTACCTCATCCCAACAGGAGGGAGTGTGTGTGTGTGTGTGTGTGTGTGTGTGTGTGTGTGTGTGTGTGTGTGTGTGTGTGTGTGTGTGTGTGGTGAGGCACCGATCAGGCGAAAGTATTTAAGGGAGTCCTTAAAGGGAATCTGATGTTCAAGAGGACGGCGTCGCAGGTCCCGTCCGGAACGTCCGAGGGACAAACGCGGAGTCCCGGACAACCAAACACTGATGTCGGAAAGGTCGAAGGTCAGCGCGGGTAAGGGGATACCCCTGTGACCCCGCTGGGGTCAAGTTTGACACACGGACACAATGGGAGGAAAGGGGAGAAGCTGGAAAGACGGGGGGGGACGGGGGGGGCGGGGGGACTCCTGGTGTTGGGAACAACGGTGAACGTGCAACTCATATCCTTGTCGATCCTCCTGTCCTCGTCTGTCTTCGTGTCCTCATCTCTCCTCGAGTCCTTGTGTCCTCGTCTGTCCTCATCTGTCCTCGATCCTTGTCTGTCCTCGTCCATCCTCATGTCCTCATCCGTCCTCGTGTCCTCATCCGTCCTCATCCATCCTCGTGTCCTCATCCGTCCTCATCCGTCCTCGTGTCCTCATCTGTCCTCATCCGTCCTCGTGTCCTCATCTGTCCCCGTGTCCTCATCCGTCCTCGTGTCCTCATCTGTCCCCGTGCCCTCATCCGTCCTCGTGTCCTCATCTGTCCTCATCCGTCCTCGTGTCCTCATCTGTCCCCGTGTCCTCATCCGTCCTCGTGTCCTCATCTGTCCTCATCCGTCCTCGTGTCCTCATCTGTCCTCATCCGTCCTCGTGTCCTCATCTGTCCCCGTGCCCTCATCCGTCCTCGTGTCCTCATCTGTCCTCATCCGTCCTCGTGTCCTCATCTGTCCCCGTGTCCTCATCCGTCCTCGTGTCCTCATCTGTCCCCGTGCCCTCATCCGTCCTCGTGTCCTCATCTGTCCTCATCCGTCCTCGTGTCCTCATCTGTCCCCGTGTCCTCATCCGTCCTCGTGTCCTCATCTGTCCTCATCCGTCCTCGTGTCCTCATCTGTCCTCATCCGTCCTCGTGTCCTCATCTGTCCCCGTGTCCTCATCCGTCCTCGTGTCCTCATCTGTCCCCGTGCCCTCATCCGTCCTCGTGTCCTCATCTGTCCTCATCTGTCCTCGTGTCCTCATCTGTCCCCATGCCCTCATCCGTCCTCGTGTCCTCATCTGTCCCCGTGTCCTCATCCGTCCTCATGTCCTCATCCGTCCTCGCGTCCTCATCTGTCCCCATGCCCTCATCCGTCCTCGTGTCCTCATCTGTCCTCATCCGTCCTCGTGTCCTCATCTGTCCTCATCCGTCCTCGTGTCCTCATCTGTCCTCGTCCGTCCTTGTGTCTGTAGCCTCGTGGTCTGTTTCAGTCTCCGGCCCCTAACAGGCCCTTCCCGTGAGCTCCCCCATTCCCATCTCCGGTTCTTTTAAATCCCGGTTCGGCCCAAATCTCGGACGACCGTTCGCGCTGGTCGCTCGGGGGTGGACGCCTGGGTCCATCGGGGAACGAGGAAACGAGACGTGAGGGAGGACAGACTGGAGGCATGGCGGCGTTCCTGAGGTGGGATCCACGAGCGGGAATCTTCAGTTTGTGTCGGAGCGTTCGGCTCGCCGAGCGTTTTCCACGAAAATCGGACCCTCTGAGTGACCCCCTGAGAATACCGATTATTTAAGGCCCCGCCCCCTCCAGCTCAGGTGAAGCTGCGGCTGGACGGGGACCCAGCTCGGGATTCGCGGTCCGACCGCGCGTTCCGAACATCTGAGGTCGTTTAAGCGGTCGCGCGAGGGACGAGGATCCGGAAGCCCTGAGCGGCGCCTTGTTTTCGCTGCGGCAGTTCGGCAAATCCGAGTCGCGCGCGGCCTTTCGCCGGACCCAAACGGGACTTTGCCTTAAAGGTCCGAGAACCGCCGCCCGACCCGGACCTTCTGCTCCGACGTGTTCCGGGAGCGAGGCGCGTTCCAGCCCGTAGGGGGCGCCGCCCGGGCGTTGACGTAGGTGTTTATGAATGGGCCCTCGGGCTGCTGGAAGTGTTTGGCGTGGGAGTGTGTGTGTGTGTGTGAGTGTGTGTGTGTGTGTGTGTGAGTGTGTGTGTGTGTGTGTGTGTGTGTGTGAGAGTGTGTGTGTGGAGGAAAAGGTCAGGAGGCTTCCTTTGTTTTTCCTCTCCCCTCATCTTTTTCTTCTGTTCCCACGCCGCGGCGGTGATGAATCACAATCACGCGGCGTCTCTTTGAACTTCAGTGCCAGGCGCCCCCCCCCCCCACTCGCCCCCCTCAGATAGATGCGTTTGATGACAGGTGGCGCTCCGGTGCCCCCCCGCCGCGTCGCCGATGTCCGCCTGTCCCACCGCGACATTGACCCAGAATGGGAGGCGGGGCTTCCTGATTGGCGGCGGGTGTAAAGGTCACGGTGATGAGCCGCTCTTCGACCTTAACGCCGTAGCACGTGAGATGAAAGGACGAAAGGGCAACCGGGCCGATCGGAACCGGCCGATCAAGCGACCCAGGAAGCTCGAATCGGTATTAGTCGTGTTCCCGTTCTCCTTTTTGGGCTCGAACCTCCGCGCGATCTCCCGAGCACCTGTGTTCTTGCAGAGCTTCGCTTCAGAGGATCAAAGCTCTTCAAAGAAATCAAAGCAGCTCCGGTGCTGCTGAACTTCGGGAAAGTGGAGGAAAAGCCCTCGAAAAGGAGAAAGAGTGAGTGAGTCCCGCCCTGAGTCCCTCGGGGCGGGACTCTTGGAGGTCAGAGGTCAAAGGTCAGATGGGAATTTTTTTAGGGGGAGGGGGGGGGCGCTCCGGCTGGCGATGACCCCCAGGAGAAGAAATATCGACAGTGCGCGTTTGGGAGTGGATCCCAGCACTTACTGGAGCTGCTGTTTATTTGCTGGAGCTGAATGGATGGCCTGACCTCCCGTGACCTCCGGAACGCACAATTCATCCTCTGGAGTCACGAGTCCGGCGTTCCCGGAGCCCAGCAGCGCCGACGCGGCCCCTCTGAACGGGTCCAAGAGCCGAGCCTCCAGCGAATTAATCCACTTGATCTAATATCTGGATTAATCACACGGCGACCTCGTGATCCGCGGATTCTGAGATTTTATTCAAGTTTCGATGGAGCTGGTTCGGGATGCGTCGGGGGGAGTCGGGGGGGGTCGGGTTCTGGAGGTAAACGGACCCAAATCCGATGCTTCTCCCCACGGGGACGGATACGCGGAACGGTGAATTCCGGGAGGGGGCGGGGTGTGGAATTTTGGATCCAAATTTGGAATCATAAAGAGACACGAGATTTGTTTCCTCAAGCCGCACGTGAAAATACCAAACGTAACGAAGGAGGTTCATCAAGGGCGGCGCTCCGTCCTCGTGCGTCTCGTTGACGGCCGTCTGTCGGAGGGGGATTTTTTCGATTCCGTAATTTTCCTGACGGGGAACGCGCGCTTTCCGAAACGCGCATGTGTTTCTTTTGTGTGTTTTTTTTTTTTTTCGAGATCAGAGTCTTTGTGATGTTGATTTACAGAAGTTCGGCCCCCGTCTCCGGGTTTCCTGGGCGTTCCCGCACATCAAAGCCGGATCTGAGCATTCCGCACGTGCGCGCTTCTGATCTGGGTTTGGCTCTACGGCTTAATTTAGGACTATAAATCGACTTTTTTTTTTTTTTTATTTTTATCTGCTTGCCTTTGAGTGGTCGATGGATGCTCGGGATCAAACACCTGGGTGCCCCCCCTCGCTGCCCCCCCCCCCTTCCCAACCTACTGTCGGACTTTTACGACTGGAACGGTTTCCAAACCTGTAAAATCGCTGATGAACAGCGGAGCATTTCATCGGGAAATACCGAAGAACACACGTTCCTGCTCCATCCTGCTTCCTGGTTTTGGATGACGGAAAACGAAAACGTTCTCCCCTGACCCTCGCTCTTCGGCCCGCACCCCCCCCCACCCCAACCCCCCCACCCTCCACCTCCGCGGGTCTGTCCGATCGTCTCTCGTTTTCCAGTTAAAAAAAAAAAAGAAAGACGTAGGTGGTCTTTTCCCCCCAGACTGGTTTCCCAAAGAAAACTCTGCAGAGTTAAAAAGTTCACAGGGTCAAAGGTCACAGAGGAACCGCCTGAGAGCGCCGCCTGCCAGATCCTTCGTCTGGTCGAACAACGCAAAAAAAAAAAAAAAAAAAAAAAGGAAAACTTTCCAATAAGTCTGGAAAACCGGTCCAGAGCGCCCCGGCGAATCAGACCTTTATGATACCGTTACAGGCTCAGCGGAGGGAGCGGCGGCGTCCTCGGCCTCCGCGCCCTCGCTCTCGTCTGGACGGCGCTCCAAGTCCACGTCCAAGGCTACGAGGGGGGGGGGGGGGGACTCCGGGGTGGGTAACCTGAGAGCGCTGACCTGGGTGGGGGGTTATCGTTCTTGATCTCTGGACCCTCTCCAGCGAACTCGACCTCTGCTTGACCCCCTGACCTCGCTGTCGGCCTCCGCCTGCGCGTGTGTTTACGGAGCGCTTTCGGAAGCCTGTGTGTGTGTGTGTGTGTGTGCGTGTGTGTGTGTGTGTGTGCGTGTGGGTGTTAGTATCTGTGTGAGGACCAGCAGGCGGACAGACGGGCGCTGTCAACAGCTGACTTATTAATCGCGCGTTCACGTGCTGCGGGACACGCTGGAAAAAAAAGGAGTTTCCACACGAAGGCCTGCGCAAAAACTCGGAAACTTGGGACAGAATCTGGGATCTGAAGGCCGCCTGAGGGAACATTTTCCTGGGCCTGAAGTGATTTAAAGTCACGGATTGTTTGGCCGATTCCTTGTCCTCCCATCCTCAGGTGAACGGGAATACCCGGGAGTGTCTGACTGCCTCGCGGTTCAGACGCGACCGACGGATGCAAATCCGGATGGGTTCTTCCCTCCCGTGACCTCACCTGTCCCGTGAGTGGAAACCAGGGCTCCCGAGCGTTTCCCCCTCCGTGGGGGCCTTCGCCAGAATGCTCCGAGCGACCCGTGTTTTGATCCCACCTGGCACAGATGTTCCAGCTGCACTTTTGTTTAATCCATCATGTGGCTTCAACCTCCGCTGGGAGCGTTTCGGGAGCAGTTTCCCGCACGGCCCGGTTTTCCTCATTCGTGGTTCGTGGCCTCCGGCCCGTTCCCGTTCCGATGGCTCAAGGTCAACCCTCTCCCCGTCGGCGGACGAGCGAGGCCGAGGCGGCTCATAGGGCGAAACAAAAACGAATAAAGGAGGAATTGCGAGGTTACAAAGGGAGGCGTCCTCAGACTTGATTTACAAAGCTGCCTTCGGTTTGTCAGGGAACAGCAGCCGAGGTTGCCAGACATTCCTGAAGACACATGCGAGCGGAATCGCTGTTAAAGGGCCAGTTCGCCACTGGCCCCCACCACCGTGGTGTCGCTGAAGCACCCCTGTTGCAGGTGTGTTAGAGACCCCAACCAACCTTAGCCCCAACCTTAACCCGAACCTCAATCTTAACCCCAACCTTAACCCAAACCCTACAATCCTTAGCCCCAACCTTAACCCTAACTTTAACACCAACCGTAACCCCAACCTTGACTCTAACCCTTAACCCCAACCTTAAACTAAATTCCAACCTTAACCCCAACCTTAACCCTAACCCTAAAAACCTTAACCCAACCTTAACCCCAACCTTAACTCCCACCTTAACCTCAACCTAACCTCAACCTTAACCCAACCTTAACTCCCACCTTAACCTCAACCTAACCTCAACCTTAACCCTAACCTTAACCTCAAACTAACCTCAACCTAACCTCAACCTTAACCTTAACCTCAACCTTAACCCCAACCTTAACTCCCACCTTAACCTCAACCTAACCTCAACCTTAACCCTAACCTTAACCCCAACCTTAACTCCCACCTTAACCTCAACCTAACCTCAACCTTAAGCCCAACCTTAACTCCCACCTTAACCTCAACCTAACCTCAACCTTAACCCTAACCTTAACCTCAACCTAACCCTAACCTTATCCTCAACCTTAACTCAACCTTAACCTCAGCCTTAACCTCAACCTTAACCTTAATCCCAACCCCAACATGACGTGCTGGGGCCGTGGGAATTCACCGGAGATTCTGCTCCCTCCGATGGTCGAAAGAGGCTCGACTAAACGGTCGTTTTTCGGTTGAAACTCGCCGCCGGACCTGCCGGACAAGGGAGAAGTTTACCGCCTGGCCGCTCCGCGCAACATTTGTTTGACTCCAGCGCCTGAAATTTACGAGACAGACCACTTAAGAGGACCTGTGATGGATTAAAAATGCTTCAGGGTTGGATTAGAGCGGAGACGGGTGATTTACGTCCGCCCCGCCGAGGGTTAGGTTATTCAGGCCACCGCAGCATCAACATCATCTGGAGATAAAAAAAAAGTTTATAGGCTTTTGAAATATGAAGGGAAGCAGCTCTGTGAGTAAATATGAAGAAAAATAGCGGGATTAAGCTCATAATTTTCAAAGTTAAGAGCTGTAGCGGCACATGATTCTCCGTCCCCTGACACCGCCTCTGCCTCCCACGTCTGTTTACACTCCGGTCCGGACTTTCATGTCTTCATATTTGTCCGCTTGATGCTTTTTTACGGAAACACGCGCCCCCCCCCCTCTGCTTATCTTACCCACGACCCTCCCAACCCCAGCCCGTCACTCACAGCCCCGGCGGTCTTCCAAACCTGTCCAAATGTTGACGCCGAACGTACAAATGTTCGCTTCCAAAGTGGCGTTAAGAGGGAAGAGGGAAGAGGGCCCCCCCCCCCACCTCCCAGACCCCGAGACAGACAGCCCAGATAAGAAGCTCCAGTTCGGACGCTCTACAGGCAGAACTGTAAACACCGAGCACAGGAGCCGCGCTCCTCAAGGTTTTTTTGGGGGGGGGGGGGTCCGAGGCTTTAAGCTGATGGTGTTATCCAGGTCAGCTCGGAGTAAGTGCGGGGTTAGATTACCATCGCGGCGGAGATAAGGGCCCAAACTGTAAGAATGGGTGGAGGGGGCCGGAGGGGGGGGGGGCGCCTGGGACAAAGGCCTCAATGTTCCTGGAGGTTTTGTGGTCGGAGACGGAGGCAGAAGATGTCGGAGGAAGCTGGGCTTGCTCCAAGATTTTCTGTTTTGATTGATGCCGGGTGACTGGGCCGGTTAACCCCCCCCCCCTTATCACGTCCCGGACTGTAATTCGGCCCTTAAAGCCTTTTTTATTGAAAGAAGTGAAATTACAGCCCGAGTGCAGCTGTGAGTCAGGACGGACGTTTTGATTGGGAGGAGGAGGATGATGAAAGATGATAAAGAATATGAGGAAAACACGGGACGCTGAAGTCACGTCTCCCCACCGCACAGCCGACATCGGGTATCCTTAACCTCCGCTGCCGCCGCCGCATCGAGCCGCCCCTCGTGCGAAGACGAAGCGCGCGCTTACTGAAAAGAAAACAACGATGCGTTGCCCCGACTACCATATCTGGGGGCGTCCTTCACGTGCGAGTACCGCAGCATCTGTTAGCCCAGCTGTTTTCTGTGTCCAGACATTATCATCGGTGTGTTACGCAACACAGGAAACTCCTTTCTTCCTGACACGATGGTTCCTCTTATTTTGACACGTCGAGGAGACGAACCACCTGAGCGGCTGAGAAAAACAGGGCTAGAGATTTTCCATCCGTAAAGGCCAAAGACTTTAACCTTGAAGTCCTTCTCTCCCTGTGCCAAGGATTTTGTCATGGCGTACCGATAGTGGGCCGTGAGCCAGAGGTTGCAGACCCTTTTCAGATAGACAAATGTAATGTAAAGTGGCGATACCTGGCACACTTGCCTTCATTTAATTCACTTTTCGGGAATTTATTTGACTTGTTTTTCTTTGTGTTGCATGCAGATAATCATCTGAATTCTTTAATCGGGCCAGTTTAAACAACTAAAGCAAAAATGAAAGAAAAGAGGAATCGTAGAAAATCTGAATGTTTCATATTTTTGTCATCTGTTTTTATTTAGTGATTTTTTAAAATTACATCTTAGTCAGTCTTAGTTCATAATATTTAATCAGTTTGCTCTGTCAAAAGATTTATTTTAAAAAAAAGGAGAGGAGGGAAATGTGGGCACAGCTTTCTGTAAAACGTCAAAAATAGCATTTAGGACAAAACCAGATGATTTCCAGACACACACAATTTGTATAATAAAGGCTAATTTATGGTTTTATTGAGCTTTTGGTTTGAATTACTCTTGTTGGAATGACGGGAACGATTTGCTAAAATTGCTTCCCCAGTGAAAGATGACAGAAACTCACCACAAACACACTGTGGTGAAAGTAAACTTGAAAACGAAAACGTATTTCTTAATTCCTCCTCCCACGTACTTGACCCCCCCCCCATCCCCGTCCATTACGAGCTCATGTTTCGAGGACGCTCGTGTCACGAAACCTTCCACTCAATCACGCCGGCGTCGGTGGAGGAGGTCCGCGGCGGCGTGGGGGAGGACAATGGGCTGGCGGCCTGAGAGGGGGATTAAAGGAGGGACCCGGGGCCTTCCCGGGGGGGGCCGCGGCGGACTCGAGAGCGCCTGGTTCCCTCTTGACTGGCGGGCAGCTGCAGCAGGAATTCCTGACGTTCCGGCCGTCACCCGGCACCTCTTCAAACCGGGTGGGCCCGCCGGGGCCTCGGCCTCCATTTTGATCCGCTTCAACGT
>CAJVRN010000028.1:1705000-1830000 GCA_911728415.1 Lagocephalus sceleratus | reverse complement strand
GCGGCGGACTGCAGGCCGCTGCGGCGGGAAGCGCGGGGCCTCGTAATTCCTGCGATATGAAACCTCGCGCTCATCCTGTGGTGCAGACAGCTGGCACGTCTGATCCCCACAGATTGGTTTTAGTGGCACGAATAAAGCTGATTAGCGGTGGGCCGCGAGCTCCCTCTAACCTGCCGCGGCCCACCGCTGCCCTCCGCGTCCAGCGCCCTTGGCCCGTCCTAATCCAGGCCCTCACCTGAAGGGGGCCCTCCGCCCCGTCCGGGTCGGCGGCGCTCCCGGATTTGGGTCGGTTATCGGCGTCTAAGGAGAAGTCGACCCGGGTGGTGACCTCATTTTAGAGGCCCGCCCGAAGGGCTCCGCCGTCCTCGACCTGGCAAAACGAGAGTGTTTGGGACTCTTCGAAACTTTTTTACGATCCACACAACTTGTAAAAAGTAACGTCTGGCGTCTATTTGTCGGGACTAATCCGACCGTAGCTGCCAGCTGATGTTCCGAGCTGCTGCGATAGCGACGGGCTTTTATCGCCGCTGTTATCTCCATCTGATGACTCAACGTCACGAGGTCCTTTCTGCAGCCCGACGTCTCATGCAGATCGCACCGCGCGTTCCATCTGGATCGCTTTACCCGCCGACAGAGGAGCCTCCACGATCGAGAGCTCGGGCCTTTGATCTGCTCCAAACATCGGTATCGGCGTACATTCAGAAAACGAGCTGCACATTTCGCGCATTAGCATGAGTTTGTCATCCATCATTCACGAGTATTAAACATCACCATGGTGGGTTACCCGCCCATTTATTTATTCTCCTCATTGCTGGAATATTTTGACGTTACATAAACATTTTTCCATACTTTGTTGGCCCAGATAATATAAATCTAGACTGACTTCAAAGCCCGGGGAGGGAGCAGCCATTATTAAATCTGTCCCACATGTCAATAACACTCAGAAAAGGGCTCCCTGTGCAGCCCCGGGATATTTTAAATTCTTGATCTTGAAATGAAAACACATTTCCTGTATATTCCTGACAGTTCCACACAGCGATGGCTTCATGAACACACCCATAAATAAGAAACTGCGACCGGGTTCCTATCGGTCCGACAAGCGCCTTCGTTAGTTCCTCTCGATGCTAATCCGCCCGCTGGTGATCAAACGAGATCAAAAGGTCAACGAAGGCCGCTTTTAACTCCTCCTTTTAAAGCTGAGCATCACGAACGAGCCCGAAACCCAGTCTAGAACAAAGCCGCAGACATCAAAGACCCGCTTCCAGTGGCTTTGATCCCCGGTTTTCTCAGAAATATTGATGAGGGGATAAATCAGGCTCGGCGGCGAGGAGCCGGGTCGCCGCCAGACGCGGTTTTGGTTCTGTGGAGGTCAGCGGGTCGTCACTGGGCGGAGGGGGGGGGGCTCCTCCAGATCCGCGGGCTATCTTAGGAAAATAAACATCTTTCTTCTTCTTCTTCTTTTTTTTTTTTTTTTTGTAAGCCGCTTTTGTCCGACTCCGCTATCGAGTGTCATTCCTCAGAAAATCCCGGCCTGCCCGACGCTCCCTGTGTTGTTGTAGAGGATTTATGGAGCGAGGGAACAGCTGATGAAAAACGACGAGGAGCTGAAGCTCCGCGGAGCTCCGGATGATTCCGAAAGATGCGCCTCAGGAATCAGGTGGAAAACACCGCCCAGGGTATTCCCCCCCTCCCGACGTCTTCATGTGGTTTGAGGTCTTGTTCGGTTCAGACGCGGTTTCTGAGCGGCTCTTTGAGCCGCGCCGTATTTTCCTCCCCGGGGCAGGAAAACAGGCCCGGCAGGAGAAACAAGCGACTGGAGACGAAAGATCGCGAAGCGCTGAAGTGGTTTTTAAGTGGCGTTTTTAATCCCATTCTCTTGTGGTTCAACAAGTTGCATCTCAACCACATCTGAGGCGTCCCGCGGACAGACCGGCGTGTTTACACACCGATCAAATGACAGGCTTCTGCACGGGCCTCTTTGCTCCCCTAATCCCCTTTTGAAAACTTGAGGGAATATCGCCTCGGAGATTCTTGAGGGATCGGAATATTTCGGGAGATATGGCTGCAGCGTGTGTCACGTTTCGCCCCGCGCTCATGTTCAGAAAGGCCCTCGAGATAGAAAGTTTGCGCTCGGGGGAAACACAAAGGGTCGGCGGGTATCTGGTGTCCTCACTTAAAAGGTGAAAATCAACCTGTGTGCCTTCGACAGAGCTCGCCATTGTCCCGCGCTTTACAAAAGCCGCCTTGCCTAAGATAGAGTTTAAAGCAGCCGGGGCGGCTCGGGTTACAACGTATCTGCCGCGCCGCCGCCAACTTTTCATTTGTGATTCACGTCGGTTTTTTCGAGGGGGGGGGGGCAAAGCTGGACGGAGTTGACCTTCAGGTTGGGAGCAGAGCGGAAGAGTCAGCGAGACTCCCGACGGAAGTCTGTCCCGCCGAGAGTCGCCGCGAGATGTCGGTTCTTACCTCCTACCTGAGCGAGGCCACGCCCCCTTCCATATCCAGGGAGGCGGCTAAGCCCCGCCCTCAAACACCACGAGCCTATCACAGCGCAGATAGCTACGCTCGGATGTTCTCTGCTTGTGCATCCGTCCAAATGCTGTTTTCGCTCGTTTTTGTGTGTTTTTTTCCCGACATTTTAAGCGTAAAATTGTTAAACGTGCGTATGAGGTTCACATAACCCCGACACGGGGTGTATTTTTTTTTACCTTCTCATCACCTTCGAGATAAGAGTCTGCTTCGGATAAAGTTCTGCGGTAGCACAACAGCAACTCAACGTGGATAAAAGGAACGATGACGTCTACGTCTGTTCTCAATCAACATCGTGTTTGAGGCAACTTATCGCTCCGCTGGAAAGAAACAAACTAGAAATATAAACTTTAACGTCAGCTACGTTGTCTGCTGGGAGTTTATCGGCCTGTTGCGTTTTAGTCTTCGTACCTCGGTAATCGTACGTGATTGTGAGCTGCTCTGGTTACTAATGTTGACTTTTTCGCTTTTTTTTTTTTGTGACAATCGACCTGTGGCTAGGTCGATATTTCCTCTGCAAACTGAATTCCAGTTAAAAACTGAATTTCAAAACATTCCAAGCACGTTGTTCTCTTCCACCCATAAACATGACGTAGGGGTTTTTTCGTTATTCATTTGAATCACCAGGGGTCACGCTAGGGTCTTGATTCAGATTCCGCTGAACATAAATCAGTCAGAAGTTCCCTTCCTCTCTGGTTTTTTACTTCCCTCAACGGGAATCGGTGACGGCAGAAAAACCGCAGCCCGCTCACATCCGAGGAAGCGGTGTCATTTAGGTTGCGTGAGCTTTACCCCCACTGTTGCTGAAGCAACCCCGCCGAACACTCAAACATCAAGAAAGCCCTCGTCAGTGCGACCGCAAATCTGACCTAATTTGTTGGCGTTTTCCACGTTGAGCCTTTGTTTTCTGGGTTTGGAGCTGGCAGACTGGGCGCTGATGCTAATCAGGACTTAGCTGGCCTCGATGAACGGATGAGTTCTTCGAGGGAGCGCCCGGTAGATGATTACTCCGTGATAAGATTTTAATGGCTTAATGTTTTAATCTGGTAAGAAGCGTCCTGGTGCTGATTTGATCAGCGGGGCCGCCGCTGGGACGCCGCGCTTTAATTAATCCTCGTGTTGGACGTTGTCCTGCAGCCATATGACTGCGGACGCGGCGTCCCAGGACGTCACGGCTTCATCTGTCTCCCTATTGGTTCAGCCGTTTTGGTGATAAACGCTGGAACATTTGTTAGGAATCGACCGCAGTTGCCAACTTAATAATCGTTGTAAAGTCCAGGGAAGTCCAGGTAGATTCCAAACAGGCATATTTCTGTTTTTTTTTTTCTCTGATTCAGATGAAATTCAACTCAAAGTTTCACTTTTGAGACGCGGTTCCAGGAAGCGATTGTGGAGCAATCTGGGCCACAGCATTAACCGCAGGGGGGATTATCCGTGTTCCTCCACAACCTCGCATATGACAACGGCTGACAGGAGCAAACAAACAAACAAACAAACAATGCATGCACACGTGGTTACAGCCTCCGAGCCCCGTACCTCCGACGAATGACCTTTATCGGCTCATTATAACAGCTACACTTTTTAATGATGCTTTACTTCTTCTTCTGCATTTTTCTTACATCAGAATTTGGTTTTGTGGGGTTTCCTTAACAGTTAAAGTCTTGTGTAAGGTTCCTTTGTGGTCATAGTGTCAGAGTAAATGTGCACTTATGGTGTTTTTACCAAGCATAGTTTATTTTTGACACAAATACTTTAAAATCACAGTCAGATTACATTATAGTCATGAGAATGGTGTCTCACTTTTGGGTTAAACTAGATAAAATCTGCAACATTAAACCCACATTTCTGCAATAATAGTAAAACTGCAGGTCCCTCGGTTCCATCGTGAATTTAATGACGAATAATGTTGTAAATTTTGACCTCAGTCTTGGAGAAAGTAGAAGAGTCCATGTAAAAGGAGCCGCTACTTCCTGACATTGACATTGTAGTGACTTTGTGTTGGCTTTAAATGTTGGGAGACTGTGTGTGTGTGTGTGTGTGTGTGTGTGTGTGTGTGTGGTGTGTGTGTGTGCGCGCGTCCCCTCCTCTTAATGGTGAGATAAAGACCCCTTCGTGCAGAGTGAGTCGCCTCAGGCCCAACAAAAGCCTCTAATGCAGATTTAGATTTTCAATCCTGTGCCACAATTCTGTTGCTTTGACAGGTCAACAAGCATCCAACAATCTGTTCGCCCCTCCGCGGTTTGTTTTTCCTCCACTTAAATCACTTATTACCTTGGAGGGAGGAGGAAAAGGACACGGAAACGGACAGGAGGTGAAAGGAGGAGGAGGAGAGGATGGATAAAGGCCGGGCGGGTGTGAATGAAGGTGCAAAAAAAAGCTGGAGAAAAACAAATAGAGCTCAGGAGGAGGAGGAAACCAGGAAAATCCTAATTACAGATTGGAAAAGTCTGGAAGAGGAGCAGAAAAGTACCCGGCTTAGAGCCCTCTTGTTTGTTGTGGTAATTATTGCAGCCTGCAGACTGTAACTAATCCATAATGCTCCTAACAGCGCACAAGCTGCTTTCACGGGGCTCTTTAACCGGAGTGGGGCCGCATTTGGACGGTCCAGCCCGGCTACCTGGGACTGGAGGTCACGACCCCGGGTCCTCCACAGGTCAGAGTGGGAATGTGTTGACAAAAGCCCCTTGTGGGGAGGGGGAGGGGGGGCGGGGGGGCGGAGACACTTCAAACCGCCGCCCACGTCAAAGTCAGGGAGCCTGAGGTTTCTCCTGGAGACGTGGAGGCGTTCCCGGTTCGCCCCCCGCTCCCCCCAGGCGCGGCGTCTCGGAGGGCCGGGGTCCAGAGGCGGGGTCGTCCGCGCTAAGCCGCCGTGGCTACATCGTGTCAGAGCGGAAGACAGACTCCCCAAACCGGAGTCTCCCGGGGAAAGTTTGTCTTGGCCGCTCCGACGCGCGCATCGGGCTTGTCTGAGCTGCTGATTCATGCGGCCCAGATGTGCAGCCGGATTATGTAAATCGTGGACCCGGTCCAGACCCGGTGGGGGGGTTCAGCGGTCCACGCCCCCTAACGGGCTGACAGGTGAAGGTCGGGGGGCGCGGGGGACCTGATGCTTCCAGCCGCTCCGTCACGAGGACTTCCTGATTCCTCCCTCCTGACCTGAGCGGCCTCCCGCAGCGCCCGTGCTTAAAAATGTAGCTAATCCCTTTATTTGTGCTCGTGGGGTTTGTTTCAAAGCACGCCGGCCTCCCCGACCTGCTTTGAAGCCCGGTGCGCCGCCATGTCTCCGCCGCCGTTCTTCCATTCGCGCTCTAACCTGGAAAACTCAGGCGTTATGAATGAAAATGAGATTACGGCATCAGTGAGCCGGCGCCCTTAAGCTCCCCGTTTCCCTCCCTTTTCTGCTCGGACCCGAGGGGCCCCGCGGAGCCCCTGCCATTCCCACCTGGGGAGAACAATATCCGAAGATCATCTTAGTGTGCTTCCCAAAGGCTTTGGTTAACAGATGGTTCCTCAAATCCTCTAGTTTTCCTCCCAGCTTGAACATGTGTTCATGCGATCGTGCCCTAAAAAACCCCACAAGAATAGACGTGTTTTGGTCACTCACATCACACCAGCCGGTCTCCACGTCCTCGGGGTCCGAGCCCAGGGTTTGCGGTCGCCGAGACGAGAAAATAACAACAGAAAGAGCCGCCGCGGTCGATGTGTTTTGGATGACAGGAATAATTGCAAAGATTTCCTTTTAAAAAAAAATCGACAATGGGAAGATTAATTTGCCATCATTCCTCAATATATCCTCCCCGACCTCGGAAGTCGGATCAAAGACGGCGGTTTTCATGGTCGGTGACTTGGAAAGAACCTCGTGGTTGAAAAAGAAAAAGGAGGGAAAAGGAGGGAGGGTGTTGAAACCCGCCTGTCTCCTTAGAAAAGAAAAATGACAACAAAGGAGAGGAAACCGATGCCAGATTTGAACTCGTCCTCCTGACTCGTCCCTCCGCTCCGAGGACATTCATACATAATCAGACATCAGGTTTATTGTCTGACCGCTTCGGCTTCATCATATCACATTTATGTCTGGCTGCCAAACCCCCCCCCCCACTGCCACGGCCTCCAATTATGATAATTCAAAGTCCCAGCTTGTCGGAATTTGACTTTCTGTGCCCACTTTCCCATAATTCACTTCAGCTTCTCGGGCCAGCATGCAAATCAGCGCAGTGTTTGTTTGGAGCCATTGTTCTGTAGCGTCAGCGCCGTCACAGTCCGCGGCCTCGTCCTCCCGCGCTAACAGGCTCCTGGCAGCGCTCCTCCGCCCACAAATAATAAAATAAAGCCCATCTGATTAAGCCAAGTCCCGTTAAAAAAAAAAACTGATAATCTGAGATTACCGCCAGACGGCCGGGTCTTTATTTGGAGGTGCCTGAGAACTCTGAGGGTTTCCACGGAGGAAAAGGTGGTTGGACGTGGGAACGACTGCGGTCCTACCTCCAGGTCGGGGGGGGGGTCGCAGGTGAGAGGCGGGGTTACTTGTGCACGTGGGCCTAACAAGCGGTAATGAGGGGCGAAAACGCGGCGGGCCGTTGGGGGCAATGACCCGGCGACATCATCGCCATTGTCCCCGCCGCGGGCTGGAGAACCAAAAAATTGCCATTGTGCGTTTTTCCAGGTCGCCTTACGAGGAGCGACTCGGCGAAACAAAGGCCAGTGGTTACTTGGTGGTTGTCATTACAGGCTTAATGGACTAATTGTGCAGGGTGTCGGGCTGGCGGGCACAAGCCCCTCCCCCACGTTCCACGCACCATCTGCAGCCAATTATTTAATTATCAGCCACCCACGCGGTGAACGGCTGCATCGGCAATAATAATTTCAAAATTGTGTAGCTGTACATAAACACGTGGCCAGGAAGAGATAAATTCCAATGTGGGATCCATATGTCGGAATACCACAACCAGAAACAGACCGCGACTTACATGAGATGGAGCGATGTTGGAATTATAGCTCACTTACCGAGTTAAACAAACGCAAATGCTTTTTACAGCATCTCCCAACATTCCCAATCCCCATCCGTGTTTCTGCCAGGAAGGATAAAAAGACTCCACTACAGACCTCCCTTAATGTTCCGTGTCCGTTTTAATTTTGTGGTGGGAAAAAAAACGCCGCAGTTACCATCGTCACCATCAGGTGGCGCCAAATCCGACTCGCCTTTAACGTGAAAGCCAGATTAAACTCGATGACTTTTACTAGTTGTTGAACATCGGTCTCCCTGGGTGTTGATTCTGGAGCTTCAGAGGGAAGCCCTTGGCTTGCCCCGCCCCCTTCCTGCCACGATACAGCAGAATCGCCGTTGCGGAGGCGAGGACTCCTTCGCCCCCCGACGCCCGCGCACCTGCGAGGCCGCAACGGCGCTGACAGGTGCTGCAGGGTGTCGGCCCGTTGTTATTCAAGCGCCTCCAACGTCCCGACAGCGGCTATTGTTCGCCCCGGCCCACCTATTCAAAGAGGGCGGGGGGGCCCGACATTAATAACGGCCGGCTGTCAGGGCGCCCAGGCCCCGTCACCGGCGCCTTTTCAGAGGGGGAAGTGAAGCGCCGACCTGCACGTGGGGCGGGCGTGAGAAACGGGCGGAGCCGGCGCTCGGACCTGAACCTAAAACCAGGGCGGGGCCGCGGCGTTCAAAGGAGGTGCTGGGAGCCTCAATGGGCCGGGCCCGATCCCGGTTCAGGCCTTTATCTCCAGACTGACAGGTGGGAAACCTGAGACCGTTTTAAGAAAAAGATCGGAAATTAAACAGCAAATATGAGAAATCGCTGCTAGCTCCGTTAGCCTCAGATGTTCTACAGCTTGTCCAAAATAAATATTTGGACATTTTTTTCCGGGTTCAAACCCGTTTGTTGTTTGTTGGGTCATTTCGAGCCATGCGCGGTGATTTCTTACCGATCCGAGTCAGCTTCCGATTCTGTCGCTGACAGAAGCTAACTCTTTTTTTCGGTCTTTTCTTCGGACCCAGAGCGATTTCTTGTCAAACGGGACCTGTTCCCGTTCATTGTTTCACTCCTCTCGCCCCCTCTCGACCCCCTGCGTCTCGGACGCAAACAAAACGCAACCAACGTGTTGCGCGCTCGAGCGGCTCGCGTTTCCCGCAACAGCCGTGCCCGGAGCCAGGGAGTGCCGCGCTGGGAGCGCTGGGAGCGCTGGGAGTGCATGCGCCAGTAATTAGATGCAGTTTATTGTCCGCCCGGGTCAGCGGAGTGAGATTTTGGGGGGCTTTACTGCTGCTTGAGCGCGCCGATTCACGGCTGACGCTGATAGGAACCCAGCGGGGGGCCACTCCAGTGACGTGAGTGCATGTGTGCGTGTGTGTGTGTGTGTGTGTGTGTGTGTGTGTGTGTGTGTGTGTGTTCAGCAGTACATTAAAAGAAAGACCTTTAATATGCGCTTACTCAGAAACATGCGTGCACACACATTATGATTGTGCTCCCAGTCATGCGATGTCCCATCTCACAGCATCGCTGAGCGGCAGCGTGAAGCGCAGCGGGGAGCCCGTGACATCCTCCGCACAAAGCTCTCACTCCCTACTTTGTGTGTGTGTGTGTATGTGTGTGTGTGTGTGTGTGTTTTCTTTGCCCAAATAGGGAGGGAGCACTCAAGTGTGTGTGCCTGTGTGTCTTAATGCCCCATGAATGTGCCATGAGGGAGTGTCAAGCCCTCACAGACTGAATGCATGTGTGTGTGTGTGTGTGTGTGTGTGTGTGTGTGTGTGTGTGTGTGTGTGTGGTGTGCTGTGGTTCTCATGATGATCCCATTGTTGCTCGTCATGCCCTGAAAGCGCGCCGAGTGGAGCCCGTTTGTGTCCTCGTGTAGCCCCGCCGTCTCCCAGCGCCTCCCCACGTCCTCCTTCGGGGGGCCGCGGCGAGCGCGTCAGCGTCCGCTAATGCTCCCCACCTGCGCACACACACTCTCCCTCGGCCGGGATCAGCAGCCCACCTGAAACCCCCGTCAGATCCCCGCCGGCTTTGAGGTCCGTTTTCCCTGAGAGATCGGTGTTTGTCTGGATCAACCTGTGAAACGACCGAGGATTTCGCGAGAGGCGGCGGAGGCCGTTCGAGGGCCGGCTCCGCGGCGGACTCCCTGCAGCTTATTTCACGAGTTGGGGATCCGACCTGAGGATGTGGGCCGAGGCTCCCGGAGCTTCTGGGCCCTCGCCGCCTCGGTGCTGCTTCCCGTCATGAATTTTTTGGTTTGGTTTATTTCGACTCTGGAGGTCTCGCTGCCTCCACAGATCTGCTGGCACTGATATCAAAGTCCACCTCCCTGAATTATCTGCAGTCGAAGGCCAAAATATTTAGACCTCAGTTATTAAAAAGCCACCAGGAATGTATTTGTGTAGCTAAGACCAGAAACTTTAAACGCTACCAAGCCCGGATCGCCCTTCCTTTCAACGTCCCGTTTTTCGGTAAATCTGGCGTTAATGGCGAGCCCCCTGAGGCCGCCCGTCCTGGGAGCACCGGGATCAGAAGCCTGTTTACTGTAACAGAAAGCACGGCCACACTGAGACGACCCGGGACAGCCTTTTGTTTCTCTCATTGTCACTCTGCATGCACGCTTGTTTAATACATTGTTCCCCAAATCGCTTATGGAAATTGGCTCATTTTCCAAATACAATGATGAGCTGTGTCGACTGAAAGGAGCGCTCGGTGCCAGGACTTTTTCATCCCTTTGTCTGACCAACCAGGGCCCAAGGAGTAACGGTGAAAGAAGTGATTTTTAAGTGCATCTACCCCCCCCCACACCCCAACCAAACTGCCCCCTCTGCATGGCTGCCAATTCTTTCATTCACCGTCTCCCCAATAAATCAGCAGATAACAGCCGTGACCGCTGCCCATTGTTTTGTCCGGGTAAACACTTTAAAATGAATCTTAACTGGCCCGTCTGGGAATATATTTCATATTATGCGTGTCAGCTTTGTACGCCGGACCCTCCTGGAAAAAAAAAAAGAAAAAAGGAGGGAGAGAGCAAAAGAAAAATGGATGGTGAATTGGGTGTGATGCCAGAGATGTGCGGAGGATCTGGTCCCCTCGGCGAGCCGATGGCCCAGACAAAGGCCTCCATACAATCCCACAGGCGTTAGCTATGCATGCTTTCCAGTTGCCGTGGTTTGCATGGGTCTGTTCTTGGGGTGGGGGGGGTTCCTGAGGAACGAGGTGCGATAACCATCCGGGGAATCCACTCGGACTAAACAGATCCCAGAGTGGATGTAAAGCTGTGATGTAAAGTCTGGGATTAGGATGACGGATATTTGGTCTTAAACAAGGGTCTTGGAAAACTATCCAAGGGTTTCCGGTTACCAACCCCCCCCAACCCCCCACTTTGACCACCACCACCCCCCCCCAGTGCAGGCGCTGGCTTCCAGTCTGTAGCAGCTGATGTTCATGATCGCGTTGCCCTCTCATCTCGGTCCAAACTTCGCTTCCGATGAACAACAAATCGGTCTAATCCGATCGAGGCGGAACCGCCGCCCGGCCCTCTCCAAGACCTCGAGCTCACCCCCCCCGACCGCGTTCGGCATCGCTGGTCTTCCAGCTTCTTCACACTTCCCGGTGGCAGCGTTCCTGCGGCTTCGCCCGCCCTTTCGCACGTCACCAGCGTTTATTTTCGGAGTTCACCGCAGGGTTGACTCGCCAGTTGTGCCATTTATTTTTCGCCAGATTGTGCTAATTGTGTTGTTTTTGCAGCCTTTATGAACCCCCCCCCCCTCCTCAACAATACGGCTAATAGCGGGCGTAGAGGGGTCATGGGAAAAGCGCAGTCTCCGCCAATTAGCGCGCTGGCGCTGATTAACCCTCTGCTTTCCTCTACGGCGACGGAGGGGAGGCCGTCCCTCGCGCCCGCGCCCCACCCTTGATGTCTGAGCGCACGTTGTGGAAAAAAAAACTGTACACGGAGCGTCACCGGGGGAGGGGGGTCCGCCGGACAAAGACACTTGATAAAAGTGAGGGCGTTCTGGGAGCACTAAAGTTTTTAACGCCTCGTTTGTCAAGTGTCCCATAAGAGAGACAGATTATCTATTCATTGGACTCTTTATGAGTCTCTTTCAAGTCCTGTTTGCCCACATTAAAGCTCAGCAATCAGCACCATGTGACGGTTCATTATAGTTTAAGGACACTTAAGAGATTGTTGTTCTCTTTCCAGACCATTGCTCTCTGGATCCGTTTAAGCTTGTGTCGCAGCGGCGTGTTCGTATAAAAACCGTGACAAATTAGTTGTTCCATGCGCACTATTCCTCAGCGAGCTCGGGCTCGTAGAAACAGGATTCGGTGGCTCGTGTGAACCCTAATGCGCAATTAATCTCAGCTGTCCTGCGTCCGAGTAATTGCAGGCGGTGACATATTGAAGTTATGAAAATCTGGGCAGTAAACGTTCGCCCCATTTGTGAAATGGGACTTAATTGTAGGGGAAATCGTTTCTAAAATAGAACTGAAATTATCACCAGAATGCAGCGAAGCACTTTGGAGGCAGCGGAGTGCGTCACTATGAACCAGCGGCCTGTTTAGCATCCTTCAGGGACTCGCCTGCTCCTGATAAATGCAAAAGATCGGGTCGTGGTTTTCTTCCTACGTGAAAGAGTTTGATGGAATCCAGTCTTTAGAACATTTGTGAGAGTTTATAAGAGAAAAAAACACAGACAACAAAGAGTAAAGTGACTCCAGTTAGGGTTGACAGGCTACCGTATTGGGTTTCCCCAGGTAGCGTGAAATTTGAAGATAAATGGCTGGTTTACACTTATTTCGTGGTTATTGGTATGTTTCATTCTTTCCTCCTGACGGGGCTGATACACAGATGTCCCCAAGATAAGACCCGTGCATCTGAGCCTTTCAACGTTCCCACACTGGGAATGTTTGCCTCCCAGAATTCAATAACAACGCTATTTCTCATAAACCGCTGCTAATTTTCAAAAACAGATTTCTAAACAAGCCGGAGAGACGCTGACCACCTCTGAATAGTTCTGGTTAACCTTGTCGAGTTGGCCCTTAAAGTTTTATTTCCCATGAGAAGAAAGCCGAATCCAAACAGATCATCTGTGCGTCAAACACATGAACTCTTCAACCTTTTTCCCCGTCGCTCTCATTTACTTTTACGTGAATTATCTTTTCTCATTTTAAATGTTATAATAATACGTCAGATTTGTTTCTCTAAGACCATCTACAACATGTGCTCAATGTAAAAGGATGGAAACCATTAATTTAATGTTTTAATTCCTTACGCAATTCCATCAAAACAACACACCAAATGCAGCTAAGATAGTCCCGAGAAGATGCTTTAGGTTAGCGGCTAACTGGAGTTTTTAAAAACTTGTGTCGCGTTAATAATCCCAATCAGACAAGTTAAACACACCTTATTTGTATAAAACCGCATTTTCAAGCCGTATCCATCGCCCACAGTAGGCGGTGCTAGACCTGCCACGCTTAACGAGAAAGTTTCCGTGCGGAAACGTTGTGCTTTGCAGCAACTTTGCAACGTTAAGCCACAGTTTTCTCCCTCTCATTAACTAGGTCACGCAAAATTGACTAAACACATGTTGCACTGCCATTGTTATCCCACAATGCAACGCAGGAAAAGCACTTTAATAGGCAACAGCTGACAGCAAGCGAGGCGGCCCTGGTGTAAAGCGAGCGGAACTTTGTCGAGCGAGGATTTCGCGTCCCGAAACCTGCGAGCGTCAGGATGTGATGTCATGCGCAGCGTCGCCAAGCGTCCCCGAGTTTCCCAGGTTGCCCAACGCGCTAACTAGAAGCAGGAACGGAGACATGTGGGAAACTAAACCAGCGTTTCAAACTGCAGAAGCAGAAGAGGCTGAAAGGGAGGGGGGGGGGGAGAGGGAACAAACCACCTGTGAGATGTGATGAAGACTAAAGGTTACAAAAACATCGGGAGCACAAAGAGAGAAACTCAAAACCCTCCTAGTAACCCGAATGTCGCCCTGATGTTTCTTCCTCATCTTGAGATAATTGCTGCGGTTTGGCTCTCGCTCCCGCGTGTGGAAACTTTCCTCATTTTGTGTCTTACCAAACGGGGGTCAGCGCCGCGCGGAGTTCCAACCACTCAATCCGCTGCTGAACCCGCCGACCCCGACCGGACGCCCACCCCCAACCCCCGCCCCTCCACCCCAACAGACGAGGTGGTCAAGCGTTAAATGTCAAGGCTAATTCAAGGTCAAACAAATGCGACCCGATAATCACCCTCCTCGAGCCGCGTCCACGCCTGGTTGCGTTTAACAGGGAGCAGAGCGCGCCGCAACCCCGACCCCCTCGAAGGGTTTTATTGTTGTGGCGACCCCGTTTGGGAAGTCTGAACGGGAGCTGCGGAGGCTCTCCAGGAATCCTTTGGCGTTCCTGGGAACGGTTTGATGCCGTTCGGATACTTTCACCACAGAGTCAACAGACTTTAATCTGCTTCTGCGGAGCCGCGGCGGTTCGACTGAAGCCCCGCCCCCTTTCCTCGTAGCTGCTGCTAAAAACCAGGCTGCTGCAGCGCTTTTCCAGGTAAAATCCTGGAAATCCTTCCCCTGGCGTCGACGCTCGTTTTCCTTTCAGCGCCTTTTCCAAGATTCCGCTCCTAATCCCGCCGTTTCTTCAGCTCACCGCTTTGCTGACTCGGTGTCGGGTTGGCCCCCGGGTCAGGCGAGGGCACCGCGCCTCCATTCACCGGGCGATAAAGGCCGGCGTGTAAACGGAGAAAGGCTATCAGATAGGTGGGCCCAGCCACCGTGGCCGAGCTCAAAGGCCTCGTCTCTCCGCTCTCCGCCTCAGCGTGAGAGAGATCCCCGCATCTCGGCGGGCAGAGATGGCTTTTAAAAGGACCCCCAGATTACGGCCTCGCACGTCTGGCCGTCGCCCGCGGGCGCGCCCTTCTTTTCTTTCCCGCTTGTCTCGCTTTCAGCCACTTACCAGCGTGTTTTCGTGCCGTGCCGGGCCCTTCCGTGCACGAGCTTGTCAGCCTTTCAATGGCTTTTGTCTGCTCAAACACGATAGGCCGCCTTTGACTCCCCCCGGCTCCGCCTGGATAAATATTTCACCTGTCACAGAGGCGATCACGCTGGGCCCGCCGCTTCAAGAGGAGAACTTTTATATTTTTTAAAAAAAGGGAGGAAACATAAAGCGGGAGGGGGGCGCGGGAGAAGGCGGCTCCTCATTCAAGTTCAGAAAGATTCTTTTCTTTCACCGTGAGATGTACATGTTTCCATTTGCATAGCCTTTCACTGACTTCCTGCGCCTGGGATCGCACCGTGCTCGTGGTGATCTATTGTAAAGCCATCTCCAACTTAAAACGGCTCCCAGCACAAAGCTACCCTTTGAGCGCGAGTTCCCTAATGAGTGATGGCATAAAAGAGCAGAGCCATCACTTTATTTTTTGCCGAGGATCCAGCGCTTTGATATTTTCAAAGCGCATACATCAATAATCCTCTTCTCTCAACAACAACAACAATGGGGGGAAAACACGGTTCTCAGAAAAACGAGGGGTAAAGTGCCCCACATTCTGACGCAGGATAATACCGGAGTTTGATGTGCAAAGACTCTCGCGACTCGCCCCTATGTCTTTAAAGTTTTCCCAGGTGCCCCTGGGAAGAGCGGAGATCTATGCATCAAAGGGAGCCGCCGCGCCGAGTGTAAACCAGGGAGCACACGAGGTTACGTCTGCCTCCGCCGACGAGAGAGAGAGGGCTGACAGCCTGATGAGATTCCCCCAGGCGTTACCTTTCCCCCCCGAAGCGCCGCGGCTTAAGTAACGGCGATCGGTGCGGAACGAAACGCCCTTTTGCGTTTTGGAACGACCCTGCTAGCACGCTAGCAACGGCGACGCTAACAGAAAATGCGACAAAAGGACCCATTTCAGGCCTGGCGCGTCGCTCAGAGGCAGCGCAGTGCGTTTTTTTTTTATTATTATTATTTTATTTTGAGCTTTGCAAAGAGTCATCAGCCGACTTGATTGAGCCAATAGTTCCTTTGATCTGCGGGGATCAAAGGAAGTGGATTTTTTGCTTCAAAGCAACATGAAAGGAATCTTTTAATATATTCGAATACTCTGGCCATGACTGGGATCCGGGGAAAGATGACTGTTGGCTTTGCAAAGAGAACCGGGGAAGGTTTTGACGGCGTGGCCATTGGCCCGGGTCTGCAAACACAGTCGCCCCCGCTGTCCCACTCAGTCACATTGATCTGGGATGTTTTTGTTGTGACAGCACGCAGCGTTTTCATCTGCTCATCCCAGAGTCGTGCATATGGCTCATGAAAGACGTATTCTTCCGCGCGTAGAAAACAGATAAATGAGATCCTGCTGCTGGTTCTATTTTTGTGTCTCCTGTCCTGTTTGAAGTTTGATGTATTATGATCTCAAATCTTTCCCAGCAGCTAAACAGCTGTTGAGTGTTAATGTTCTGCGAGTGATCAACCTTTCCTGCCAGGACCAGAGAGCAGCTGCAGGCATGACTCAGTGTTTTAGTGAACATTTACATTTCACTCATTTAGCCCGTGTTGTTGCAGCGGCAGAGGGGACTCTGAGTTCCCAGATCGGAGGCCTTTATCCCAGCAGTGCCGGGTCGCCCCGACAATAGATCCCGACTATGATTGATGAATACTGTACGCGCGGCAGAGCCGTTCCCAAGCCCGATGTGCTGGGATTCATTTAGATCATTGTCTCCGGGCCGGAGACGACGGGCAACTGATTAATACTGCTTGTGGCGTGCTAAAGAGGGGCTACTCGAGCCCAACAGCTCGATTTACACACAAATTGCGTTAACCCGCTGGTTTCTGGTTTGGTGGCCCTCCAGGCAGGAGTTTTATGTCCAACATCCTGACAGTAACGTCCACAGTCCGTTGGTTTATCGTCGAGTCACACACACAAAGATCTCCGGTGCTGAACTAGAGTACAGGCTCCTTTAAACCATCATAACAATAACTCCATTAACCCACAGAGGACTTGTCCTCTGATAAAAGGCAGACAGGACCCTCGAGTCAGTCGCTAAGAGGCGGATTTCCTCCTTGATCTTTCCTTTTGGTTCATCTGCTGCCTGTTGATCAATGGCTTTGACCTCTTAACTCATCTTCACTTGGCGCGCTTGACAGGTTTTCAAGGACCGGTTTTGGAATTCCCTGGGAAGTCCTGGACCCGAGTCCTCTTGAAGGGAAAAACAACAAAAAAATTTTGATTGATATCAGCATTTTGTGTCCAGCCCATCTGCTCCAACAGATGAGCTTTCCTGTTCCTGTTATGACAGTTTTTGTAAAGCTCAGGATACACAGACGTGGCCAGAAAAGGCTCCTCCGTTTTCTTGGTTACTGATTTACGATGAGTCACGCAACATGCAATACGGTACACTCCGCTGTCTCTAAACCGCATCGGTGACAACACTCACTCCTTAAAGAGCACAGTAATTTCATGTCTAAGGCTCGCAAAAGTTTCCACACAGGCTGCAGTTTGCACAACAGAAATTGCCCACATGACTCACGGCCCTAACCGAATTCTACTGTTTTTGGAAGAACAGTGACTCAACTGAATTCGCCCCTCTCCTCTCCCGTGCTGGCAGCGGCCGACGTGGAAGTTGGAGGTCTCCATGCAGACAAACAAACAGCAACACAACGGCGGTCGGCCGCAGGCGGGAGAGCGGCTCTCCGTTTACGCGTACAGTAGAAAAACACACACGTGGCCGTGGCCGGTTCCCAGGCCCGGGCCTCCGGTTCCCAGCGTGAGAGCCTGCGTTCTCCAAACACAGCACAAAGAGTTCCAGTTCGGGATTTGGACGATTTCAAGGCGGTTAAAGGGGAGGCGCGAGCTTTGACCTTTGAACTGAAGGCTCGATTTCTGATGCAAAACATGGACTAATACAACGTAAACAGCAGCCAGACTCGAGTGGTGCTGCCCCGCCGACGACACCAGAACCTTGCAACCTTTGTTGGGACAAACCGCTGCGCGTTATTCTTTTGAGGTTTGCGGCTCACCTGTGTTGTACTGAACCTTTTGTTCTGGATGATTTAAGCAGCTCGTTTTGCTTGGCCCGGTGCGCAAAATCCCTCATAACTCGCCGTTTAGTCGGATTCCAAACGTTCCGTGTTGCGTAACAGTCGAGGTCGGCAGGTACCGCGACCTAGACAGGAGTCTTCGCTATCCCGGCGGACCTGTAGGGGACGACAGGAGACCTGACGTGCAAATGTCGGCCTGACTTTTTCCAGCAGCGGTGGCTGCGGAGCAACCGGGCGCTGATGTGCGGATATTCTACCCGATGTTTGTGTTTCCAGCGAGCGTGCCAGAAGGGGCTCCTCGGAGAACACGCTGCAGGTCTGTTTCTGCTGCGTCAACCTGCGTCTAAAAATCCCCAAAAACTGTGCCGTGAAACTGGGTCTGCTTTAAAAGCCAATAAACAAGACTTAAAACCTTTAAGGAAGAAGCCCGTGTAATTGTTGAGGCATTACGGAGGAACAAAAGTCTCGGATTGCTGCCCGAAAACATTTTCTCTGCCTGCTTGTGAGCCCATAAACCCTCAGCAGGTCCACCGCTGTAAATAAAAAGAAACAAAAAACCTACGGTTATATAATAAAATCTCTTTTCCCTCCGGCTTTTATCGGCACGACTGCTCCTGATTTACACGACGTACAAATATTTGTCACATTTTCTGAACCCGTTGACGTATTTCTGTCAAAACAAAGTCTTCATGCGGAGAGAGAGAAAAAGCGAGAAGCTCCTGAAATGTTGTCAAAGGAAGGATTCAAATCTTCCCGATTGGCCTGCAGATCCAGGCCCTGGAGGCTCTTCGGGGCTTGTGTGCAGAAATTACATTTGCAGCTCAGGTTTCGTCCTGAAATCCCATTTAGATTCCAAAGCAGCTGGTGAAGCTCCAGACCCTCCGACCCAGCAGCAGGTGGGTGACGGCAAAGCTCCCTGACTCCGACCTGAGCCCCGGAGCTCCAACGCCGGAAACTGCGTCCGAACTCTGATCTGATCCAGAAATGAAACGTTAAACTGAGGATTAGTAGTCTGACTTCATCACCACCCAGGTTTGGTTTGGAGAGGGCTTTGGTTTCACACCTTTGTTTTCTCTGCGGCGTTCAAAAAGCTGGGAGCCTCTGGGACCTCCGCGGCTAACCCCAACACTGCATTGGTCATGCAGAGTCACGTTTCCTACTGAGATCTGAAGAAAAACAGGCCGGGATCTGTCCGACGTGGACTTCTGGTCTCAGCTACAGCAGCTCGTTCAGGTCTTCAAGCATCTCCTCTATCCCAATATCATGGCCGCAAACACTCCCCCAATTTAACCACCTCAGATATTTGAGCTTCAGAACTAACATGAAAGGTCTATAAACTGGATGGATGGCTGGAAGGAGGATGGATAGATGGATGGATATGATAGATGATGGATGGATGAATGAATGGATGGATGGATGGACAGTTGGATGATTGATCTGACATCCTCCAGTCCTCAAGGGCCGTGATCTGGCATGGTTTTCCGTCCTACCAGGCAGAAAGTGGGATTCCCGGTGAACGGTCTTCCACCCGGTAGGATGGAAACTCCAGCTGGGTCCAGACACCCATGGTCAACCTGAAAGCACCTCCGTCGTTACCTAGGCAACCAGGCAGATTGGTTGCCTTTTGTCTGAAAATTCTCAAAGCCAATGTTGGTTTTGGCTTTAGTTTACCCAATATTAAGGTTTCTGTAAGGTTTGTGACGCTTGAAAAAAGGCTCCGGAATGTTGGAGGCGATCCGACTGTTGTCCTGGAACGTTGTTCCGTGTGCTCACGTCAGAGCCTGCTTTGTGTCTCCAGAAGTTGCGTTAAGCTTTTGACAAGTTATTGCTGAACTCCCCCCACTTAAAAAGAGATTAACCTTGTCAGCACGGCAGCCTCCAACATACGCTGAAAGAGCTCCCGTTTGAGGGAACTCCAGACCGTCTGGACGGTCGGGATAAACACTCCCGTAACGGAGGCTCACCTGGACATCAGGCCGGAGCTCTTAGCACCTTCTGGAGGAGAAGGGGAGGGGCCTGGATTGAGGGTTTTCATCTGTGCCGCTGTCAACACCCCAGGGCGTGGAAATGGGAACTGGACCAGAAATTCCGAAAAAACAGGGAGGGGAGGAGGGACGGGGGGGGATGGTGGAGGAGGGGTCTAACCCACCCAGGAGTGAAGAAATGGTAAAACAAAGGGGATTGTTCCAACCACGTCCCAGCGGGGGGGAGGTTGAGCCTGACAGTCAGATGATTCGGGGCGGTGGACCTTCCCCTACCTCCGACTGGGACGGGCGAAGTCCGGAATGGCTGGAGCCGGCGAGGGGCCCTGGCACCACATCACAGATCCACCAAAGCAGTCCCCCCACCGCCTGGCTTGAAGGGAGTGGACAGTCCGTCCAAATGTCTCCACTCGACGCTCAGGCATTTGAATTTGAAGGACAAGGAGCGTCCGGGGACACACGCTGCCGACCTCCCTGTCCATTATCTGTCCATCATCTGTCCTCCGCCCAACCTCCATCCAACATCTGTCCAGCCTCCGTCCAACCCACGTCCAAACGAAGGACGCAGGCCGTCCAGGGACGCGGGCTGCAGATGTCCGTGAGCTCCTTTCAGAGGCATCTCTTTGGTAGGTAGCAGGAATGAGAGTTATGAGGACATCATCCTGTCCGTCTGTCCACGATCTGTCAAATCAAATCAAAGCCACATTTGAGGTTTCCCCACAGGAGTAAATTGTCTCTCGTTGAACGGGAATAAAAGCTTCAAGAGGCTTCGAGGCGGACCGCGTCAATAAAAGGTCGAAAATCCTGAAATTTAAAACCCCAAAGATGAATATTCATGTGAGGACGTAAGCGTTAACGGGAAAAGGACTCGTCCTGCGCTCGTACACGTCAAGGATTTGTTCCTTACGATCCTTATTCGAATTTCTTGTTTTTGTAGTTTTTAAAGTTCTGGCAGGCCGAGGCGAGCCCAAGCCAGCATCAAAGCAACAAGAGGAGATTTTTGCAAAAGAACTCTGGGAATTTCAAGGGGATCTAGAGGACTTTGGAAAGACGCGGAGTGACTTTCTGAACGAGCTCAGGCAGGAAAAATGTGAAGGACAACAATGAGAGCTTTGAGGAGACGGACGCGGCAGAAAAGCACAAATTAATTCAGGTGGAAGCAATAAAAGTGAAATCAGAGCCGAGAGGAACCAGGAGGAAGATCTTGAAAATAAATTACAGCCAATTAAAAGTCAGAAACGGGACGATAAATCGAGCAGCAGATGGAGGAGACACATAAACCTGTCCACACATGGTTTGTATCATGTCACAGTGCACCGCCCAGGCTCCGTCCAGCAGATGTCCAACCTCTGTCCAATCTCTGTCCATCAGCCGTCATCTGTCCGAACTCCCTTCAGCCTCTGTCCATCTTTCATCCGCCCTCCGTCCACCCTCCGTCCACCCTCTGTCCACCCTCTATCCACCCTCTGTCCTCTCTCCATCCACCCTCTGTCCACCCTCTGTCCACCCTCCATCCACCCTCTGTCCTCCCTTCGTCCACCCTCCTTCCACCCTCCGTCCACCCTCTGTCCACCCTCCTTCCACCCTCTGTGTACCCTCCGTCCACCCTCCGTCCACCCTCTGTCCACCCTCTATCCACCCTCTGTCCTCTCTCCATCCACCCTCTGTCCACCCTCTGTCCACCCTCCTTCCACCCTCCGTCCACCCTCTGTCCACCCTCCATCCACCCTCTGTCCTCCCTTCTCTGTCCACCCTCCTTCCACCCTCTGTCCACCCTCCATCCACCCTCTGTCCTCCCTTTGTCCACCCTCCTTCCACCCTCCGTCCACCCTCTGTCCACCCTCCATCCACCCTCTGTGTACCCTCCGTCCACCCTCCGTCCACCCTCTGTCCACCCTCTATCCACCCTCTGTCCTCTCTCCATCCACCCTCTGTCCACCCTCTGTCCACCCTCCTTCCACCCTCCGTCCACCCTCTGTCCACCCTCTGTCCACCCTCCATCCACCCTCTGTCCTCCCTTCGTCCACCCTCCTTCCACCCTCTATCCACCCTCTGTCCTCTCTCCATCCACCCTCTGTCCACCCTCTGTCCACCCTCCGTCCACCCTCTGTCCACCCTCCATCCACCCTCTGTCCTCCCTTCGTCCACCCTCCTTCCACCCTCCGTCCACCCTCTGTCCACCCTCCTTCCACCCTCCGTCCACCCTCTGTCCACCCTCCATCCACCCTCTGTCCTCCCTTCATCCACCCTCCTTCCACCCTCCGTCCACCCTCCGTCCTCCCTCTGTCCACCCTCTGTCCACCCTCCATCCACCCTCTGTCCTCCCTTCATCCACCCTCCTTCCACCCTCCTTCCACCCTCCGTCCACCCTCCGTCCTCCCTCTGTCCACCCTCCGTCCACCCTCCGTCCACCCTCTGTCCATCCTCTGTCCCTCTTCCTTCCTGTCTGATCCTGATGTGGACTGACTGGACGTGGCCAAAGCCCACAGCGAGCCCGGACATCCCGCCAGCCCCCGGGTCTCGCTTTCAATCAGCGGACAAGAGCCACGCTGAGCCGAGGAGATAGATGCCAGAGGGTCGTCCCCCCCCCCTTGTCCCCGGAGGACACGTCCCGGCACTGACATGTCACTCAACCTTCTTACTACAAAGAAATGAAAATCTCTTTTATTGGACGTGAAACATCCAACGGCGACATTCGCCGGGTCCCCAGACGCCGCTCGGAGGATCACCCGTAACCGGAAAATCGGCCCGCGATTTACAAAGTTAGTCGGGATTCTCGGAATAAACGCAAGCGGCTCGATCGCCCGGGAGCAGATACCTCGCTAAATCGACCATCACGGTGACCATAAAACGCTCCGTCTGTCCCTGTTCTCCGGGCGTTTGGGCTCTGCTGGGGCTTGGATCCGTGCCCCCCTCCCCTCCCCACCCCCCCCTCAACCCCCCCCTCAAACCCCCCTCAGTTTTCAACCTCTGGTTTCTTCCACCAAATTAAACAGGCATGTTTTCTCCATTGAGAGCGGGGCGGCCTGAGCCCGGCTTTAATGGGCCGACCGGTGCTGATGTCATTTCCTGGCCTTTCTCCACCGGCCCGCGAGTTCAGATCTTTCGCTGCCTGGCCGGGGGGGGGGCGCTACGCTCCACTACGTTTAACTGGTTTTGAGCGAAACGCTTGATTTTGTTTGATGGCGAGGGCCGCGGCGGTTAGTTCCAGAACAAACAGGCCCAGAAGGAAATGAAAGCTGCTCTGGACGCTCGGGGGCCCGTTTGAAAGACGACGCTCGACTCGCCCTCGTGGTTTCGCGTTCGGGGCCGTAAAACCGAAACGGCTTGGGTCGGCTCTTGGGCCTCGCCTGGCTTCCTCTGCTTTTATTTGGACCCGTCCCATTTTTGGAGTCAGAATTAAACAAACACTTTTGACTCCGGCGGAGATCAGAACATCCGACGTTCTCCGCAGACCTCTTAAAAAACGTTTTTTCCGTATTCCGAACGGCTTTAATCAACATCTGCGTCAGTCATTCCCGATGCCCAGAGAGTCTTTTCTGGACCCGGGACCACCGAACCCGCAGCTTTAATCACCTCAAACAGACTTTTCCTTCCGCTCCGGCCGGCCGACATCAAAATCCCCCTCCTGGGAAAACCTCGGAGGTTTGACTTCACCGCCTCTGAGCCGCCGTCTCACCTTCAGGGGGCCGAGCTGACTCACGTCCGCCCGCAGGCGAGTCCCTTGGCGGAGCGGGATGGGGGGGAGGTTGGGGGTTGGGGGGGGCGGAGCTCGCGGTTCGTGGCCCTCCATTCATCTGGCTCGAGGCCGGCCTTTGTCTCCGTGGCAGGTGCTTCTAATCCCGTTCTCAGAATAGAGCCGGACAAGATGTTTGGACAAGCCCAGCGCTGTGGCGGTGGAGCTGGTGGGGGGGGGGGGGGCGCGCCACCACCTCCGCAGCGCTGGCCTTCCCGCCCCCACGTCGAACGTGTCATACGATCCATATCTGGCGGCAGAGTCATGGCTGATTATCCTGAATGAGGCTGAGCTGGTGAAGGGGGCTGGGCCAGCATTTCAACCCCCCCTCATCATTGGGGGGGATGGGGGGGGGGGGTTTGAAACATTGCTGCGCATTGTCCACCAGAAACAGACCAACCACTTCAGAACCTTGAGGTATCATTCCAGGCCTCCACGTTAATGGGCCTGAGTTGGTGTTGGTGGGTTTCAAACTACGATGGAAGTCCACCTCCCGGCCCAGCGGAGTTCCCAGAAGACACGTTTCCCGCTCCGGCTTCTGCCCTTTGATGAAACGCCTTCTTTTCCGACTAACGGATCGGATTTTGGATCCAGAACTCTGACAGTAACCTGGGCCGACCTCAGGGAAGCCGGAGATGTTACTCAAACCCCCCCCCCCGCCCCCCTCGTCCTTTCTCCTTTCAGCCCGTCTTGACCTTCCCTCGGGCTTCCTTCCACGCGTCCACTAAGCATCACGGACTCGCCTGTTGACGACCGGGAACGTTATTGTCTGAATGTCAGCCGGAGTCGTTGTGGGGGGGTCGGGGGGGTCGGGGGGGGGGCTCCTCGCCGGAGCCACCGCCTCTTGAATGTCGGCTGAGTGAGCGTAATCTTGTTGTTCCCTCTGATAATAATGTCATTGATTTTGCCCCCGGGGGTCAAACGGCGACCTCTAAACCGACCCCCCCCCCCGCCCTTTTTTTTTTTTTGTTCCGTCCACAAGGTTGAAAAATCACATCACCGGCTAAATCGGCCGGAAGGGATCAGATCCAGGAGGTCATGCGAGGGAACGCGGGTTAAAAACGCTCGGGAAGGGTTTTTTTTTTTTTCCCTCCTTCTCTCTGAACATTAACCTGATTTCCTGCTGCTGATGGTGGTCTATTTTTGGGGGGTTGGGGGGGGGAGGGAGAAGGGGCGGCTGCTTTATTTTGGATTCCTGGTGGCCCGGCTGCTCCGCCCGAGGTCTCCAATAACCCAATTTGAGTTGACTTTGCCCGTTCAGGGAGAGCTGAGGCCCGGGGCTACGCGCTGTTACAATTCAAGTAATACAATGAAGCCGCAGACGACACGCGCCGGCACACGCACAAACACACACACATCATCACACATCGCTCATTCCGCTCCGGCCTGAAAGGTTCCGCCGCTCCGGGATCGATGGCAGACAGAACTCTGATTCCGTCGGTCCCGATTCTAGTCCCGGAGCCGCGGTCGAGTTCGCGTCTCGGAACTGGAGCCGCGGGTTTCTTTTCCCGCCCACCCCCACCCTCCGGCTTGTTGAGTTGCAGCGTTCCGACCCGGAATCGCCTCCGAGGAGGAACCCGGGCCGAAGGCGGCGACGCAGTGGCCCGGAGATCAGGATCAGCACCTTGGAGAGCACCGCGGCGCTCTGGCCTGCCGTTTAAAATACCCCATAAACGTTCCTTAAAGTCCGAGGCTGGACCCAGGGCCCGCCTCCTCGGGCCCTCCCCCCCCCCCCGCATCCGCCAGGAAGCAGATCAGAGGCGTTTGTTTCTTCCACGTCTGAATCCCGTCCTCGTAAATAACCGTCCACACGTGGCTTTGATCAGGAGCGGGAGAAGGCCTTCGGATCGCTTTATCGCGTTTGCTCATCGCCCAGAAAGACGCTTTTAAACAAATCTCCATCTGGTTTCCTCCCTTTAAACTCCTTTTACAGTTATTAACGTCAGGCTTCCGAGATCTCGGAAAACTGGAGCGCGCTCCCGACCAGGGCGTCTGTGTGGTTTCGCCTGCAGGGCGGGCCGAGGCGGTGGGCGCCCCCCGGCGGTCGGTTGGGGACGCGCCGATCGTCGGGATCGGAGCTGCTGGGCCCCCGATCGAGGCTTCCCATCGGGCGGTCCCTCGCCAAAAAACCTGACCGCCACAAACGCATCGGGAAAAGAGAGCTGAGACACTCGACTGCCGCCCCCCGGGGTGGACTTGATCCCGGGGGGGGGGGACTAAAACCAACGCTGACCCGCTCGGCTCGTCGTGTTTGCGCCTCCCGCCGTGTGACAACGGACCTCCAGCCAGTATTGATTAACATCTTGATTAATGGCCCCTGCGGCCCGGGGCCCGGGTCTGTATGAGGTGCATATGAGAGGGCCGTTCAGGGGGTGGGGGGTCGGCGTGGGGCGGGGGGGGGGTACGGTGTGCTGGGAACTTAATGCTTTATTGAAGGGCTGAGATGTGCTTGCTCGGAGCAATAAGCCATTGTTTGACTTGGCACGGCTCGGGGCACCCCAGGGTCCGTGCCATGAAAGGCTTTCTGTTCGATGCCCGGGCGCTCATTGTGGGGGGGGGTGGGGGTGGGGTGGTTGGGGGGGGGGGCTGCCCCCAAAAAGATTAGCATAGCAGAATTTAAAATGCATAATGTTCTGCAAATGACAGCTGCTTAGCTGAAACAAAAGGAGCAAAATGGCTTTTGGTGGTGCAGCGCTTGTTATGTTAATGACCCCCCCCCCCACACACACCCCCCCACACACACACACCCCCCCCGCGCCCGCCTTCACGGGCAACATCACACTTTTTGTTGCCTCATTGTCGTCCTTCTGTTCCCTGAAATTAGATCTAGACTGGAAGCTTTCCGAGCCCCGGCTCCGGTCCGACGCTACGGAATCGCCGCGTTTTCTCCGACTGGGAATCTGCTGGGCGTAAACTTGACTTCCTGAGAAAGGAGATTTGCCCCCCCCCCCAACTCGCTCCTCGCTGCCCGGGTCCTGCTGCTGGTAGTTAGTATGCTAATGTATTCTCTGCGCTAATTCAGGGCCGGGGCTGCGAAACAAACAAACAAAAAAAAAAAAAAAAGGAGGAGGAGGAGGAGGAGGAGGTAGGGGAAGGGATCGGGTTTCAGCGGCGCCACACGGAGCCTTGATGAGCACCAGATTAATCACGGGACACGTGGAGCGGGGGCCGCCGCCGCCGTCGCCGACTTCGCGGAGCTCCCAGAGGAGGGCGGGACGGCGTTGACCTCCGACCTTCGAGGCGGGGGGTGGGGGGGACCGAGGGCCGAACCTCTGATCCACCCGGTAGATCTGACCCAAACCACCACCTTCGCCCTCGCCCCAACCCTCGATGACGAGGGCCGTCCCACCTGTGGACCTCCTTGCTTCCTACCTTCTCCGGCTTTTACGACCCTCGTCCAGTGAAACGCTAAACCTCCTCTAAAATAAACCCGAAGTCTTTCTTGTCGAACCTCGACATGTTTAGGGGCGAAGCTCCCGGTGGCCGGCGAAGGGTTTACCTTTAACGGCCTTCAGCTGTTTCCCACCCTCCTCGGGTTTTTGCCGTAAACTTGGAAGCATGGCCGGGACCCTCCTCCAGCTGGGAGAGGCCTAACTCCAGATTTCCCAACACGGAGGAGATCCCTGTGAAAACGCGGATGGCTCGGGTTCTGCCACGTTCACAATGTGTCTTTATGCCGTTTGGGCCTGTTGCTCAGCACTGAAAGAGATGGGCAACGCTCGCCCCTCTCGCTCTTTGAAAATTAAGCTGCCGTAGCACGCCCATCGGCCCATTGTCCGCCGAGCGGGGAGCCATTCGCTTGGTATTCCCAGCACAGAGCGGCTCTAAACTTTGGCCTTCGCTGTGTGCATTTAGGAACCCGGCCCACTGCCATTCCGATTCTCCCCCTTGCCTTTCCAACTCAATCTCACCGCCCCCCCCCTCCTCCTTCCCAGAGCCATTCTGACCCGCTATCAACCCACGGGACATCTTGTTCTCGTTACTCCGAGATATGGGAACGCTCCGGCAACCTGAAACATCTCAACTACTGTACGCCGGGAAAGCGGCCCGTCCCGCCAAAGCGCCACCGCAGGACCTCCCTGACGCCGCGGCAGGGAGGAGGAGGAGGGAGGGGGGGGGTCCATTTGTGTTCCTTAGCTGCTGGCGGTCATCAAAGTCGGCGGAGAGGCGTCTCACCTGCCTTCCCATGAAGCGCCTCCTTTCATATCGGCCGTGCAGCTGGTTCGCGTCCCCGCTCCCAGGCTTGATTACAAGGCTGGGAGGAGACGCCAGCGCCCGCCGTGTAGCTGGGAGAGCCACCCCGGCCTGTGATTTATGTCCCTGACACAGAAACTTGTCCGAGGGGTCGTCCCGGGTGGGGGTTCTGCGGCGCCCCGGGCCTCATCCACTGCTGTCAGAACCGCAGAGAAATCGGCTGTTTTGGTCCAGAAGAGACACGTCCGGAAGCCCGAAGCAGAAAAGAGAGTTCGGAACGTCGGTCTCACACCTGGAATAGAGTCCGGATCCGCAGGAGAACCTCGATAAGACGCGAGTGACAGAAAGACCCGAGGGGCGGGAGGGCCTTCGGTGACCAACGCGCTGCAGTACCACCTCAAAACACAGGGGGCGCCGTCGAGCACTGACAGCCTGTTACAGCGTTTAAAACGATTAGCGCTCCACGAAAGTCGGGAAGTTTTCGGCAGAAACATCCCGAAGTCGCTAAAACATCGGGCTCATCCTGGCATCGGGAACAACCTGCCCCCAACAAGACCGATGGCGTCACGATGAGCCAACGAGGGTCGCTCCGCCTCCTCCGACGTCACAGAGTTCCCAGAAACATTCTGGAGGACGCCCGGGCCCCTCCACGAGGCCCCTCCATCAACGTCTCAGCGTCGCCGGTCCGTCGTGAGGACATGTCACACTGATAGATGCAGGTCCCCACAGGTCGGGGGTGTGTGTGTGTGGGGGGGGTCGGGGCTGAAATGGAAACACGGGCGAAATCGGTTCCCGGGAATCACATTTATTTAGAGCAGCGAAAGTAGGTCAGAAACAATTTACACGACCTGGGTTTGAGGACTCAACCTGTCGCTGAGGCCCATCAGGGAGGCTTTAAACTTGTCAAACACGGGCGAAGACGACGATTACCGCGGTCCCGGACGTCGCCTGCCCGGGTCGACCTTTCTCACCGTGAGTCCGCGGATTCGAGGAGCAAGGCGGGGGGGGGCCAGACCATTCCGTAAACAGTCCGCTAATCGACAGATGTGAGGGCTTAAGTTTCTGAAACCGGGCTCGGCGCCATCGGGAGGCAGTCGGGGGGGTGGCGAGCGCGCCCGCTGGCCTTGGCTTTTACGGGCTTCTTCGGATTAACCACATACTGCGCCGTAAAAGAGAGCAAAGGCGGGCGTAAATCAGAGGGAGGAATCTGGAGACGTCTGAGCGGACGCGAGCGAACATAAACAACCGCCGCCGCCGCCGCCCAACCTCAGGACGCCGCCGAACCCCCGCCGCTCCCCCCGGGGACCGCTGGACGGACCCCCGAGGCGGACACACTGCCTCAGTGTCTTCGAGCCTCGGCGGCTGCGTTCGGGGGGGGCGGGGGAGGGGGTTGGGGGGCCCCCAGAGCTCCGCAACAAATCTCCCAATTGTTTTCCCTCCGCTCACCAGAAACACGCCACATGATTCTTATCAGGCCGCCTTTAAAGTAAACACACAGCCTCGACATACATTAACATAAATTACCGCCGTATTAAGCCGCGGCGGTGATCGCAGCTAAACGGTTTACCCATCAACGTGTGTGTGTGTGTGTGTGGGTGTGTGTGTGAGCCGCCGTCCTTGCCAATATTTATCCAAGTCGCCTTGAATGAGATCTCAGGGCCGGGGCGAAGTCTCTATGAGCACAAGCTGCGAGTGATGTCATCACAGCCGACGGGGAATTGGAAGCGAGCGCGGTAAGCTCTCTTAAAAGGCGCCTTCTTGAATTGTTGCCATCTTTCCCGGAGAATGCTGAGTGTGTGTGTGTGTGTGTGTGTGTGTGTGTGTGTGTGTGTGTGTGTGTGTGAGAGGCCTTCTCTATTTTTGTCGCACATGTTAGCACGTGCTATTACCAGGTCAGTAACTAATCAAAAATAACCCGGAAACAAGCCGGGGTTAAATCAGCTGGATGTTGGCTCGGCCCGACTCTGGCGAGGGCCTCGTTATGCAAATGGGGCACGACTGTTTTCTCGGTTTTTTTCGCTCCCCCTCGCCGTCGCGGGGGCCGTAAAACTGTCGCGTTTTCAGCCGCAGCTCATTAAAGCAGCATCATCAAAGCCCGGCCGTCAGTATTTATGTCTGATTTTAAGACCGGTCCAGATCCCGATTGTTCCGCCAAGATTCTTCGTTTATGGGGGCGGACGGGAACTCGTGGCCTCGACCCCGGCGGCGAACGCCTCAACCAAGCCCGCGTTCAGCTGGTTTTTCGCCCCGGATTCGCCCGTGTCGGCGTCGGGGGGTTCCGAGGCCGCGACGGGAACGCCGACCTGCCGCGGCACGCAGCGGACGACGGCGAGACGCCTGAGAGGGAAGCTCGGCGGCGCTGCGGGACTTACCTGCTCGTTAAAACGGGCTTAAACCCGATCGGTTGCGTCAGGAACAAAAAGAAATTAATTATCGGGCGAAGCTGCCTAATCGTGGGGCTTTCTGTTCCGTGAGCCCACGGGCGCCGTGCGTGAGCGGGGCGCGCTGTCAACCAGAAGCTTTCCGCGGATTCCTGGAAAAACAGCCGGGCCCATAAATCTTTCAGCTCCGGTTCTTCCAGTTGAGAGCTCCGAGGCGGGACGTCCAGCTCCTAATCTCATAAGTGTGTGGTTGTGAGGAATATAATTCAGCCCCAAATCCTCCCCAAGATCATAATGGCGTTTTGTTCCTCTGCACAAATTCGCCTAAGCCTCTTAATTACACGAGTTGTACAATCTCTTGGCCAGCGCCTCCTCGACCGATGAGGTCACTCATACCAGGAGATTACCCGACCGGGGGGGGGCCCCGGACGGCGTTGACCTCCGATGAGGCGGGATTAGGCGCCCTCCTGCTCGTTAGGTTCTTCAGAGATGCAACCTTAATGGGCCCCAGGTGCCGGGCACAGGACCGGCGGTGATCCGAGCCTCCCGGGCTCGGCGGAGGGTCCACGGCGGAGGGGGGGGGGCGGGGCCAGGGCGTTCAACTCCCTCGGGGTAATCTGACCAAAACAGCTCCGTAAACCAACGATCCGAAGCGGAGAGTTACAACGTCGGCTCTCAGGCGCACTCTCCAGTGTGAAGTATTCAACAATAACCCCCCCCCCCCACCCCCCCGCTGTAAAAATGATTGATCCCACAAGTTAGAAAACAGTCCAAACTTAAGGGGGGGGGGTCCAGCGCTTGCTTCTGGTTTAGATCACGAAGCTCTCCGAGCGTCAATTACATAATGTGATCGTCAAGATTTAAGGAGGTCAGGCTCTATTTGACGTTGACGGTATTTCTGCCCGATCAAGGAGAGATGAAGGCCTCTTTGATGTTTACCTTTTATGTCTCAGCTGCATTGATCCGTCAGGACGGGGTCGGAACAGCCAGTGATGCGGTGGTTTGGCTTTGATCGAGCTCCGCAGCGCTCCCCCCCCCCCGCTGTATTCCGGCCTGTACTCCTTCTCGTCTGAATTTCAGCATCCGTTCGCGGCGAATCCATCAAGTTCCATCGCGTCCGGGAACATTTGAGTGGCGAAAGTAAACTTTTACCCCCCCCTTCCCCGTTCCCCGTACGGACCTGATTGGAACCTGTCCGGATCCTTCCTCAGGTGCTCCCATCAGCGCGATAATGGACCCGCGAGCACCCCCCAGCCCCCGCCTCCGCCGTCCTCGCCGCCGCCTCATCAGAGCGGGCGAGGGCGATGGCGAGGCAATCAGGGACTCAATCAGAGGCGCGGAGCTCAGTGGGAACCGCGATCAGGACGCATGTGCACGTGAGCACCCTGAGGGCCCCAAATCTGCAGAACTAATGAGAGAGAATATATGTGCCCCACAAGTACGCGCCCTAGAGAGGCAGCGCGGGGACTCAGCACCCTTAGAGAGGGACGGGGGGGGCGGGGATAGTGGGGGGGTGTGGGGGGTGCAAATCAGGCAGCACGGAGACGCTGCTGCAGTTTCACTCTTGAGTCTGAAGCAAGACCCAACCTGTGAGGACGCAACCTCTGAGTGCTGGAGGGGGGGAGGGGTGGAGGGATGGGGGGTGGTGGGGGGGTGTGCTGTCAAGAGCACACGGCGAGTTCACCGCGGGAACGCCCTCGGACGCAAAACGAGGCTTCTTAAATAATTTTGATGCCCGGAGAGACACGTGGCCTGATTTAGATAATGGATGCACCTCTTTCTGCCCCCCCCCACTTTCCCTTAAATTACTGTCAATTACTCAAAAGAAACATTTCAAGTAGGAACAATGACTAATTGGGAGATGCCGAGAAAAGCAACCCCCCCCCCAGACACCCCCAAATACACACACACACACACACACACACACACACACACACACACACACACGCACACACACACCCCCGCTGTGGCTTTTTGCAACTCGGCCTGTCCTACTTTTCCGGAGCGACAATGACAATGTCAGAAAAAAATAAACACCATTTAGAGGGGGGTTATAAACGAAGAGCCCTCAAAGGTTCCCAAAAAAGTTGGTGGCGGGGCAAGGGGGGGGTGGAGGGGGGCGCTTAACAAAGTCATCAGCCCGATTCTTGATGCTCTGGTGCTTTCGGTATCCCTCCGCCTGACCTAGAAACACGGACGTCATCAGGCTTAATCAGGCAGCAACGCTCGCCGCCGCCCTCGCCGCCGCCCCTTACGGTCAGCGGGGGCGACCGCTTCCGCTGAAGATGCTCCCCATCAGATTAGAGCCCCCCCCCATGAATAGTCATGAGTCCGGCGCGTCATTTTCGAGCGACCCCTCGGTGGTATGAATATTCTAATCGGGGCTGGTTCTCCCGCCGCCGCCGCCAGCTTCCTCCTCATGAATATTGATGGCGCCCGGCGAACGGCGGCCGGAACGCAGCGGCTCCGGCTTAACCAGCCATCTGGTGGAGCCCCCCCCCCCACCCCCCCACAAAGGAGTCCAGCATGATTTTGATGTCTCGGGCCTCCTGAATGATGCATCAGAATCTGACCTCAGGTTTACCCCAAAGTACTCAGATAGTCGCCGGCGAAGTCGAAGACGTCGGGAAGGGATGGAAAACGATCCCATCTCCTTCCTCCGGCAGGATGGGGGGGGTCGCGCGGGTGTCCGGACGCCACGGGAGGAGAAAAACTCGCTCTTTCCAGTGGATCGGGAAGCAAATTTAGATTTAGCAGCAAGTTTTAAAACTCTTTTAAGATGAAGGCCTAAAAAGGCTTTGATGTCACTGAGGGGGCGGAGCTACGAGGATCTTGCCGTTCCGGGGGCTTTGGTTCGGTTAGGAAGACGATCTGCGCGGTCTGTTGAAGAACCGCCCGAGCTTTACCTCCTCGCCCGTCTCCCGTGAGCTGCCAGACGTTCCCGAACGGCTGTGAAACATCTTCGGATCGGCTGGTTCCGAGCAGACGGAGCCTCATTTCTTCCGTCGGAGTCAGCGATGTTATCGTTTGATCCCCCCTGGACGGATTCTAAGGAGTCGTACTTGGAGAATCGGGCCTTCTCCCGTCTATTTTTACCTCCCGAGGAACGTCTCCTCGTGCGTCTTTCTCATCTGTTTGGAATAATTGCTGCTGGAAAACTCCTCGGCGGTTCTGACTAATCAGGGCGGAGCCGCCGTTGTTGTGGTTCCGCCTCTGCGGTTCCCGCTCAGATGTTCAGCCGTTCCTAAAATACCGTTCCCTTAATAAGCTCCTCGAGGGCGGGGACGTCCCCGGGTCCCGCGTATCGTGCCTGAGGTGTGAGCCAGGAGGCATCGGAACAACAGCGACGACGGGGACTGGGAAACCACCAGCCGGGCTCCGATCCCCCCGGAATGCCGCTCACGCCTCCTTTGACACCTGAACCCGGCGATCCGTAGACACTGAACAAGGAGACTTTATTTAACTGCGTTCCCACCGCCCGATCCGGGTTGGAAAAACCTTGATCCGTTTCTGAGGTTTGGGGGAGGTACATTTGCAACACGGAAAATGACTGACGTCTGCGGGAATGACGAGGACGGAAAAAGAACCCTGGATGCCCTTTTCGTGTCAGTACCTCGGAACCGGACTAATCACAATATTCCGGCTCGTCCGGCCGGACCCGCAGCGCTCCGGACCCCTGTTTTAGTACCTGGACAGAACCGGATGGGGCTGTTATTCCAGTACCTATTCCAAGTTTTGGGAGTGGAAACTAAAATAAACGCGAGGGGTCGGGCCCCGCCGTTTCGCCGGAGGCCGCGTTCGTGTGAGATCGTCAGGATTCCCGCACATCATTCTTTGTTTAATTGGATCTGGACCCTGGAAACGGGAGTCTGACTTCCTCCCCTGGAACGATATTTTAGAGGCTCTCTCGTTGCTCTTTCCGCGGACTCTTAAACAAACGACCTTTCTGGGAGAACTCCCGCCGTTCCAAAAGGCCCGAAGGTGCCAGAGGAGCTCGAGGAGAAGCAGATCCGGGATCTTGGAAGACGAGCGGGGAGGAAAACTTGAGATGTACGTCGAGTGCTTTGATAAGTGCGGAACATTCCCGTCATTCCGAAGTGTAAATACAGGCGGACGCTCGCCGCCGCCCTCAGCTGGGACCGCCGCGGGCCGCCCGCACGTGTTCGGTCCGTCGCAGCCCCGGCCGCAGAAGGAGTCGCTGGAGAAAATCCCCGACTGTGGAAATGTCAGGAGGGCTGCTGGGAATGTGTTTACGGCGGAGCGTTTGATGAATTACAGGAAATGCGGGATCACCCACGTTTCCAGAGACGGAAAAAACTGCTCCGCCGAAGTAGAACAGAGGACCGCGTCTTCCTCCTCTGGAAGCGGGAGTCTGGCTTTCTCCTGCTCCTCTTCCTCCACCTCTCCTCCTCTTCCTCCTCTTCCTCTTCCTCCTCTTCTCCTCCTCTTCCTCGGACTGCGACAGTCACCCGGAAGCTCGAGCCCCGCTTCCACGCTTGTTCAAGCAGGTTGATCCGTCTGTTTGCATTTCATCCCAGAGGAGCGTTCCCACTTAATTCCTCGCTATCGTCAACAAATTCAAGAGAGGTTTTCGGATAACTCCGCGAGCACAAACATTTACGCGTCTCGTCCCCTCCCTCGCGCGAGCGAAGCCTCCTCCCAAGTGGGATCGCCCGGGGGCCTTCGTGCGCCTCTGCACGTTTTCCCGCTCCTTCCGTCGCCGATTAAGTTCAACCTTTCACTCCGCACTCGCCTGTGATGCAACCTCTTCGTCACCTCTTCATCACCTCCCTTCATCTCAGAAGCATTCCTCTTGCTCCAGCGTGTGTATGTGTGTGTGTGTGTGTGTGTGTGTGTGTGTGTGTGTGTGTGTGTGTGTGTGTGCGTGTGTGTCATCGCCTCATCTCGGAATAGTCGGCAGGTTTAGCAGGAGTGAACCTGGAGTGACTTATGGAGCCGCTGATTGATTGGACGCGACTTCACCCTCGAGCCCCGAGGAGCAACGACTCATCGCCCGTTTCATGCTGAAACCCGAAACGTTTACGACGCTTTGATACTCCGTTTCCCCGTTGAGATCAAAGAACGGCGTCGGATCGAAAGGAGCACCTTCGATATCGCCGGGCAGCCCGGACCTGTTTCATTTGTCCCCGTTTATCCATCGGGCGAACGTTTACCTCCGTCTGTTTAATCGCGGTCGCAGTCGGTTAGGTGTCGTAGGTTCCCCCGATCTCGAGGTGCGTCAACGTCCGTTGGACAAATCGGAAGCGCGCCGAGGTCCGATCCGTAACCGTTAATTACGTCAGAGCTCAGCGGGCAGCATCGAAACGCTCAAAGTAGACAAGCAGTACGTTTTTTTTTTTGCCGCGTCAGCAGTCTAATTCGCCGACGGAGCCGCCCCCCTTCGCCGCCTCGGGCAACCACCCCGTTGCCCTCGTTGATGGATGGGTGGCGACCACGCCCGGTCCCGTGACAAATTAGGCCCCGCCCCCTCGTTCTCCAAGAGCCAGCGGGGGCCTCCGCAGAAGCCGTCTGTCAACGCTCGCCGCGCTCTGTCGAAACAAGGCCCCCCGCCGCCGCCGCCGCCGCCGCGTTCGCCCCCCATCAACATTCCTGGGTCCCGCGGCGGCATTCCCGGCGCCGTGATGAAACGCCTCTTGACATCACCGCGGAATCTGCTTTGTAGTCGGTGCTCGGCTCTACCCCGACCACGCCCGCCCCACTTAGGACGCGCTCTGGCGATTCCCCAGGACTTCGCTCAAGTGTCGTTCCCCTTAAGTGGTGTTTACTTAACTCGTCCGATGTTTTACCCAATGACGCCCCGAGGCGTTCCCTCCCTTTGCGAGGTTCCGTCGTGGTAATTAGCAGCGGCGGGCTGGCGGTCGTCTCTTCCCAGTGGTGGGGGGGCGTGACCCCAGAGGTCGAGCACTTGACCTCCGGGAGCCCCCGCTGAGGTTGGCGTGGCTGTAATTAGGCTGTTTGGGAGCCTTTGTCCGGGCTGAATGGGCTCGTCGGGCGCTCCGGAGGCTGGCCCGCGCTTTCTCCCAGAAAAAAAACAAAAAAAAAACTCCAGCCGCTGACGCGCGGAACTCCTGGAATTCCCAGGAGTTGAGTTCTGGGAGGACCTGGTGGTGCAGACGGGCCGGAACCAGCTGATCTGAAGCCTCGGCTCGCTCCGGAATACCGTGTTATATGTGATATCGAATATACGGAGTAGCATGTCTCCAGGCGGGGGAACTCCTCCTCTGGTAATTATTCGGGAATTTTTCTCTTGAGAAACCTGAAATTGCGTAAAAGGCGTCGACCGATGCGGGGACAGACAACAGCTGGCGTGCGGCCGCCGTCTTTGAAGCGACTTCGCCCGCTTCCCTTTCATCTCTCGCTCGCTCGCGGCCGGCGAATTTCTCGGGGGGTCGGCGTGACAACGGGCCCAGGCGACTTGTAATAAGAAATTTATTCTCGACAATTACAAAGAACAAAATATTTCAAAAGCATATTCATATGTTACATCAACTGTACAGGGGTCAGATGGCGTGTGCTTGACTCTAAATGATTCAGCGACGAGAGCTAACGAGGAGGAAGGAGGAAAAAAACAGGAATATTTACGTAATTTGATGAAAAAATATGAAATATTCCATTTGTCGGTACAAAATAGAAAAGAGATTTAGCTGTTTACGGACTGATATTATACCCTGATACAGTGTTTAGGCCTCTTTTGAACGTCACAAAGTCATTTACAACAACAGAAACGCGGCTAAACCTCTTGGCCTCTTTGGTTCTTTGATTCTTTAATACATTTGAACCCAGTTTAGGTTTTCTTCCTATAAAAATAGCTTCTTCTTCTTCTTCTTCTTCTCTTTTTTTTTCAATGGCAGTTTCTGTTTGCCTCGCCTGACTCTCGTTAATTGTCTCGCATTCTCCTCAGTGCAAACGCTCGAACAATTCGCTTTGAAGTTTACGGCCGGGCAGCATCAAAGACGGAGCGTTGGCGATGTCGTGGGGTGGGTGGTGGTGGTTGGGGGGGGGGGGAGGGCGGTGGCGTAAGCGCTGGTGGCGGCGGCGGGGGGGAAGAAGAAGAAGAAATGAAACGCCCGGGAAAGGTCGCGTCAAAGTGAATCGAAACTGTGTCTCAAAGTGTGTTTTGGTGTCGATCGGGCCTTGATGGGGACCCCCCGGGACCCCCCCCCCCCCTCCTCTGCGCGCCACATTTGGGTCAAACTTAGCCCCAGTTAGCTCCCTGACGCGGAAAAAGCGAACCCTCGGCGACAACGAACTCGCCGAGCGGGCCTTGGCCGGCCGCCAGGAGCACGTTTTTTCGAAACGCACAGCAGTTTTTCGTTTTTTTTCCGTTTTTCCCGTTTTCAAGTATCGGTAAAAGTACGTCAGAGGGGGCTTCGCTCGGGCGAAATACTATACATTGCATAGCTCATGCGGCACTTGTTTCTTTTCGTTAAAGGCATCCTCAATCTACAAGTGCTATCGGGGAGTCGCGGGAACGCGGCGTCTGCCCTCAGACATCTGCGAAGAGTTTCGGCGGGAAGCCCAAACCGAGGTGAAGATGTCCTCGCAGTAAACACATTTCCCGTATAATCGCCGCGCTTTGATCGCAGCTGGTTCTGATATGCGGCGGGATCAAAGACGGCCTGTCACGCGAGGATGAAAGGATCCTCTTGGGAGATCGGGCCGCGGGTCGGCCGGGTGGGAAATTCCAATTTGTTTTGTGTATTCCGAGAGGGATTTATTATCTTTTTTTCGCGATTGTTTTGAGGGTAAAAGATCGCGTGCTTGACGTTCGAGTTTACCGAAAACGTTCCGTTTCCCACCGTTAATGCTTCGCAGAACTTCGGCGAGACGTTTTGGTAACCCCTGCCCTTGTTGAGTAACAGGAATACGCCGCAGCGTTCCCTTCCAGCGATCGCAATGACGGAAACGGTCCGCAGCTGCCAAATATTCGGGAACAGTTACGATGATTATCGAATTATTTTTCCAGCTGTCACGGCTCATAGCGAAGGTCGAGGGAGGATTACTGATGACAGCGGAGACGGGACCTTTTTTGGAGAAGTCTGCGGATGCGATTGTTGCGCGTCCTCGTCCTCCGGAGCGCGTCCAGACGTCCCGATCCCGACGTTCCCGAGGGGAGAGGGGAAGGGGGCGGGGGGGGCGTTCCCGAGGCCGGGGCGCAAACGCTACTCTCTCGAGCAGAAGTGCTGAACGTTGGTGTGACGCGTTGACGGTTTCAGTGCTTGTCCCACATGTTTGCACACACACACACACACACACACACACACACACACACACACACACACACACACAACACATACGCGCGGCTGAATCACGCCGGCCTTCTCCGTGACTCACGTAAGGCTCCCTACTCCTCCTCTGGAGCCTCCAGCTCGGATCTTCGGCTCGTGAGGGGCTCGAGTCCAGAACGCCGGTACCCACTTGCTGACGAGCGGCGCCCGCTGAGAAGGGGGGGGACGCGGCGGCGAGCGGAGTATCATGTCACGCCGCGCCGGAAAAACCGTACCACGCGCCGAATGCGGGACTTCTGAATCGGACGCTCGTCGACTCGGGGGGGGGGGGGACCCCTCGCGTCCCTTTTAAGGAGATTTAAGCGTTTTAAGCGGGCGGGCGTGACCTCCCGCCGCCGCGGGAACATCAGGAAACATCAAGAAATGTGGACAAACATAAATATATATACAGTTCTGTGCAGGCATATATGATTGTGTGTAGATATGTGTGATGAGGTGTGCACGTTTCCTCCATGGTCTATAAATATTCTGCCTCTATATTCTTTTTTTTTTTTTTTTGTGGTCGTTGTAATACCGTGAATCTGTTTACAGTCGAGTTCCTCAGTCCTGCGTTAAATAAGCGGCGGCGGGCGGGCGGGACTCAGGCGCAGCCGCACTCGTCCACGATCATGTTGGGGACGTCCCGCTTGACGATGTTGTACTCGTCGTCGAAGTAGAGCATGGACATGGTGCTGAGCTTGGTGGGGATGCAGCAGGAGTTCATGGAGCCCGGGCCCATCCCCCGCAGGCGGTACTGGTTCACCACCGCCGTGTGGAAGGACGAGGCCGAGCCGGGGACGCCGGGCATGTAGGCCGGGCAGTTCCCCTCGCAGTAGTTCCCGAAGTAGCCTGAGGGGGCGATGATCCAGTCGTTCCAGCCGATGAGCCGGAAGTCTATGTAGAACTGCTGGCGGCAGCACAGGCTGCTGCTGCCGTCGCATTCCAGCCCCCGCTTCCGGATGCGGTGCTTCCCGTCGGCCTGCCGCGCCTGCACCACCAGGAAGGGCCGGTGGGACTCGTCGCTGCGGTCCAGGAGCACGGGGGCCACGCCCTCCGCCTCGCAGCCCTCGCAGCGCACGTCCAGGTTCTGGCGGCGGTCGCCCTTCTCGAACACCAGCCGCACAGCGTCGGTCAGGGCGAAGGTGTGCCAGCTGCTGCGCTTCAGCTCCACCCGCTTCTCCACCAGGTCCCACTTGCTGCCCAGGCCCGGCTCCTGGTAGTACACCTTCACCGTGACCTTCCGCCGCGACCGCGCCTCCGGGGGCGCCGGCAGCACCTTGAAGTAGAGCCAGAGGGTGGCCTGGGTCACGTGCAGGTTCTGGTTCCCCTCGTTGGTGATCAGGAAGAACAGGCTGGACTTGGAGGTGACCATCTCGTCTGAGGGTACACAAGCAAGCGAGAGGGTTAGATCCTTCCCGAATCAGTCGGGTTCACGCCTCAGACATTCACACGACGGCGTTTTCCCGAGAAAAAAAAAAAACGGAAAGGGTGGGCGGTGTAGTACGCGTCTCTGACCAGTAGGGGGTCGTGACGGCGTTGCCACGGCGATCGGAAAGGTTCCACAGAGGGCCGATGGCGAGGAGAGACGAGATGACGCGGGAACCTCGACTGGGAGCCGCGCGCGAGGGAACTTTATCCCGAAGACGAGTCGCGGGGTGGGAAAGACTTCCCGACTGTAACCAGGAACGGTCGGCGTATCGGGACCGCTCCCGAAGGCGTCGGGCAGAGCGCCACTTGGCCATCGGATCAACGACTATCATCGGGGGGTTAGACAAAGGTTCAAAGTCCTGGCGCTGAGTGCAGCTCGAAAATAAGATCTTAGGGAGGCTGAGCCCCCGAGGGGGGGGGTCGGAGAACGGCGAAGAAAGAAGGAACGGCGACGTCAGCTGCAAAACGTCCGAAGGGCTTCAGGGGGCGGTCGCCATCTGAGGTCGGTTTCTGTCGCTCCCAGCGTCGCCGTAACGAAACCAGCGGGCAGGTCTCGCCTCCCGCCGCCCTCCCGGCGTTCCCACAGCGGACGGGAACCACGAGGAGCTGAGCCGGAGCAGGTGCTGCCCGCCAGGAGCGTTTAGGCTCCCGCTCCTGCCCCCCCCGTTAGACACGGAAAAGCGTGGGCGAAGACGCCCGGGAGCGTGAAATCGCCGAAGCCTTTGATGACAGGTTGACGCGTTGGCGCCGAGGTCGGCGTTGGATCGCCCCCTGCTGGACCGGCGTGCTCTTGACTGGTGGGGGGGGCGTTTTCCTAAACGTTCCTGGTCGGGATGGGGTTGTTTTTTTGACTCCAGATACCCAAGTGTTGGGTGTGTGTGTGTGTGTGTGTGTGTGTGTGTGTGTGTGTGTGTGTGTGTGTGTGTGGGGGGGTCATCGGGTCTGAACCCGTCAGCTCCTGACAGCTTGCGGGGACGCCCAGCGGATGAACCCGAGAGTCCCGAGAGAGAAGGCGCGCCTGACATCATCAAAACCCTCCGAACAGCCCGCGGGGATGTCGGCGCCTTCCGAACATCAAAGGGAAGTCAGAGCTCGCTCGGAGGTACGGAGGGAGCGACCGCCAAGGCCGGCGTGGTGGACGCCGGCGGGCCGATCTCTGAGTCGTCGCTCAGCCGGGATGTCGGAGCGTGCGCGGCCCCGCGGAGCCGAGAACAACGCGGGGCGGGGGGAGGGGCGGTGTACAGGTGCGGCGTTCCGGATCCGTCCACCTGTGGGCACATTCCGGGACAACCCGCCCTCGCTCAACTCGGCTGAGGCGACCTGGAACAGGCGCGTCCGGGAATGTGCTCGGGAGCGTCCGAGACTCTTCCCGGGGCCGAGGCGCTCCGGCGGGACCTGACGAGCTCCGGAATGACGTCAGCTCTAATCTTTGATCCAGGAAGCAGAACTGGGATCAGAGAACGACCCCCCCCCCACACACACACACACACACACACACACCAGATTAGACGAATACTCCGGCTTTCCTCCTTTCCGGTGGCGACGGCTGAGGAGGAACAGACCGACTTGTTGCGGCGGCGTTTCGCTTCGCGCACGTTTTTTGCTGCGGCGGCTAAAAATAGCATCGCCCGGCAGAAGAAGCCGCTCAGGCGGTCCCGTCCGGGTCAAACCCAAGCCCAGTCTGCTTTCCACGGCGTTCCCGGAGCTGGGAGCGTCCGAACTGGGATTATTTCTACCCCCTGTGGGGTCTGGGGGGGGCTTGGACTCGTTGTGGGATTAATAATCTGGAGGCTCGAGGGCGAAGGAGAAGGTACCAAAACCAGAGAGTCGAGAAAACCCGTCGCTCGGATCAACGACGCTCGAACCGGAGCGGGTTCTGTGGGATCATTTAGCCGGTTGTAACAGTCGGCTGCGGTTGTTTCGCCCGCTCTCGTAAATTTAACTGCGGCGAAATACCTGAAAAATCCCGACGTGGAATCGCGGTTTAGGAAAAAAAAACCCTCAACAGCTGAGCGTCTGTCGTCCTCATCATCGGGACGAGGACGAGGGTCGGGGAAGAGCGGGCCGGGGTGATTTCACCTGCAGATGTCGGGAACGCTTCCATGTGTGGAGGTGCGCCGGCGCTCACGAGCGCGGGCCGGGCCCACGTGAGCGCCGGCGGAACTATCGATCCCTCCGAGGTGCTCGCGGGGCTCCGGCAGGGAAGTGTGACACATCCAGCGTGGCGTGATGTAACCAACCACCGCTCCAGTCACACGGTTATTTTCATACGGAGCCTACACACACGCACACGCACACGCACACACACACACACACACACTTACACACACTTACACACACACGCACACACACTTACACACATGCACACACACACACACACACTTACACACACTTACACACACTTACACACACACGCACACACTTACACACATGCACACACACACACACACTTACACACACACGTACACACGTACACACACACACGTACACACACACACATGTACACACACACACACGCACACACACACACACACACACTTACACACACACACGCACACTTACACACACGTACACACACTTACACACACGTACACACACTTACACACACTTACACACACACAGACACACTTACACACACTTACACACACACACACTTACACACACTTACACACATGCACACACACGCACACACATACACACACACACACACTTACACACACACACACACTTACACACACTTATACACATGCACACACATACACACACACACACTTACACACACACACACTTACACACACACACACTTACACACACACACACACACTTACACACACTTACACACACACACACTTACACACACTTACACACATGCACACACACGCACACACATACACACACACACACACTTACACACACACACACACTTACACACACTTATACACATGCACACACATACACACACACACACTTACACACACACACACTTACACACACACACACTTACACACACACACACACACTTACACACACACACACTTACACACACACACACACACACACTTACACACACACACACTTACACACACTTACACACACGTACACACACACACACACTTACACACACACACACACACTTACACACACTTACACACACGTACACACACACACACACACTTACACACACACACACACACTTACACACACTTACACACACGTACACACACACACACACTTACACACACACACACACACTTACACACACACACACACTTACACACACACACACACACTTACACACACACACACACACTTACACACACTTACACACACGTACACACACGTACACACACACACACACACTTACACACACTTACACACACGTAAACACACGTACACGTGCGCTGAATCCTAATGGAGCTCCCTCCATCGGCGTTCAGGCCTCCGGAAGGCACAAAAGCTCTTCCCCGACCCCGAGGGGACCGCCGGGGCCCGGCGCGGACGCACGCTCCCGAGCGGGTCGGCGAGGAGCGGCGGCTCGGGCCTGGAGAGGAGGGCGGGAAGAGCGTCGCGCGTGGATGCGCGGAGCAGATGTTTCCACGTGGGCGAAGCAGGTGGTGCCGCTGACCGCTCCCAGACCCGCTGGGGACTTTTTCCCCCGCGGGGCCGGAACCGCGCGTGGGCTTTCCTACGCACCTGAACGCGTCAGAGGGCCTCGCTCAGGTTAAGACTAGGAGCGGCCCCTCGAGCCGAGGAGGTCAGGGGTCACTGACCGCGGGGGCGGGGCGGCTTCTGCTGCCGTCAAACATCTGTTGAACATCAGGGTGCTCCCTGCTCCTCATCCAGCTGGCACACACACACACACACACACACACACACACACACAGGAGCAGGTATCCGTGTGTATCCGAGCTGCTCCAAACGTCCGTTCACACGTTTGATTTCACCTGATTTTTCGTTTCATTTCTCTTTTTTTTCTCTTCAGTCGAAGAAGAAGAAAAAAAAGAAGTTTCTAAGTTTAAAACTTTTCCAGTTTAAACACAAAAGCCTTGAAACTCTCTCCTGACACGTCACGTGTCCGTCACGCACCTTTCTCCGCAAAGCTGATGATCTCCGAGCTCTCCTCCAGCACCTCGTTGCCCATCGGGTGCCCGTCCAGGTTGGGGATCTCCATCCGGCCGTCCGCCCGCAGCTTCCCGGCGTGGAGCTTCCGCAGCGCCGTCACCATGGCCGCCCGGGACACCGGGTGCGTGATGTTGGGTCTCTCCCGCATCTGCAGCCTGCTCAGGATGTGCCGCTTCACCGCCTCCAGGAAGTCCACGTTCAGCTGACCCGACTCGGGGTCCTGCGGCTGCGCGACCCCGCAGGACGGGCAGGTGTCCCGGGACGCCGAGTGCGCCCCCGCCTCGGTCGGGGGCGCAGAGGTGCAGCGGGTGGAGAGGACGCAAGCCACGCAGAGTGCCAGTCGGAGAAGACAGCTACTCATTTTCTGTCTCAGAAGGAGGAATGAGCTTTTCCCCTCTTTTCTTTGTCAGACTTATTTAACTCGGTCGAACAGAAACAACCCAGGAAAGGTCCTCTCAGTCCCGAGCCGTCTCCATGCGTAACGGCGGTCTGCTCGGGTTCTGTTTATTATTCCGTCACTCAGGAAATCTGTTTTATTACATCGTTACGTGGATGTCTTTGGTCACTCTCAGCAGTCTGTCGGGAGCCGGAGCAGTCCTCTCTTTTCCTCTGGAAGGGGAAGCTTCTCCTTCTCCTCCTCCTTCTTCTTCTTTTGGAGTTTGGAGCGGCTTCACGCGGAACGCGTCACCTCTGCGCGGAGAGGAAAGCGCGTCATGGTGTCACGAATCAGCATCAGCCCAGCTGGAACTCTGCCTCCGACGTATTCCGCGAAGCGAGGAGACGCGCGTCCGAATCCCGCTTGAGCATCTTCTCTCAACTTCAAGTCCGGCCCGACGCGGAAAACTTGCGGCCCGTCCGCGCTCAGGAGTTCGCACGCCGGTGGCTCCCGCTCTGCTGCCGCTGCCGGAGTGCCGATGCGCAATTAAGAGGGAGAGAGCGATGATGAGGAGGAGGAGGAGGAGGAGGAGGAGGAGGAGGTGGAGGAAGGGGAGGAGAGGGAGGTGTGCCAGAGAGCGCACCGAGGAACGTTTCCATTCTGGCGTCCGAGACTCGGAAGTCGCCGCGCAACGAAAACTGCTTTATAGACGGGGGGTGGGGGGGGTCCAAATGAGGTGGGCGGGGTCAGAGTGTGGCCGGGGGCACTGAGGGGAGGGGGGAGATGGGGGGGGGGTACCTGTGCAGAACTCGGTAGATTTCTGGTGGGAGTCGAAAGGACGCGCTGCGTAAAAGTGGAGACGCGCCCACGTCCGCGTCAGGGTCAGGGTCGAACCCCCACAGAACCAGAGGTCGAACCGGACCAGAACCAGAACCAAAGACATGAGATGGGATGAGATAGGCCCAGGGCCGGTGTTGATGTGCTCTAATGTGTCTCAATGAGTTTGCTTGAGCTGAAGCTCAGGTCCCGTCAGAGCTGATTTATCCTCGCTCGGCTCAGATTCTTTCCAGTTCGGGACATTTACGTTCACCCGGGACTTTTGGGGCTTTGGATCGAAGCATTTCTTTGTTTAAATGTTTAACTTTTAGTTTATTTTTTTAAGCTTTGATTGCGAGTATTAAATTAAAGCGTCTTCAGCAGCAACAAACAAGAAAAAGAAAAAAGTTAGAAAGATAAAGAAAAAGTGATGTCTTGTCCTCCAGTATTATTTAAATAAATGCTCTTTTCTGCTATTTAAAATATTTAATTTATTGACTTAACTACTCACAACTCAAGTTCAGGTGGTGTGAAGTATTTATTGGTATTTCACATCCTTTAAAATTTCCCTGATTTTCCTTTTTTTAAGGCGTCTGAGCCTCATTTGTGTTTCACGGGGAGCTGATGAAGACTGTTTAATTCGAGTTTAATTGATTTAAAGTGACGCCGGCAGGGGCCAGTGAGCAGAAACATGCAAACAGGCTGAGGTTTCCCAGTCAAATCCATCAGCCGGGAATGAATCCGGGAATGAACCCGGGCCGAGACGACACGACGAACAACCCGAGGAAATTTGTTAGTTAAAAATTCCAAAGCAAATGGAGCCTGGACCGAGCCTGACCCTTGACCTCTGCGGGGAGCGAAAACATCCTTCCCCCGAGAAACAATAAATAAAGGAGCGTTTCTTTTTCTTTTTTCTTTTTTCCCCCCAAAAACATGTTATTTGCTCCAAATCCACCTCCTCCATCCATCCATCCTCGGTTTCTTAATGGCTCTAAACGTCCCTCTTCAGAACTAAAAATAAATATGTGGGATTTAATTTGGAGGGGGAAATTAGACGAGCGAGCTCGAACAGGTTGTGTTCAACTCTGGTTCAACTCGTTTGAAGCCGAAATGTGGTGAACTTTGGTGGTTTTGAGGCGCACAAGCCGCGCAGGCTCCAAAGTGGTGAAACAGCCCCATCTTCAGGGCTCCTCCTGCGGGTCACGCTTAAGCCCCTCTCCCCCTCCTGCGCGTCTTTAACGCCACTTTTTTGATGCCCTGCGGTGGCTTGTTTGGAGGAGTGTTTGTTTTTATGCCTCTTTTGTCACTTTTAGGTCGGGACCTTTCAACTTTTATGTCTTTAACGAGTTTGCGGTTTTATTTTTACAAACGAAGATTAAATAATTACTTTATTTTTGTAACATTTAAAGTAAAACCACCTGCTCTGGACTTGTTAAAACAAGTTTTATCTTAATTATGGTGAAACTGTAAATAAATAAATTAATTGAGAAATGGAATTCCGTGACGTCACGTCCTGTTTAATGCAACTCCTCGCAGAGATCGTCTAAACTCGAGACGTCTCACTCGCCGCCGTTTCGCGCCTTTCGAACCCGCTCAAAACCCACTTTCTCTCTCCTTCTGACGCCGTCGACGACCCTTAAGTGGACCCTTCTGTCCCCACCCCCCACACACACACCGATAAAGACACTCTTTTGCGTCCCCTCGGGGGTACCCGCACTACTTTTCCTCCCCCTCGCCCGCCGCGGAGTGACACCTCCCCCACCGGCGGAGGCGATCTCGGCCCGTATCGAGGTGGGGCAGACCAACTCTTCAAAGTTGACTCCTCGTCGGCGTATGGCGGATTCCTCGGCCGACCGCGGTTGAAACGCGTTCGCAGGTGAGTCTGCCCCCCCCCGCCCGCCCCCCCCGGGGCGGCTAAACCCGCTCCCAGCCCCCCTCGTCCGCGTACTTTGTCCCCCCGGGGCGGCAGAAAGCGCTATCTATTGTCACGGTCCCTGCCGTGAGTGACGCGGCCGCCAGCCAATGGGAGGCGCCGCTCGGGGCCGGGCCCGGCGGCTCGACCAATCAGAGCAGGGGGGCGGGCGCCGGGAAGAGGGAAGGGGTCTGCAGAAGTCCTGACCCGAGTGGGCTCCTCAGAACCGGGACCGGGGTCCGACCGGGGTCCGACCCGGGCCCCCGGGCCCCAGACCCGCCCCCTGAAGCCCGGCAGGCGCGGGTCTGCTTCCCGTTTCGGGCCCGGAGGCGATTTAGAGGAAGCGTGTCTCCGCTTGACGACTTGTTTTGCCCGCATTCGGGCTGAGGTGTTTGAGGTCAAACAGACGGGTCCGGGGGCCCTCAGGGGCCCGGGGGCCCTCCAGCACCTCTGGGAGTCCTGGCCCGTCCTCCCGGGGGTGTAAAGGGTCCACACGTGTGTGTGTGTGTGTGTGTGTGTGTGTGTGTGTGTGTGTGTGTGTGTGTGTGTGTGTGTGTGTGTGTGTGTGTGTGTGTTGTGTGTCTGGTTCCAGCTGCTGCATCTGCCCAGGCCGGAGCCATGGCCTCCAGCAAGGGCAAGGGCCAGACCTCCCTGGTCCTCCATAAGGTCATCATGGTGGGCAGCGGCGGCGTGGGGAAGTCGGCGCTCACGCTGCAGTTCATGTACGACGAGGTGAGCGACCCCCCCGAGGGAGGGAGTGGGGAGACGGCGTCTCTCACCCTCCCTGTCGTCGACAGTTCGTGGAGGACTACGAGCCCACCAAGGCGGACAGCTACAGGAAGAAGGTGGTCCTGGACGGCGAGGACGTGCAGATCGACATCCTGGACACGGCGGGCCAGGAGGACTACGCCGCCATCCGGGACAACTACTTCCGCAGCGGCGAGGGCTTCCTGCTGGTCTTCTCCATCACGGAGCACGAGTCCTTCACCGCCACGTCCGAGTTCAGGTGTGGCGGTCCCGGGGGGGGGGGGTCAGCTGACCGTCTTAAACGACCGTCTAAAGTCGGCCCGAACCCGGCGCTTCACGGACGTCCCGGTGACGGCGGCCTCTGCCCCCCCCCCCCAGGGAGCAGATCCTGCGGGTGAAGGAGGAGGAGGCCATCCCGCTGCTCCTGGTGGGAAACAAGTCGGACCTGGAGGACCGGCGGCAGGTGTCCGCCGACGAGGCGGCGGCCAAGGCAGGCGAGTGGGGGGTGCAGTACGTGGAGACGTCGGCAAAGACCCGGGCCAACGTGGACAAGGTACGCCAGCAGACCTCTTGTTACGCCGCGTTAGTTAAATCGAACACTTCTGGAATCCCGATTCCCAATTAATCGCCGATCCGAAGGTTGTGAGGGCGCGCTCCCCCCCAGCCTCATCTCTTTAGACCATCGCCACAGGTCTTCTTTGATCTCATACATTCGTCTTCTCTCCGCAGGTCTTCTTTGATTTTGTGACTGTCTTCTTTGATCTCATGCACGTCTTCTTTGATCATCTCATGCATGGGTTTTCTCTCCCCAGATCTCCTTTGATCTATGCGCTCGTCCTCTCTCCGCAGGTCTTCTTTGATCTCATGCACGTCTTTGATCTCATGCATTGCTCTTCTCTCCGCAGGTCTTCTTTGATCTTATGCATGTCTTCTTTGATCTCATGCATTGCTCTTCTCTCTGCAGGTCTTCTTTGATCTTATGCATTTCTTCTTTGATCTCATGCATTGCTCTTCTCTCTGCAGGTCTTCTTTGATCTCATGCATTGCTCTTCTCTCCACAGGTCTTCTTTGATCTCATGCACATCTTCTTTGATCATCTCATGCATGGGTCTTCTGTCCACAGGTCTTCTTTGATCTCATGCACGTATTCTTTGATCTCATGCATTGCTCTTCTCCCCACAGGTCTTCTTTGATCTCATGCGCGAGGTCTGCAAGAAGAAGATGGCGGAGAGCAAAGACAAAAACGGCCCGAGCGGGAAGAAGAAGAAGAAGCGCTGCTGCATCCTTTAACGCCGAAGTGCCAGGGAACGCCGCGGCGGACCTAAGCGGTCCGCGGACCGCCCCGCCCCCCGGCCCCGCCCCCCCCAGAGGCGGCACATTTACGCTACAATCAGCTGCTCACGCTGCGTCTCCTCACCTGCACGCGTGTTTCCTTTTTTTTTTTAAACATCCTGCACATCAAAGCAACCAAAAATGTCCGGGAGCTGGCGGGCGACCTGGGCGCGCCCCCCAGCTTCCACTTCCCGTTCGTGATCGACTCCGGCGCCGCGACGGAGGCCCCGCCCCACGCCGCGGCGGGGCCGTCCCGGCGGCTGCTCGTTCGTGCCTTGACTCGTCGCCCGTTGGTCCTCGTCTGTCAGTATTACCGCTCGTCGCTCCTCGTCCGTCTCATCCTTCACTCCTCTGACAAACATCATTCCATCGTCGTCTTTTTTCAGTCGTGCAGGTTTTTTTCTGTATTTATGACGTCAGAGACTCGTTTGATAATAAAACACGCACGAACCACCGACCCTCGTCTGCCTCTTCATTAAAACGCTGAACGTTTAACAGAAGGTTTCAAGGTTAAAACTGGATTATTGTGGGCAAATATCACCAAACCAGACATTATTGTATGTTTTTATTATATAATTTATACACCTGATAATTGATTTTGTGAAAAAATCGAACCATTAAAACGATAAACTCTATTTTCTTTGTGCTGCTCTGACGCGGCCACTAGGGGGCGGCTCTGAGCCGAGTTTAGAACAAACGCGTTTAAACTCGATTACACACAGAAGTCACTTTTAAAGTGTCGAATTTTTACATTTTTTTCCTTAAAAACATCGTTAATTAACCTTTTTTAACGCCAAAGTGTCGAGTGTGATGATTTTATTGTGGACTTGTGTCAGTTTTTCCAGCGGTTAGTGTTTGAAAAGGCGCCGAGGCGACCGTAATCCCCCAGATTGAGGCCCAGATTAACGTTCTTTTTCTGCCGCTTTGCTTCTCCTCCAAAGTGAAACCCGAAGCGTGACGCTGGTGTCAACAGTGATCCTGCGGAGCCACGTTCCCGCTGCTCCAGGAAGGTTCTGCTGGTTCAGGAGGAACTGGTCCGACCTGCACGACCTCTTTTTTTTTTAATCCTTCGTTTCCTCCTGGATCAAATCTTTGTGTCAAAGTTGTGTCAAAGTCGTTTGTGTCGATAATCTGTTTTGGGTTTTTTTGTTGTTGTTGCACAATTGTAAAATATGAGACAACAAAAGGTGCATTCATGACCTTTACCTGCCCAGAGCTCTGTGTGTGTGTGTGTGTGTGTGTGTGTGTGTGTGTGTGTACTTGCTTCTTAGGGTATCAAAATCCACATTTTACTATCAAAGTGAGGACGTTTTTGGGACGTTGAGGTTAAAACTGGGTGTAGGTCAGGGTCAGAGGTCAGAGGTCAGGGATGGTTGGGGGTGGACAAAACATCAGGCCTGTGGAAGTCCTCACAAAGATAGAAGAACGAGGACGAGTGTGTGTTGCGCTTCCTTTTTTAATGTGTTCGTTGGTCCATCTTTTATTAGTGTGATGTGATTTCAGGCAATTTCCTGTTATGATGACGGCATTCTGAGTGTGTGTGTGTGTGTGTGTGTGTGTGTGTGTGTGTGTGTGAGTGTGTGTGTGTGTGTGTGTGTGTGTGTGTGTGTGTGTGCGTGTGTGTGTGTGTTCACATGTTTGTGTTCATTCAGCTGCTCAGCTGATGCAGATTTTTCCCTGCCTTCCCTGTTTTCTTTCCTGTTCCCTGTCACCTTGTTTCCTACTTCCTTTTTCCACCTTGTTCCCAACCTTCCTTGATTAATTCTGTTCCCTGTCTTCTTGTTCCCTCCCTCTCTTGTGTCCTGTCCCCTTGTTTCCTTCCTTACTTGTTTACCCTTTTGTTCCTTAACCTTTTCCCCGCTCATGTTCCCTTCCTGACTCGTTTCTCTTTGTTCCTTGACTCCCTTTTTTTCATTTCCTTCTCATCCCTCACGTCCCCTGTCCCCCTGTTCCCTCCCTCCCTTGTGTCCTGTCCCCTTGTTCCCTCCCTCCCTTGTGTCCTGTCCCCTCGTTCCCTTCCTTCCTTGTTTACCCTTTTCTTTCTTTACCTTTTCCCCGCTCTTGTTCCCTTCCTGACTCATTTCTCTTTGTTCCCTTCTCATTTCCTTCTCATCCCTAATGTCCCCTGTCCCCTTGTTCCCTCCCCCCTTGTGTCCTGTCCCCTTGTTCCCTCCCTCCCTTGTGTCCTGTCCCCTTGTTCCCTCCCCCCCTTGTGTCCTGTCCCCTTGTTCCCTCCCTCCCTTGTGTCCTGTCCCCCTGTTCCCTCCCTCCCTTGTGTCCTGTCCCCTTGTTCCCTCCCTCCCTTGTGTCCTGTCCCCTCGTTCCCTTCCTTCCTTGTTTACCCTTTTCTTTCTTTACCTTTTCCCCGCTCTTGTTCCCTTCCTGACTCATTTCTCTTTGTTCCCTTCTCATTTCCTTCTCATCCCTAACGTTCCCTGTCCCCTTGTTCCCTCCCTCCCTTGCCACTGTCCCCTTGTTCCCTCCCTCCCTTGTGCCCTGTCCCCTCGTTCCCTTCCTTACTGGTTTACCCTTTTCTTTCTTAACCTTTTCCCCGCTCTTGTTCCCTTCCTGACTCGTTTCTCTTTGTTCCCTTCTCATTTCCTTCTCATCCCTAACGTTCCCTGTCCCCTTGTTCCCTCCCTCCCTTGTGTCCTGTCCCCTTGTTCCCTCCCTCCCTTGTTTACCCTTTTCTTTCTTTACCTTTTCCCCGCTCTTGTTCCCTTCCTGACTCGTTCCTCTTTGTTCCCTGTCTCATTTCCTTCCCATCCCTCATGTTCCCTGTCACCTTGTGCCTTAACCTTCCTCTCGTTCCCTTCCTGACTTGTTCCTTTTGTTCCCCACCGGCTTTGATCATCAAAGCCCCGTAACCCCCCCCTTGTTCAGTGGCGATCTGCGATGTTCCAGCAGATGTTCGAGCGCTTCGCCCGTGAAGGCTGTTGTAAATTTCGGGGAACGGCTGCGCCTGTAATCCTCTTAGCTTAATACACCTGCTGCTGAGCCGACACCCTCCGCACGCCCGCGGCGCCTGCAAGCCTGCGCGGAGGAGCCGCCGCCGCCGCCGCCGCCGTCCGAGATGCTGGGCGGCGACCTGGTGGCCGCCTGGGACGTGGACCTGAGCGACGGCGTCCACCGCATCCAGTTCTCTCACGGGACCACCACCGGGAAGCGGCTGGTGTCCGTCAACGGGCAGGTGAGGTCAGAGGTCACTGGAAGGTGCTCTAGCCTAGCCTAGCACCTTAGCATGGCCTAAAAAAAAAGGGGAAACTTGAAAGCACCGTTGATGTTTTGATCAAAGACTCTACGACCCCAGAGGCTTGACATCAAAGGGGGCGTGGCTTTGAAGCGCAGTGAAAGGTCTGTCCCTCGGCAGGAGGTCATCAGGAAGGACTGGATGTTCAAGCTGGTCGGGAAGGAGACCTTCGTGGTGGGGAGCAGCAAGACCAAAGCCACCATCAAGATCGAGGCCCTCAGCGGCTTCGCCTACGAGTACTCGCTGGAGGTCGGCGGCAAGAGCCTGGAGAAGTTCACCCACGACCGGGCCCAGACCACCAGGACCTGGCTGCTCAAGGTGGACGGCCGCGACTGCAGGGTGGTCCTCGGTGAGTCGGGGGGGGCCTGATGAGATCAAAGGTGGTGACCCAATGAGGTCAAAGGGGGGGGTTCATATCAAAGAGGGGGGGTGTCCTGATCAGATCAAAGAGGGGTCGGTGTCCCAATCAGATCAAAGAGGGGGGGTGACCCAATCCCATCAAAGAGGGGTCGGTGTCCCAATCACATCAAAGAGGGGTCGGTGTCCCAATCAGATCAAAGAGGGGGGGCGGTGACCTGATCAGATCAAAGACGGCGTTAAAGGTCGGATCAAAGAAAAAGGTTTGGTTTCTTCTTCTGTGACAGAAAAGGACACCATGGACGTTTGGTGCAACGGAGAGAAAATGGAGACAACGGTGAGAAACGTCGGGATGTCCGAGGAAACTTCTCGGAGTTTCGGCGGGAAAAACTTTACGGCTGCTTTTGTCGTCTGTCGTCAGGGAGAGTTTGTGGACGAGGGCACGGAGACGCGCTTCAGCCTGGGGGAGCATGAGTGCTGCATCAAGACGACGAGCACGGGCAAGAAAAAGAGCGCCATTGTTCACTTTTTACTGCTGGATGGAGAGAAAGTACCAGCGTCCACGCAGTAATTCCGCTTATCGAGACGCCATCGATGGCAAATCTGCGTGTACATCCTTTGTTTTTGGAGGGAATATAGATGTTTTTTTTCCTGTAAAATAGTGAAATTAGCACCCTCGAAGTTTGACGGACAGATAGTTTAGGTTTTTCAGCGCATCGTGGGGAGAAAATCGGAGGAATAAACTGATTTGTTCGGCCGCTGCTGCGCAGTCCTGGCGCAACAATGACCCGCGTCATGATCCCCGTCAAGGCAGCGCTGCTCACCAACCGGAACACGTCAGGTCTGGACAAAATAAAAGCATCGCAACCCTTATGTGAATGCAGAATATTTCACCTTTTGTTTGGGACCCCCCACCCCCCAACGGGTCAAATATAATATAAATATAATACTCATTTCTTACTTTAATTTGAATCTTGAGCATTCTTGAGCACTGTTGCCTCACAGCAAAAAGGCCTTGGGTTCAGATCCCGGTTGGGATGGAGGCTGGGGTCTTTCTGTGTGGACTTTGCATGTTCTCGCTGAACATGCTTGAGTTCTCTACATGCACTCCGCCTTCCTCCCACAGTCCGAAGACATGCACAACTGGGGATTAGGTTATTTGAAGACACTAAATTGTCCATATGTGTGAGTGTGAGAGTGAATGTTTCAGCCCTGTGACTGGCTGGTGACCAGTTCAGGGCGGACCCCGCTTTTGACCAATGTCAGCTGGGAGAGGCTCCAGTCCTCCCACAACCCTCTGTGGATGACTAAGATGCATGAATTGGTGTACAAAGGTCAAAAAGCACCTTTATATCAAAAGCACCTGTAACATAATTATAATTATTATTAATGGTATTACTTTTTCTCCATTGTTGAGTACTTTATTAACATCACAAAGGTGATGCCTGAACACTAGAACAGTGGTCCCCGACCTTTTTATCATCGTGAACCGGGGTGGTGGTACACATAGATTGTTTATATGTCAAATCTAAAAGAATCAAAAAGAAACTTTCCACGTCTGTTTTTTTACTCATTTTGATCACTTTTGGCGCTCCAGTGACCGAGATGTAACCGAGAGAATCCGATCATTTTCTTGAAATAGAAGATTGTTCAGACTCAGATAATAAACACAGCGGAAATAATAAACTATTTCTTGGCGGCCCGGTACCAGTTGAACCATTGGCCCAGGAGTTGGGGACCGCTGCAGTAGAAAACAAATGTATAAACCGCAGACGCTGTCACACAACTGTAACTAATTACAGAAAGGGAAGATGTTTTTAAAAAGTCTAATCTGTGCAGGTCTTTCGTTCAAAACCCTCGGCTTTCAGCAGCTCGGGCGGTGCTTTTATTGTGAAAGCCGCCCGCGGAAGCGGCGTGGGTGTCGGCGGGCGTCTTGCCGCTCCCGCCCGGCCCCAGAGCCCCGTCCCCGGGATGGACCACACAGCAGCAGCGGCGGACCGCCCGGGCTCGGCCAGCGCGACCTGCCCGTGATCCACGCACCCTCCCCCGGCTCCGGCTCCCCCCCACAACCCCCCCACACACCCCCGGCGGGCCCTGCCTCGCTCCGGGCCCCCGGAGAGAACCGACGGGTCCCGGGACCGGACCGGAGCCTTCCCGGACCCGCTTCACGCCAGCCCGCCCGGGCTCCCCCGGACCGGCCCCGCGGCGAGGCTCCAGCCCCCCCGGCCCCGCTCCACCCCCGCACCCGCCCCCCGGAGCGACTTTGACGGCTGGAAAATCCCGCTTTTCCCCCCTTTTTCCCCCCTCTGGTGGGAGCTACCGCTAGTTAGCCGCAGCGGGCTAAGGCAGGGCCGAGGCCGCCTCCCCCCCCCACCCCTCCCCCGGTGATGAGCTCCGGAGCCGGCCGCCTCCGGCCCGCGGCCCCCCCCGGCCCGTGAGGGCATGGGGAGCCGTCGCCTGGCCTGCCGCACGTCCGCCAGCGGAGCCGGGACCCCCCGGGGGAGAGCCGCCGTCGCCGGGCAGTAGCAGCAGGTCGGCGGGGGCCCGGAGGAGGAGGAGGGCTCCGGGGATGAGAGCCTGGACCCGCTGACCCCCCCCCACCGCCCCGGGGTCTTGAACCAGACCGCACCCCCCCCCCCCACTGACGGAGCCCGGACCGGGGCTCCTTCCCTGCCCGCCTGCCCCCCACCTGCTGGGGGGGGTCACACGGTTCTCTTTGGTGTCCCTCCCCGAGAGGAGAAGCATCCCCCCGGGGGGGGGAGGAGGGTGAGGAGGGTGAGGGGGGGGGGGGGCGCCTGGGAGCCACAGCCATGAACTACCAGCAACATCTGGCCAACTCGGCCGCCATCCGGGCCGAGATCCAGAGGTTCGAGTCGGTGCACCCCAACATCTACTCCATCTACGAGCTGCTGGAGCAGGTGGACGAGCCGCTGCTGCAGAACCAGATACGGGAGCACGTCATCGCCATCGAAGGTAGGCCGCGTGTGTGTGTGTGTGTGTGTGTGTGTGTGTGTGTGTTGACCTTTGACCCTTCACCCCCGAAAAACAGCTGTCTCGGACCAGCGCCGTCAGCTGGTCTTCGAGAACCCCCCCACCACCACCAACACCACCAACACCACCACCACCAACACCACCAACACCAACACCACCACCAACACCACCACCAACACCAACACCACCACCAACACCACCACCAACACCACCACCAACACCAACACCACCACCAACACCACCACCACCAACACCACCAACACCACCACCAACACCACCAACACCAACACCAACACCACCACCAACACCACCACCAACACCAACACCACCACCACCACCAACACCACCACCACCACCACCACCACCAACACCACCACCACCAACAACACCACCACCACCAACACCACCAACACCACCACCAACACCACCACCACCACCACCAACACCACCACCACCACCAACACCACCAACACCAACACCACCAACACCACCACCACCACCACCACCACCAACACCACCACCACCAACAACACCACCACCACCAACACCACCAACACCACCACCAACACCACCAACACCACCAACACCAACACCACCACCAACACCACCACCAACACCACCACCAACACCACCACCACCACCACCAACACCACCACCAACACCACCAACACCACCAACACCACCAACACCAACACCAACACCACCACCACCCGTCGATTCCAGAACCGTTGATTTTTATTTTTTTTTCGCGGCGTTCCCGGGCGAAAAATCGCGAAAGCGAAAAAACGGGAAAGAGGCGGCCGTGCTCCGGAGAGCCCCGGCCTCGGGCGATCGGGGGGGGAAAAAAAAAAAAATCTTTGTTTGTTTTTTGATTTCGGGCGATTTGACGCCAGATATTTTTAGACGGGATCGGAGACAGTCGGGGGTTTTGTTCGCCCGCCGGCGCGATGAATCAGCCGAGTCAGCTGATTTCACGTCTGGCGTTCCCGGAGTTTACGCCCGCTTAACGCGAACGACAAACACCCCGCCTCACATGGAAGCGACGGCCGGGGGGGGAGATCAAAGGCCCTTTGATTTATCGACGCCGAGGCGGTAACCTCGGGTGCGATCGTCCCAGTTTCGCTCTCCGACACTTCCCGTGACCCGGGACGGTTCCTGGAGTTCCCTCCAGCGCCGCTTTTGTCTTCCGGCGATTTTCGCCGTGACGCAAACGTAACCGGAAACCCGCGGAGAGCGCCGCTGGCGCGAGAGCGCAAACCTCTCGGCTTCCTTATCGAGTTTCACGATGGCGTCGGACCTCGAGCGCCGGCCAACCGCGTCTCCGTTCACCTCGATGTTTCCGGCCGTTCCCCAATCAACCCCCAATCGGTCCCCAATTGTCATGCGGTCATTCCCCAATTGTTCCCTCACCGTCCCCCCGTGTTTCCCAATGGTTCCCTAATCGTCCCCCGTCCTTCACGAATCGTTTTCGAATTGTCGCCGGATCTTTCCTCAGTTGTTCTCTAATAGTTCCCCGATCGTTCCCCAATTGTTCCCTTATCGTCCCCTGATTATTCCCCGATTGTTCCCTAATATTTCTCAGATCGTTCCCTTATCGTCCCCCCGATTATGCCTCAGTTGTTCCCTAACATTTCTCTTATCGCTCTCCAGTCGTTCATAAATAGTTTCCCGATTATTCCCCAATTGTTCCCTAATATGTCTCCAGTCGTTCCCCAATCGTTCCCTTATTATCCCCCCTGGTTATTCCCCAATTGTTCCCTGACATTTCTCTTATCGTTCTCCAATCGTTCCTTAATAGTTTCCCAGTCGTTCCCTGATCATTCCTTAATAGTTTCCCGATTATTCCCCAATTGTTCCCTAATATGTCTCCAGTCGTTCCCCAATCGTTCCCTTATTATCCCCCCTGGTTATTCCCCAATTGTTCCCTAACATTTCTCCTATCGTTCTCCAATCGTTCCTTAATAGTTTCCCAGTCGTTCCCTGATCGTTCCTTAATAGCTTCATGAGTATTACCCCAATCGTTCCCTTATCATCCCCCGGTTATTCCCCAATTGTTCCCTAATATGTCTCCAGTCGTTCCCCAGTTGTTCCCTTATCGTCCCCCGGTTATTCCCCAATTGTTCCCTAATATGTCTCCAGTCGTTCCCCAGTTGTTCCCTTATCGTCCCCCGGTTATTCCCCAATCGTTCCCTAACATTTCTTTGATCGTTCTCCAATCGTTCCTTGATACTTTCCCGATCGTTTCCCAGTCGTTCCCCGATCGTTCCCCGATCCCCTTCCAGGACTCCTGAGCCGCAGCACCAGTCGCGCTGTTATCCTCTCCCCTTTGCACATCTGGATTCGCGTTACGCAACCCGCGCTCGCCCCCGTGCGTTCGGGCGCTTACGCAACCGGTCCAGCGGCGGCGGCGGCGGCGAAGCGCGGCCTACTTTAACCACGCAGCGGCCGCATCTCGCCCACCAGGCGGGCCGCTTCCGGGACCCCTCCCCAGAGCTGCGGCACACTTAGGAGGCTCCGGTGGGACCAGTGAGGAGGCGGGTCGTTAAGAGCCCGTCGTTCCTGTCGGGAACGCCGGGAAACCTCCGATTGTAGCGTGGCGGCGTTCCCGATGGCGGTCGTCGGAGCAGCTCCGCTTTCGCTCCTTTTCTTCCCGCCTCTTTTCATCCGAACGGAGCGGCGCTCCTCGACCTACTCCGCGCGTTCAGGGCCGCTTCTCGCGTTTCGGCGAAGGTAAAGAGCGGCGGTCCCCGAGGGGACGGTTGCCACGCCGACGGGCCCCTCGCTCCAAGTAGCCAATCGGCTTCCAGAGAGGTGACGTCACCGATCGGGATTTGAGGGGGGGGGGGGATTACGTAACGTTGATGGACGCCCGGCGTTAACTTTAATGGGGGGGTGGGACGAGGGTTTTTAGCTGTTGCGCAACACCCTTTCCGAGCACCTTTCGGACCTCTGAGTCGTCAGGTGACGCCAGATTACCGCCCGCCGAGGCACTTTTCCGCTTTTATTTTTACCGCGGGTTAAACTTCAACCGCGTCCGACGCGCGGGGTGAGTCATCCTCTTCGCGGCCGTGGAGGATCGTGGGGGGGCGCGGAGTGCCGGGTTCCTGCGCGCTCATTGTTCCCGGCCCGTTTATCCTCACCGGCGCCCTGACCCCCATTTAGGGCTTAAAATGGGAAAACAGAATGTTTTCGTGAAACGTTGCTGATAATCCAGGCCGGGATTATGACATCAGCCCTCGCTCCCCTTCCTCACCCCCGGGCGCTCACGCCAACACCGGTACCTGCAGAACGCTCGCCAAACTCCAACCGGAACTTCGCCGGAGGTTTCCGAACTGAATGCATTCGGAAAAGGGGAATTATATCGATATGAGGCGAGGTTAACTGGGATCTCTGGGATTAACCAGATCCACACCCCGCGTTCCTCTAATCTGCTCGAGTGGGGGTCGGGTCAGTTACGTCTGCACATCGCCCACAAAGAGAACGTTGTCGTCGCGGAGCCGCAGAGGCGTTCCGGCTCAGGGCCCAAACTTTCTCGGAAAGATCGTTTTTTCGCCCGTTTTCCCTTTCGCTCATCTGTCACATGTCGGGACGCTGAAGGGCAGATTAGTGACGTGTCCCATTAGTCCCTCGGCGCTTCCTGCCTCATCCGACCTCCGTCCGCTCTTCCACGGAATGAGATTAGCGCCGCGGCGGGCGTCCGATGGTCATTAGGCCCAGATGTGGTCGGTGGGATCGATGAGGGATGATGGAAGGGAGGCCCTGTCGCCGTGGCGACGGCCTGGGATTAAGAGTATAAATATCAGGTGGAATGAGCCTGTCTGACTGTTGAGCTGCACAGACCCCCCCCCCCTTCTGTCTGACTAATTACCTTCTAAAAATGTCGGGATGGATTCCTCCTCCTCGCGCACGGTTGCAGCTGTAACACAGCTGGATGGGCGCGTCACCATGGCAACAGCCGATGGTTGACACGAACGCTTCTATCGCCCTGACGAGCGACCCGAACGCGGGGGACGTTACGGATACAGCAACCACCAAGTTTTCTCTCTCTCTCTCTCTCTCCGGGATAAATAATCCCATATTAACACCAGTCAGACACACACACACACACACACACACACACACACACATATATTAAAGCTCTTGTTTGGTGATTAAAACCAGCTCATCGCCAACAGCTGTACTGGTCTTGTCAGAGCCAGTTGAGCTGTTAATGCACACGTGAGTGTGTGTGTGTGTGTGTGAGAGAGACGGAGTGTGTGATTGGATGTGGTCGGATGTTGTGACTCATAATTCGTCGTCCTGTCCGGGAGTTCGAGCGAGGTGAGTTTCTGCAAGTGGAGCAGAAAAAGATGAGCGAGCTCGTCCGTCGGAGCTGATCTGGGATCAGCGTCCGCGCCTTCCACCTCCGTCCATCGATGGACCCCTTCGCACACTTCCTGTGTCCGATGCTTCCCTCCTCGCCCAGGAAGGCTCGGCTCTGCCGCCGCCTCCGGGCTGCCATTAGGGAGAGGGTCCGCGCGTTCGCCGAGCGAGTCGCGTCGGCCCCGGCGAGTCGCCCCCAACCGCGACTTTTCGCCTTTGTGCGGAGACGCGGCGGCGTTCGCTCCCTCTGAAGGATGAAAGAAGCTTCAGAAATAAACCCGCCTCAGGTCGTGCGTTACGCAACAGTTCCTGCTGGACGTGTCCTTTGTGTACACACACACACACACACACACACACACACACACACACACACACACACTCAGGCGGTTTTCACCATCATCTGAGTTCGGCTTGTTTGTGATCGGGGGGGTTTCGTTTGGTCCTGATCGTATGCTGGCGTTGATAAAAAATGGCGCCGCTCCCCGCTCCGGAGCGCCGCCATCACGACAAGGCCACATCTTGATGGAAATGTCGCATCGTGACCGCTCGGGTCCAAAATATCGTCCTCGGGAAGAAAACTATGTAATTTAGGATAAAATAAACAGCAGCAAAATTGCAGAGGGCCCGTCGGTCCTGGAAAGTCCTGGAAGACCCAGGCGCTGATTTTTCTTCATTCCTGAACGTTCCGCGCGTTCGGGCTCTCGCGGCGGAGGTTTTCGGGCGTTTAATCTCCCGCCCGTCTTAATCTGCGTCGTCCCCGGCGCTCGGGCGTGCTTCCTAATCCCTTCAGTCCCTCCCAGCTCACCCAGTTTGATCCTGGATCGGGTTCCCGGACCCGACCGGTGTAATCGATCACATCTTGACCCCCGGGGTCGGGCGCCTGCGCCGCGAGCAGCTCTCGGTGGCGGCGGCGGCGGCGGGCTATTTTGGTCGCCTCGTGACGCGCCGCCGTTCTGTTGTGAGCTGCGCCGCCAGGCCGCGCGTAATTGGCACGTTGTGGAGGGGAGCGCGGCGATGGCGGAGCGAGCGGCGTTCCGTCAGAGCGGGACGGGGTTTGAACCTCGGCGAACGGCTCCTCGCCCGCCGCCGGTTTCTCTTTCGGCGTTTCGGCCGCGGCAGCAGAACCCGAGACAACCGACCCCCGCCCCCCCCTCCCCGCTTCCTGTTTACTGCGGGCGGAGGTCACGTGACCCGGACAGCCGAGCGCCTTCGCCGGCGAGGGTTTGGGTCGCTGGTTTATGAAAGCAAATGTAACCAAATCAGTCCTGGGGGGGGTGGGGGGCGAGGGGGGGGGGCTTCCTGCCCGCGTTTGTCGGAGTGACTCGGCGGAACGCGCTCCCGAGCTTCAGCGGTACGTCTCGGCGTTCCCGCCGCGGCCCGCCGCTCCCGTTTGATCCTCTGCGGTCTGAAGCGGGACCGGGCCGCGGCGGCGCTCTGATTTACTGCAGTTTATTCTCAGACTCATCTCCGCCTCCATGGGAACGTCGGGGGCCCCGAGTCAGACGCACTTGTGACTTTGGGAAGTTTCTGGGAAGGGACGGCTCCTCCGGACGCCACCGTTCCGGATTTCTATCGCGGCGAGCGGCTCAGGCGCGAGCACGAGGGCGGCTCAGGCGCGAGCACGAGGGCGCGCGGACTCGACCTTCAGCTCGGCTCGGATCCTTTTCTCGGCGTATCCCCGCAGCTGCCCCCCCGGCTGCGGTGTTCCGCTTCCCTTTTCCCGAGCCTCGGTAACATGAAGGGAAGCTCCAGACACTGACCCCGCCAAAACAATAGCGCGGCCCCGTCCAGGGCGCATCTGTGTAAAAATAGGCAGCTGGCTCGCAGACTTCCTGTTCCCGAACAATACTCTCCCATTTCTCTGCGGAGTTGGCACGGAGCGGCCCTGCTGCAGCTCGGAAAACCGCAGCCGTCCGTCTCTTTGCGCTCCCCGGAGTGGGTGATGTCACTTCCTGCCCCCCCCTTTTCCTTCAGGTCTTGGAGGCGTGCAGCAGATGCTCGGGAGCCCCCGAAGGCCTCGCCTCGCTCCCCGATAAATGATTCACGGCTTAATTCATCCGTCACACGAATGTAATGAGAGCAGCTTCCCGTTTCTGTCTCCGTTGACGACGGAGGGAAGCGCCGGGCGCTCCGGACCGGTGATCAGCGCTCGCCGTTTGAGCCTCGCCGCCGACCCCGCATCGGGGTCCGAGGGCTCGGCCCCGTCCCCTCGCGTGGAGCCAGCGCCCCCGGTCCGGTTTTCCCGGCCCTTTCCCTCCCGTTCCCGGTTCTAATCCCAGCGGAGAACGCGAGGGTTCGGACCCCCGGAGGAGCCCAACGGCACGCGGGCTCCTCAGACGTCGTCTCCAATAGCAACCGTGGCCCGAGAGCGCCGTCTACCCTCCCGCGGAGGGCGGTTTTATGCTTCTCGCCCCCCCGTCTCCTCGCCGTTCCTCTCGGAATCTTGACGGGCCGGCTCGCCATCTGGCGGGATGGCGCCCTGTCCTGCTTTCACGTCCCGCTCTAGGAGGACGCGCCGCCGCCCGGCGACTATAATTAGACGGGGACGACGCGAGGACGGAGGAAACCGAAGACGCGCCGACTCAAACGGGCTCTTGTACCCCTGCTCCGACCCACCGGGAGGGTGGCGGGGAAGCGAGGGACGTGGCGTTCGGGGACGGCGGTCGGGCCCTTCGCTTTGATGAATCTGATTGGGGGGGGGGGGGGGGGGAGGGGGGGGGGTGAGGGGAGGGTTCTGGTTTTTGGCAGCTGAGCAGGGCCCTGGCACCGGAGGCCTGATCATGCTGTAATCTGTTTACACACACACACTCAGACACACACACACGCACACACACACACACACACACACACACACACCGTGTCTGCTGACAGACCTGGGTCCTGTCAGGGCGCCGTAAATCACCGTTTAATCCAGATTAATCCGTTCATCTGCATTTACGGGCTCGCTCGGCGGAAACAGAAACGCGGACGCCGCCGTCCTCGCCGACTGAGGCCCGGCGGTCGAGCGGCGGTCGAGCGGCGGAGTCGTCCGCTGATGGAGAGAAAGCGTGCGTCACCATCGGGGTGATTTACTTCCTGCCCCCCCCTCGTTCCCGCCGCTCTCGTCTTCCCACTCCTGACGGACTTTCGCTGTGACTCAGTCTAACACAGCGCGTCTTTCATGCCCCCCCTCACCCCTCCTCACCCCCCCTCACCCCTCCTCACCCCCCCCGGTGCGTCACACACTTCTTTCAGCTCCGCACAAAAGAGAGAGTTTGTTATTTTCCCACAAATCTCCTCGGTTCTTCTGACTGATCGGCGGACTGGGAATCGTGCTGGGTGATTCCCGGGTCTTTGTGTTTGCTCCGTATCTGGGAAATGTTGGAAAACGGGATTGAAATCAGACTCTAACGGAAGCACAGATGTGGGAAAAGGAAAGAAACGCAGCACGTGTGTGTGAGACGTCTCCCCCGAATGAGTCAAAAGAATAATAAGAATTAATTTCTTGTGGGTTTCCTGATGTTCTTCGGATGGACGGGATAACGAGCAGAAGAAGGGATGGAGGAGACGGAGGGGGGTGGGAGGGGATTCTGGGCAGGTGAGGAGGGAGGAAAGGAAGGAAGGAAGCGAGGAGAAAAACGAGGAGGAAAGCTGATCTCTCTGGCCACGCCTCCAACGACAACAACAGCGAAGCGTTCTGGGCCACAAACAAGGCTTCTGTGGAATCCTGCCTGTGTGGGAAGCCCCAAATTCCTGGAGGGAATGAGGGCAGGCTGGCTGACACAAACCAGTCCAGCTCCACCGGTCCTCGCCGTCCAGGTCGGGGTCGGGATCGGCGCTCAGCTTTCCGGTTTCAGATCCGAACGCGGAGTTAATTCAGGAATACCAAATGTGGTGTTCGTCCTGTAGTTCCACGCGTGGCCTTCGGGGGCGGTAGCGAGCCCCCCCAGCGCCGCTGCTCGCCACGAAAACGTGTCGGAGTTGATTTAAACGTACGTTTTCCCACAAACCTCAACTTCCCTCTTCAAAGGTGAAGCCCCGCCCCCCTCTGGGCGGGGCTTGAGGTTTCCTGGGTGCCGATTGGCCCCCGCTGGGGAGAGGCCTGGGGTCCCGGCCAATCGGAGGAGGGGTTCCTGGTCGTTTACCCGTGGGAGCGTTTACCCGGCGTTGGACCGCGGTCCGCCTTCGCTTCCCCGCTGAGTCACAGTCAGGAGGTCGGACGTGGAAGTGGAACCGCTGCGGTCCGGGTTCCCGGGCGTCTGACCGACGGCTCGGCCGGTAGACCGTGAGCGGGTCGGGGGTCATGTGACTGAGGCGGAGGCACGCGCTCGCCGCTGTCCCCCCGAACGGAGGACGCTCGGAACGGCTTGTGTGTGTGTGTGTGTGTGTGTGTGTGTGTGTGTGTGTGTGTGTGTGTGTGTGTGTGTGTGTGTGTGTGTGTGTGTGTGTGTGTGTGAGAGTGTGTGTGTGTGTGTGTGTGTGTGTGTGTGTGTGTGTGTGTGTGTGAGAGTGTGTGTGTGTGTGTGGGGGGGGGGTCAGGGATTCACAGGAAGTGATGTAGGTGAGGTGGACCTGAGTCAGAACCCAGTATGGATTAATAAAAGATCACGTATCTGAGATATTGATGAGCTGTGTGTGTGTGTGTGTGTGTGTGTGTGTGTGTGTGAGTGAACTATAGAGAGAGTGAACTATAGAGAGAGAGAGTCAGTCCTTTGTCAAGGTCACTCTACCAGAGGTGAATTCTTCTTCTCTCTGACTCTCCCGTTTCTCGATGGACTCGAGCCCGTTTAACCCCGACCAGGCGCGTCGCCGCCGCCTCGCCGATGCATCGTCGGCGCAAGGCCGAGGCCCGCCGGCGTTCTCGGCGCCGCCGCGGAGGTCACCTCTTCTGGCGCGATCGACGTTTTGGGCTGAGTCGACAGCGCGGGCGAACGTCTGCCCGCTGCAGCTCGTGACGCTGCTGCGGCGCGGTCGGGCAGAAGGCGCAGTCGTCCTTCGCGGCGGCGCGGTGGCGCTGCAGCTCGATCGGTCTATCGGATCAGATCGGATCAGATCGGATCAGATGGGTACGGGAGGAGGAGGAGCCTCAGCTGAGCCACGGGAGGAGGGGGGGGGGGTGGGGGGGGGGGGGCTGAACTGGTGCAAAGCTAATTGCTGTTGTTGTGAATTACCTCTCCCCCCTTCTCTCCCCCTCCCCCTCCCCCTCCCTCTCTCTCCCTCCCTCCCTTTCTCTGCCTCTCTCACCCTTTCTCTTTCCCTGCCCCCCTCTCTCCCCCTCCTCTCTCTCTCTCTTTCTCTTTTTCCCTCTCTTTTTCCCTCCTATCTCTCCCTCCCTCTCCCTCCCCCCTCTCTATCCCCCTCTCCCCCCTTTCTCTCCCTCCTTCTCTCTCACTCTCTCCCCCTTTCTTTCCCTCTCCCCCTTCTCTCATCTCTCTCTTGTCCTCTCTCTCCCTCTCCTCCCCCCTCTCTCTCCCTTTCTCTCTCTCTCCCTTTCTCCCTCTCTTTCTCTCCCTCCCTCTCCCCCCTCTCTCTTACTCTCCCCTTTCTCTCTCTCTTTCTCTCCCTCTCCAACCTTCTCTCCCTCTCCCTCCTTCTCTCTCACTCTCTCTCCCCCTTTCTTTCCCTCTCCCCCCTCTCTCATCTCCCTCTCTTTCTCTCCCTCCCCCCTCTTACTCTCCCCCTTTCTCTCTCTTTCTCTCCCTCTCCAACCTTCTCCACCTCTCCCCCTCTATCCCATTCTCTCTCCCCCCTTCCCTCTCCCCCTCCTCTCCCCCTCCTCCCCCCTATCATGTTTAGAGTTATCACCTCAGACCCATAAGAACCCAGATTTCTTTTTATTTCCTTCTACTCAAACAGAAACAGGAGCTCCACTTTTCTTTCTTTGGTATTCGGGGAATTTGAAGTTTCACCTGTTGTCGTAAATTATCTGTGATTCAGACGTGTCTGCGCGTTTTCATGCGCAGAGCTCCGGTGCCTGCTTCCGTGACTAAAATCAGCTTTTTGTGAGGCTGCAGGGCACATGAATATACCCACGTGTGTGTGTGTGTGTGTGTGTGTGTGTGTGTGTGTGTGTGTGTGTGTGTGTGTGTGTGTGTGGGGTCTGAGTGCTTGCGTGCGCGCGTCTCAGTAACTAAAAGTGTTTTATTTTGTGCGTTTCACTGTGAAACTCTCAAACAAACAACACTGCGTTTGTGTTTCTTCCCATGGGCTTTGTGTGTGTGTGTGTGTGTGTGTGTGTGTGTGTGTGGTTTGCTCTCCTCCGCTGGGTCAGAACAAGCCCGGGCCTGCCTCCCCGCAGATGTTTTTTTTTTTTTTTTAAATTGCTTAAACTAAACTACCTTTCAGCGCCAGAATACCTGAACGGCCTCCGTCGGCCTCTCTGGTCTGACTGAAGCTTGAAAACTCCTACGGTCCCTCAACGCCACATTCTTCACAGGCTTTGCTGGGGCGGCGTGGCTGAGGGGGCGTTCGGGAGCGACGCGCTTCCCTGCGAGTGCCAGTGGTCCGGGCTTGTTCAGCTCCCAGCTTTTTAAACATTAACCAGTAGTGGTGACCCAGTAACTCAAGGTGGTGGGCTTCTCCCGGGGCGACAGCGCCCCCTGCAGGCCGCCACAAGCAGCGTCAGCGCTCCAAATTTAAATGCGTGTCTCTAGTGCCCCCCGCTGGTTTAAACTTCTCCCCCCCGGTCTTTAAAGTGTAATTATTAAAATTGATGACGACGGTTTTATCCAAATCTACATTGCTGCAGGTTAAGAGATTCAAAAGTTTAAAATTAATTCAAGTTTAATGTCTCCAGAAGGGTCTTGTCGCCCCCTGCAGGCGGCCCCTCGCCGTGGCGGCCCCTCGCTGTGGCGGGCCCTCGCCGTGGCGGCCCCGCTTTCCCAGCAGATTTCAGGCTCTGTCTCCTCGGAGAACGCCTGCTCCCTTTTTTTGGGTCACGGCTGTCAGCCCCAATCTTCCTCCAATCACTCGGCTTTTTGTTGCGCGCGTGACGGCGCCCGCGGCGGGAGGAGATGACGGGGGGGCGTTTTTTTTGTTGTTTATTGTTGGGAGAAAAGAGGCTTCACAATGCAGGCGCAGCGGCAAACTTTCATAAAGCTCCAAAAACACCCGGCTGGTCGCTGAAGGAGGCAGATCAGGCCCTTTGAAAGCTGAATTCGTCCTCCACACACGTCAGAATCGGAGCGCTATCAGTCCGTTCGTCCTCGCGCTGCTGAACTTGAGGCCCTGAAACGTCGGTGAAGGATCAGATTTCTGGTTTCCTTTCTCCCCTTTTTTAATCTTGGTGAGTCGAGGGTGTGTGTTTTTAATATCTGACACACACCGGCGCATCTGAACCCTGATCAGAACCAGGTTCTCCATCAGACCTGAAACAGAATTCTGACTAAATGGACTCGTTTGTTCCTGAAATAAGTTGAACCTGAAGTGAGTTCATGTTCAGATGTTTTATTGTGGACATCTTGTGTCCAAACACACACGGAGCACAAACATACAAACAACATGTGTACGAGGGCCAGGAGGCCAGTTGGGACAGGAGGAGGGTCTTGGAGCTCTGCATGTTCTTCACTTCTTCCTCCAGAACATCAGCCTCCTGTACCACTTCCTCCTCTTCTTCTCCTCCCTCTCCTGGGCCTCCAGCTGCAGACAAGAGACACATCATGATTTAGATTTGACTGAACTTCACCTGAAACCCTCTGGAGGAGGAACAAAGGTCAAACATCTCACCTTCAGTTGGAGGACCATCTCAGAGAGCCTCTGGATCTCCTCTCTGGTCTCTCTGTTCTTCTCCTCTCTGATCCTCTGGGACTCTTTAAACTTCTCCTCCAGGTCCTTCTGTTTCTGGGCCCATTGTTCAGCACTGGCCTCCCAATGCTGGAACACTCTTGAGATCAGCTGGTTGAAGCTCTCTTCCTTCTCCCCCAGCTGCTTCCTGAAGGAGCCTTCCATTTCCCTCATCTTCAGATTCCACTTTTTTAGCTCTTCAGCCAGATGTTGTTTGTTCCTCTCTTCCTGGAGGAGGACCTCCTGCTCCATCCTCTCTTTTTCCATCTTAAACTGTCTCTGCTCCTCCTCCATCTCTTTCTCAAAGACCTCCTTCAGCTGGAGGTCCTGTCTTAGCTGGAGGTCCTTCCTTCTTGCTTCGTCCTCCTCTTTCTCTTTCAACATCTTCTCGTATTCTTCCTCCAGAGCTGCACATCTGGCCTTTCTCTGGTCCAGATCAGCTTCCAGATGTTTCAGCTGGATCACGGTGTCTACATGGGCCACCGTCCTCCTCCGTCTGTTCTTCAGCGCCTTGCTGAGTTCTTCTTCTTTGTGGTTGAGCATCTCCTGAAGCTGCTCCAGCTCTCTTCTCAGGGTCTTCTGTTCTTCTGTCTCCATTCTGGTCTGCTCCATCCTTGTTCAGTCCAGTAGTTTGTACTAGTTGATGATATGTGATCAGACCTCAGCCTGGGCTTAAATAGTAGTTTCAGACGCTCACATCAAAGCCTGCTTTGTCTTTGATCTGTTTCACATGTGAAACATATGAAGGTTTTGATAACATGAAAAACAAAACAACAATGTTTAATGTGACCTGTTTACGTTAACTATGGCTGCCGTAACCATGGTAACCGTGTTTCTCAATGACAGTTTAATTACACAAGTTGTTTTTTAATTCTTGTTCTTTTACTAAGTTGTGCTAAAACACACAGGTACATGAATCCTGTGGCGGACCCTTGGGGGGCGTACCTGACCCCCAGGTGAGTTCTGGGTCTGAGGGGCGTGGTCAGCCCTCTTCGACATGACGCGCTGGTTCACCTGCCTTCAGTCTGGTGGTGGTTTATGGTGCGTTCACGTTCACACGTTTCATTGTGGACATCTTGTGTCCAAACGGTCGAGTCGGGGCGGGCCGACAGGTGGCGGTAGAGAGCCACGGTGTTGACGGCATTGGGGAGAATTCTGGGAATATCACGAGTCCCAGTCAGGAAAAGACGTAGGAATAATCCAGGATTCCCAACAGGTGACCAAATCCTTTGATTCAAACCCCATTGATCTTTTTTGAGCAGAATCGCTGCTTATTCTCTGATCACAGTTATTAAACCGCTCAGGCCTCAGTCCTCTGTGAGCGGTGTGAACTAATTAGCTGCATCTGTCTCACACACACTCTCACACACACACTCACACACACACGCTCACACACACGGGACTCTTCACAGGCTGTGCATAATTAATGCCTCCCTCTCTCTGCTCTCTAATGATGCCCCCAGGGCATCAAAACACCCCGTATGCACGTGTGTGTGCGCGCGTGTGTGTGTGTTCATGTTACGCCGCTGTTTATGTTGTCATGATACCCCCCCACATACACACACACACACTTCCTGTGTCACGTTTTGATGCCTCCTCTGAGGCGTGTTAACATAAACGTGTTTTAACTTCATTTTTGAGGAAGCGTTTGTTGTGTTGGTTCAAACTGGATGTGTTTACACCACGACACACACCTTCCTTATTATCCCAATTTCACAACATCCCTTTCCCACTTTGGTTGAATTATTCCGCGTTTTTCCCGACCCCCTCTGGGTCGTCTCCGAACACGAACGCCACGCTCGCCCTTTCCTCCTCCTCCGACTGAGACCTAAGCAGCTCGTGTTTTTCCTGTTTTTAACCTTCCATCGTGGTATTCCGACCCCTCCGGGCCGTCAGCAGCCTTTCCTCCTCCTGCCTCCATCTCCGGTTTGGACACGTCTTGGGGGATTTGGAAGTGCCGCCGTCGACCCGCTCCCAGCTGGTCCTGATCCTCCTCCCGCTCGCCGCGCCGGCCAATCAGCATGTTAATCTAAGGCAGCGATGGCCTTCAGCGGCATCTGCTTCCTATTGTAGCCAGGGATTAGAGTGTGTGTGTGTGTGTGTGTGTGTGTGTGTGTGTGTGTGTGTGTGTGTGTGTGTGTGTGTGTGTGTGTGTGTGTGTGAGTGTGTGTGTGTGTGTGTGTGTGTGTGTGTGTGTGAGAACCTTGTGGGGGCTCAGACATCAGCTGTCTTATCGAAAGGTGCGTCGCCGCGACGTTTTCCGCGTTTCCACGCACGCGTGAATCCGTAATGATCCCAGGTCCATCTGCGCCGCCATGGGGGGGGGCGTCCCGAGGTCACGTGACCAGAATGGTCGCGTCAGCCTCTCTCAGAAACGCCACCGTCGTCTCATCGCTCGCCGACGCTGAGCCGCGCGAAACTTCCCCCGGGTGGTCGCCATAGTAACAGACCGCGTCTGGATGTCGGGGTGGGGCAGGGCGGCGTTCTCTTCCTCTCTTTTCCACATCTCCTCCTCCCCACTCTCACTCTCTCTCACACACACACCCACACACACTCTCTCTCTCACACACACACACACACACACACACACACTCTCTCTCACAAACACACACACACACACACTCTCTCTCACACACACCCACACAGACACACTCACACGCACACCTGCAGCAGCTTATTTGCATAAACAGTTGAAGGTCACCTTTGTTTGTGTGTGGGGGTGTGTGTGAGGGAGAGTGAGTGAGCATTTGTGTGTCTGTGTGTGTGTGTGTGTGTGTGTTCTGCAGGCGCAGACAGAACCAGTGATCCTTTTGTGTTGCGGAGAGCACCCCAACAGGCAGAACTGATGATGTCATCGGCGTTTTTAAAAAACAGTTCTAAGCAGTGAAGCTGGGTTTGGATGCAAGTGTGTGTGTGTGTGTGTGTGTGTGTGTGTGTGTGTGTGTGTGTGTGTGTGTGTGTGTGTGTCCTCGTGCCCCACTGCCTCACAGGTAAAAACACCTTTCAGCCTTAAAAAGGCGCGCATAGCGAGGTTCTCCCCTCGCCCGTCCCCCTGGAGCCCCCGACCTCCTCCAGATGTTGCACGGGTGGACGTCGATGGTTCTCTTTTTTTCGACCCCCACGTTTTCGGGGGTGCGGGCGGCGCCGGCGGCTTTTCCCAGAATCCTCCGCTCTCCGGATCCCCGACTCCCCGGTATGATGCGCAGCGCCGCCTCCTGCCAGCAGGGGGCTTCCCTCTGTTCTCCCCCTCGGACCCCTCCTCCCTCTAAGTGACCCATTTTCCCCCTTGTCTCCGGGGGGGTGAGGCAGTGTTGGGGGAGGAGGGGGAGGGGGAGGGGGCGGCAGTTGTGCTTCCCACCTCCTGCCGCTCCCTCACGCTTTGATGCAGAAAAAAGCTGAACTGCAGGAGCGCGCGCGTGTGTGTGTGTGTGTATGTATGTGTGTGTGTCTGTGTGTGTTTGATCACGGTCTTATCTTGTTCCTGTTGAACCTGTTGGGCGTGTGCGAGTCGAGATTATTCATCTCGAAGCCTTTGATGATAGAAACGCTCCTTCTCCCAGCGAAATATGTCGTCTTTTGCATCATCCGGCTCCGATTCGGTTTCGTATCGTAGTTTTTTTTTCTCGTTTTTTTTCCCCCTTTAAATAAAACACACAAAAAAAAGGTTCCGTTGTTGAACATTGAGCCCAGCTGTTTGATCCAGATGTGCGCTGATGAATGAAAACATCATTCTGATATGATTAAGTTGTTATTCCCTCCAGTTTCCTCTCGATTCCCTCCCACCTCTCAGAGCTCGTGCACGTGAGCGTGCACGCTCACCCTTCCCGTCTTTCACCTTTCCCGTCCTTGTCTACCTCTCTCTCCGTCCCCCAACCTCCGACCTTCTTCCCGCCGGGACCTTTGCAGGTTATTTTCCCGCCTTCGCAGGTCCGTCGGTTATTCCGAGGACAGATATTCCGGGGCTGCTCCGGCTGCGCGGGTGCCGCCTGCATGTGCGTGCCGGGCGCGCGCATGCATATTTCATGTGATGTAGGTGGCGCAGACGCGTGGAGGAGGGCGATGAGGGCAGAGATCAGCCTGGCGCGGAGCCACGGCTCCGGCCGATGTAAACGGGGAGCGCTGACCGGCGTCGGGCGGAACGGCGGTACCTGACGCTCCGGATGTTTACGCGTCATCGGAAAACGTATACGGAGCCAGCTCCCTGCTGTCGTTGACCCCAGTTAACACTTCCATATTTCCAGCTGCTCCGTCTCCTCCTGTCAACAGCTGGTGTGTGTGTGTGTGTGTGTGTGTGTGTGTGTGTGTGTGTGTGTGTGTGTGTGTGTGTGTGTGTGTGTGTGTGTGTGTGTGTGTGGTTTGCACAGCTGGCGGGCTGCAGCCACTGATAACAGACGGAGCGTCTGCAGAGGAGCGCGCTCACGTTGAACCTGCGGATCTTCGGTTCCGCGGCAACGTTTCGCGAAACCGTTCGCCCGTGCGGATCGAGTTGTGTCAAGAACGATCTCGTCTGCGCTCGGGTGGAGACGCCAGGCGGTGTAGTAGGCACACCTGACCAGCAGGTGGCGAGAGCGAGCCAGCACGCGTGTGTTTTTGTGCTCGGATGTCGGAGGGAGCGCGGCGTCGCGTCCCCGGCCGCGCCGCAGGACGTGCTTGTGAGGCGTGTCACGCGTTCCCCGGCCCCTTCGTTCCGCCGACCCGGCCCCGTTTCATCTGGATGTGCGCCGCCCGCTCCCAAACAGGTCCTCGTCTTTCATGTGCTGCTGATGCGGCAGGTGGGGCCTTTTGAAGGAGCCTTTGATGTCAGCGCACTCCGTAATGGGAGAGGAGAGGAGAGGTGTGTGTGTGTGTGTGTGTGTGTGTGTGTGTGTCATGACAACGTTTCATGACAGTTATTGATAACATGAAATATCAATACTCATTTTGTTGAGTCAATTATTCATACGATTGATTGTCTTATTCATTCATGATCTGAAAGGGAAAATGTTCTCAAAAGTGACGCCCTTGTTTGTTTGTTGTTATTTTCGAGCCTCTAAGGTGACGTTTATGCAACAACGTAGGTTTTCCAGAGTAATTACGGTTGTTTTATCCGTGTTTTTTGAACCCGTTGCTGCTCAGAGGGCGATAATCTGCTTTTTAACAATAAAAGGAAATTCAGACAAACGACCCAAAACCATAAATAAGGGACATCAGAGTGTCTCTTAATCATAAATATACCAATTTATTAAAGATTTACGCCATTCAGACTTTTTTTGATGGTATTAAAGATGAAAAATTCTGAGATTATTTTAGTAAAGGGAGAAAGTTTCTGCCGGTTTAATCTCGGTTAATCCCAGTAATAATCCACAAGCCCTCGGTCTTGTCGGGGTGGAGGATTGTAATCCCCACCACCCCCTCTAACGGGAGGACGCGCACGCTCGCCTCAGCTCGGCCTCACGCCGCCTTTACCTGGGGGGAGGGTGGAGACCAGGTGAGCTGCCGTGGCTCCTCCCACTCACACACACACACACACACACACACACACACACACACACACACACCTGGGAGGGTCCCAGCAGGTGGCGCTGTGGGTCAGCCCCCACCCTCATCACGTTGAGAACAGAGTTTGGTCCCAAACGGGTGGAAGAGTGTCACACTCTGTTGCTGCATTTATATAAAATAATAACGTAATTTAATACTCCTCTCCCCCTGGTGGCAGGCTGCAGAATAGGTCAAGTCAGGACATTTAATCTGGAGCAGAGATCAGTGTGACCCTCATCTATCGCAGGAGGTTTGATGTGTGTATCTATATCTTCATATATCACATGTAGCGTTGCTCAAGAGCGAGTTGACCACAGGAACTGAGCAGTTCTGGTCCGTGTGTGTGCACGCGCGTGTGTGTGTGAGTGTGTGTGAGGGAGATGGAGGCTCCGCCCTGCTGCGTGCAAGCGTGAAAACCAGGGCTGGAGCGTCTGCGCCGCTCCCTGATGTCGATGGCCCGCTGAACGGCTTTAGTAACGGTCGCTCGGCTTTAGTAACGCGTCTCCTCTCTGCTGGGGCTCACACGCCGTGTCGAGGTACGACACGTCCCACATTTATTTGTGTTCAGGCGGTGACGTTTTCAAGGTGTTCATTTAAGGCTGACCCCGAATGAAATTCAGAGCGAATCACTACTGTATAGAATATTGATTTTAGACGCAAAAATGTGATGGCAGAAGTAAAATCATAATCCACAAAAGATTCCCAATGAGTAAAATAAGTAAAAAAGGAATATAAATGCTTCTCTGATGAGGCTGAGGCGTGTTTGAGGCTCCAGATCCGCTCTCGTCTGGGAATCCGCTCCGGGTTTTGCTTCCGCCGCCGGTCTGTGTGTGTCTGCGCGCGCCCGCCCTCTCGCGCACACACACACTCTCTCCCTCTCTCTCACACACACACACACACGCTCAGTCGTGCAGGCGGAGCAGCGGAGGAGGCCACGGGGGGAGCGCAGGCTGCTGGGCCCGTTGTGTCGCTGTCAGGCAGGCTGAGGGGGGGGACGCCGGCCCGGCTCCCGGCGGTCTGAGCCCGCCGCGCATTTGAATCACAATCGGGAACGCCGAGGAGGTGAAGCGAGGCCCGGCCCGGCCCGCCGCGGGGGATGTGCACACACAATGGGAGCCGCCGCCGCCACCGCCGCACAGGCACGTTGGAATAATATTTACCCGTGAGCCTGCTGGAGGGGGGGGGGTCGGGGGGCGAGAGGTGGACCGAGGAGCATCGAGGAGCATCGAGGAGCCGTCAAAACCTGCTGGGAAGTCCGCCGCGCGTCCGCCAGTTCGGATTCCGCCGGGATGAGCGCGGAATGCGTTTCCTGCGTCGACGTCCGCGCCGGTCGCACATCTGGACGAGTGGGGGGGGCGGCGGCGGCGGCGGCGGGGGCGTCTCTCTCGTCCGCTCCTGAAGTAGACGAACATCGCCCGGGCGCACCGCTCCCGAATTTTAACGAGGTGGGAGGACTGGGAAGAGGAGCGGGACCGAGAGGGGGGTTTCTTTCTTTTCTTTCTTTCTTTTTTTTTTTGGATGAAGGAAGTGAAGAGGCGTTCTGAGGAGTATTCCGTCGCTCAGGGATGTTCTTGCTCGACGGCGACTGCGCTGGAAGCATGGAGAGAAGCGTTCCCCAGAGGAAGACCGTCTACAGGATCTCCCTCACCTTGGTCAAGAGGGAGAGCCTGGACGGCGAGGACGAAGCCCGGAAGCCCGAGAACCCCAAGGCGGGCCTGTTCGGGCGCGAGGGGTCGGCGGAGATCGCCCGGAGCGGGCTGCTGGAGCAGCTGAAGGAGGTGGAGGACGAGTCGGAGGAGCTGGCGGCGTCCCGCGGGTTCATGAGGAACTTCCGGACGTTCAGCACGGGGCAGCTGGAGCTGGGGAGGCTGAAGATCACCAAGAGGCTTCTGCTCCAGAGGGACGCGCCGGGGAGGGCCGCGGAGCACGGGAGGGAGGGGGGCGCTCCGACGGGGACCCGGGAGGGGGGGGGGGCGGCGGGAGGTCCGGGGGAGGATCCGAGCGGGAAAGCTCCGCCGCCGCCGGAGAACGGGAGCGCCAAGAAGAAGATGAGGCTGCTGAAGGCGAAGAGCATGGAGGAGAAGGGCAGCGACCCGCCCGACGGGAAGGCGCCCGCCAGGAGCAACGGGAAGGCGGCCAAGGCGCCGTCTCCCGACACCGCCCCCCCACCCAAGAGCGCCCCCCCCGGCCTCCTGCGGCGCAGCTTCAGCTTCCGCCACTGGAGCGGCGGCGAGCTGCTGCGCCTGCGCGCGCTGTCCAAGGAGAAGCACCACAGCAGCTCCGGCTGCATCGGCGGGGACCCCGAGGCCCCCGCCGCCGCCGCCGCCGCCCCGCCGCCGGCCCCCCACCTCACCGCCGCCCGCCAGAAGAGCCGGACCCTGGAGGTGGGCGCCGTCCTGAAGAAGACGGACTCCATGTCGGAGCTGAGCCGCTGGGAGAGGGCGCGGGGCGGCAAGAACCGGACCCTGGACAACAGCGACCTGCTGCGGCTGTCCGAGGAGAAGGACGGCCCGGGGGGGGGCTTCCTCTACAGGGGGGGTCCCGGTCCAGCGAGAGGCGCCTGGTCCGGTTCTTCAGCGGGATCTTCGCCAGGAGGGACGGGGCGTCGACCTCCACGCCCGCGGGCAGCCCCAGGACGGACCGGTCCCTCCAGAGGACCAAGAGGAGGGTCCTGTCGCAGTCCAGCTCCGAGAGCGTGAACGGAGGCGGCGCTGAAGGTAAAGGCTCCTGTCGGGGGCGGGGCCGAGCCCCCCCCAGGAGGACAGGCGAGGGGTGTTTGCTTTGGGCAGCAGGGTGATGTTTGTCTTTCATTACTGCTTCAGTCTCAGCTGAGCTCAGAATCAAAGATCTGAACACACAAATGCCCAAAACCATCAACACCAAGGTAAACCTGGGGGGGGGGGGCAGATGGGGGGGTTAACAGCAGGTCTGACATCGAGGGGAGGTGACGGCCAGAGGAGAAGCTGGAGGTCAGGGCGCTTCTTCTGTCTTTACCTAAACCCCCCCCCGGGTGTCCTGAGGGTTCCGGTTCCCTCCCGTCGCCGCGGAAACAAAGACGGCGCGAGGAAGCGCAGTTGTTGCGACAGATGTTGGAGCCTGCGTTCCAGCTGCGGCGGTGCTCGCACGTCGACGCCTCCGCGGGCCTGGGAACGCACAGCGGTCCCTTCAGCCTGCGTGCGTGCGTGCGTGCGTGCGTGCGTGCGTGCGTGCGTGCGTGCGTGCGAGCTCAAAGGGCGAACCTGACCTCCAGCTCTGATTTTGCGCTCCTCCGTCGGCGTGAACTCGCCGCTCCGCCGCAGTCGGAGGTTTGAGGAGGCGAGCGAGCGCAAAATGGGAATGTTTGTGACCGTCCGCCCCACGTTTTTTTTTTTTTCCTCCTGCGGCCCTCGGGTACAGAACGCTGCGCATCCTCTCGCGATAAACAACGTGTTTTAGCCTCTAGCGGCTCTGTGGTGAGCCTGGGAAGGTTCCAGGACTGTTCCAGGACTTTCCAGGACTGTTCCAGGACCAAAGCAGCTCCACCTCTGCAGTGGCTCAACCTGCTTCCTGTGGGTGAGAGCCCCTCGGGCGGGGGGATTCTCGGCCTCTCAGGGCGGCCCCGGCACTTTGCCGAACAGGTTCAGCGGTGTGTGTGTGTGTGTGTGTGTGTGTGTGTGTGTGTGTGTGTGTGTGTGTGTGTGTGTGTGATGAGGTGCAGGGAGGAGCCAGGAGGCCGCAGCCTCCACATTTTTAGCATTCCTGAGTCCGAGTGGCTGCAGGTCGCAATCAGGAGTAACCCTGACAGATAACGGCTGCTGGAGGGTCACGTGTAGGCGCGTGAGGTGTGTGTGCGTGCGTGTGTGTGAGGGTGTGTGTGTGAGGGTGTGTGAGCAGGAAATGGACCAGATGACAACACTGATAGTTGAGTGGAGGTCGTTAAAGGTAATTATGAGCCATCAATTTACTCTCAGCCAACAGAAAAGCTGCCACGCCAACAAAGACGATGACTGAAGGGGAATATTAAGATCGTGAGATTATTTTAGGGAGGCGGAATCTCGCTCCCGATTCAGGAGGACTTTGTTGGTCTTTGATGTCACGTGACTGCTTTCATCTTCATGGCCGTGTTTTTTTTTTTGATGACTGACGCAATTAATTCAGCTCAGGAGAAATGTTTAACACCTTGCTTTAATCTGAGCCTCCGTGGACGACCCTTAATGCTTCTCTTATCTGACCTCACTGTGTGTGTGTGTGTGTGTGTGTGTGTGTGTGTGTGTGTGTGTGTGTGTGTGTGTGTGTGTGTGTGTGTGTGTGTGTGTGTGTGTGGGTCCATCTATAGGGAGTAAACATAGGGGTATGTACATGTAAAGGGTGTGGGTATGGGCGTATTCGAGGTCTCTGCTTGTGTGACCTACATCCACACTGATGCAGAAGTAATACACACTTACACCCTCTCGCACACACACTCTCACACACACTCACACACACGCACACTGGTGGTTGGAGTTTCATCTCTCGCTCCTGCACATGAATCAAGCTGTTTCTTCGTTAAAGCGACTTTGATCCCGTTTGCTGCTTTCCCTTCATGTATAAACCACACACACACACACACACTCACACACACACACACTCACACACACACTCAGAGTGATACTTGAGTCTCTTACAATGGGTGTAATAGGGAGAAAATCCCATTAGCTGAGATGCTGCAGGGGGCCCAGCGATGGAGTGATGATGGAGGGATGACCCTCCTCCATTTGTCCCTCCTTGTTTGTCACTTTCTTTCCCCCCTCTTTACTTTTCCTTCCATGTTTACATCCACCCCCATCCCTCTCTTTTCAACTCTTAACATGTTAATTCCCAACATACACACACCTCATGTATTCATTCATTCACTCTTTACACATCCATCCATTCGTTTGCATTCCTAATATTAGATTAGTCATTACAATGTATAATTCACATGTGGTAGCATTCAGTGTGTTCTCTGAGCTGTGGTTTACATTTGTGGTACCACTTCACCTGCAACCACACACACACACACACACACACACACTCACCATTCCACTTCTAAAGGTAAAACAAGGTAGCAGTTTTACTGGTTTTCTAACAAATATTATTCACCAGAGCGGGATCAGGGCGCCGCTCTGTCAGCTCTTTACGCCGTTCGCCTGCGAGTTGGCACGTCGTCCGTCGTGTTTGCTGACGTTTGGCGTCGCCGTCGAGTCCTCGAGGTGGGGGACGGTGGGATGTGAGAACTGGGACGAGGACCGTCCTGGATACGAGTCTCCGAGGCGGGACGTTATTTCTGTCTGCCTGCTGCTTACCAGGGGGTCAGGCCAGTGGAGCACCGGTGTGTGTGTGTGTGTGTGTGTGTGTGTGTGTGTGTGTGTGTGTGTGTGTGTGTGTGTGTGTGTGTGTGACTGACTGACTGACTGACTGACTGACTGACTGACCTCAGATTCCACATATCTGACTATCTGGAGGGGTTTTCGGGGGGCGTTCCGCCCCGTTCGCGGACGGCCGACTGCTTCGGGGGCGGTGATATCACTCAGACGGCCCCGGGGTCGAGAAGTCGCTCGCCCGTCTGAGACACCGAGGGCTGTGTGCGGTTTTGTGACGCGGGTCCACAGGAAACCGCCGATAATTGCGCAAAGCGCGCCGGATTCTGAAATAGTCCGCAGCGGCGTGGGCCCGTGAGGCGGGGGCTCGCTCGTGTTTGGAAAGCGGCGAGGCGAGAAGTTTTACTGGTGTCGTTCAGGCTTTTGGTTGGGGATCCACATTTAAATGCAGCCGCAACACTTGTCATCTGTTATGTCCCCCACACACACACACACACACACACACACACACACACACACTTGGTGCTTATTAGCCGTCTGCTGTGTCGCTTCATCGCTTCATTGGCAGAGGTTGTGCTGGGGTCAGAGAGCGGGTGTGTGTGAGTGTGTGTGTGTGTGTGTGTGTGTGTGTGTGTGTGTGTGTGTGCTTCAAATTCTCCTGCCCACTTCCTCCTCACACCCAAATTGGACCTAGTGGTGTGTGTGTTTGTGTGTGCGTGTGGTGCGGGGGGATGTGTTCCCTTATTTGACCAAGCTGTTGGAAGCAGTGAAGTAGCACATTCCCTCTTACAGCACACACACACACACTCAGACACACACACACACACTCAGACACACACACACAGACATGTTCAAATGGTTACAGCAGTCTTGTACGTTATGCTTCACAGCCAGCACTCTCTGAGTGACAGTAAGGAGAGTGTGTGTGTGTGTGTGTGTGTGTGCCTGTGTGTGTGTGTGTGTGAGAGACAGAGATGGAGATATTGAGTGACAGAAGTGTTCCGACCCGAGTGGAACACATTTATCTGCCATGCTGACTGGTTTTCAGGCTCTTCCTCTGGGTCTTCGCCTGTGTTCACCCGTCTCTTTCCATGGACGTCGTTGTTAAAGGACTATTCCGCACATTTATCCTGATCCTGCAGTTAAAGGGCTTCTTTCTCTCCTAATGGGGGGAAAAGAACGGCTCCACCCTGATGTGATTCCTCATTAAAACAAAGACCAACCTGTATGTTGGCCTGTGGCACACACACCTTAAATTTAACGAGTGTGTGTGTGTGTGTGTTTGCGGGTGTGTTTCCTGTCCCTGACTGTCCACGTCTTAATCCGTTACCGGTCCAGTGACGTTGACGCGCCAGAAGAACGTCAGTGTTGTTTAAAGCTCTTATGCAAGGCGCAAATCCATCTGAGCGCCGAGGACAAGGACACACACACACACACACACACACACACACACACACACACACACACTCTATCTGCACCATCAGCAGTAAAGTTCTCCAGATTTAGCTCTTCATATTTTGACCTGTGCCCAGTTTCCATATGGAAGATGGGAATGATGTAAACTGGTTGAAACTCTCCCCCTCTCCCTCCCTCCCTCTCTCCCTCCCTCCCTCTCTCTCCCTCCCTCCCTCTCCCTCCCTCTCTCTCCCCCTCTCCCTCCCTCCCTCTCTCTCCCCCTCTCCCTCCCTCCCTCTCTCTCCCCCTCCCTCTCCCTCCCCCTCCCTCCCCCTCCCTCCCTCTCCCTCCCTCTCTCTCCCCTCTCTCTCCCCTCTCTCTCCCCTCTTCCTTCTCTCTCTCCTTCCTCCCTCTCTCCCTTTCTCTCTCCCAATCTCTCCCTCCCCCTCTCTCTCCCCTCCCTCTCTCTCCCTCTCTCTCTCCTTCCTCCCTCCCTCCCTCTTTCTCTCCCCCCCCGTCCATCATGCCTGTCCTCCCAGTAGAAGCAGTACTTAGATAACAAAGTGAGCTGTAATCAGAGCGGAAGCTGAGCGAGCTGGTGGAAGTGAAGCCGCTAATTAACCCCAAACCAACACGCACGTCGCCATAGCGATGACACGCGCGCGCGCGCACGCGACAAAGCGGCGGCTTGAAACCGGGACACGACCCCGCGCCGCCTCTTGATTGATGCGCTGCTTTGTTCAGCGCCGCCCCACGGTACACACACGCTGCTCCACGGGAGCAACAACTGGAGGTGGAGGGTTAAATTACCGATGTGTGTGTGTGTGTGTGTGTGTGTGTGTGTGTGTGTGTGTGTGTGTGTGTGTGTGTGTGTGAAAGGGGGGGTCACCCATCTGTCAGAGGAGACAGCCCTCAGTGGTTCATTAATGGGTGTGATAACACTGACTGTTTCACACCAGCTAATTCTCTTTGGTAACAAGCGATTCATCTACGTTGAAGTGTGTGTGTGTGTGTGTGTGTGTGTGTGTGTGTGTGTGTGTGTGTGTGTGGGGGGAAGGTTTACCCTGCTGATTAAAAGCTTGATATTTAGGTCAGTCGGTCTGTGAGTGTTAAGCTTGCAATTGCGCAAGCGTGTGTGCACGCGCATGTGTGTCTGCATGTGTGTGTGCGTGCGCGTGTGTGTGTGTGTATGCGTGTGTGTGTTCATCTGCTGGAATGCGTCTTTTTTCTGCGATGCGGCCGATCGATGACGTTTGCCTCGCGCTCGCCTCCCCGGAGCAACAGCTGGAGCCGTTAACAGCTGGACGCGGATCTGCGCGTTATCGCCCGCCCCTCGCCGTCGACCGCCGCCGCGGTCGTTTCCACGCCGACGGCTAAATAACCAACGGCGAAGGGCCTCGGCCCTCGGTCAGCCGTCTGTGCGAGCGTGGACGAGCCCCCCGCTCTTAAATATTCATGCGTTGTCGCTCAATCGCTGCCTCTGTCCTCACACCTGCTGCGCCCCACACACTCACACACTCACACACACACACACACTCACGCACACACACACACACACCCACCCCAGGTGGCCGCAGCGGGCTGGAAGCCTCGCCTCGGCCTCTGGGAACAGCTGGTCGGCCCGCGGGAACGCCGCACAAGGACCGCCGTTGTCCGCGGCGTGGGAATCGGGGAGCGGGCTGTCGCGCCGCCAGATCGCCATCCTTCGCCGCGCCGACGACAGTTGCTGTTGGGGAGCTCGCGGCCAGACCCGGATCGCGTTTCTCGGCGAACGAGCTCCTTCGGGCTTTAGCGGGAAATCTGCAGCTGGAACGCCGTCTGATGGTGAACAGCGAGCAGCCTCAGGTCAGAGCTGGGGTCAGGGGTCAGCAGCCCCTCGCCCTCGGGAGGTCGGGGGGGCGAGTGGAGAGGAAGCAGCAGCGGGGAGACGGGCGCTCCGACGTTCCGGTTTTCGGAAGAGCGGGGAGAACGGAGAAGATCAGAGATCAGCTGAGGAAGTCACATGATCACTTTAGTCGTCTCTCACGTTGATCAGATCCCCTTTATTACAGCTCCTCCCCCAGACTGGTGCTCATGGTCTCTCTGGGCCTCACACACACACACACACACACACACACACACACACACACACACACACTGTTACATACACACACACACACACATACTGTTACACACACACACACACACAGATATGGAAATGTGGAAGAATTCCGCCCTTTTCTCGCACTAATGAAGAAAAATGAAGACAACTGTTTTTCCTTCGGGGGCGTTTTCTCTCGTCTTCTCCTCTCGACCGCGGCGGAGCGGGGACGTGATTCGTTCAGCGCGGGCCGATGCGATTACAGCGATTCCTTCAAGGCTGAAATCGAAGACCGCGATGCTGCGGTCTTCAAATGGGGGGGTCCTCATGTGGGGCCGTCTAAAACGCCTTCCCACCGTTTCCCTACCTCCCTTTTGGATGTAGCGACACATCTGGACCGTTCGTGCAAACGTGTGACGTTGGCGCGGCGCCCCGTCGTGTCCCAACGCTCCCGTGTCCCAACGCTCCCGTTTCCTGCTTCACACGTCGACTTTTCCATCCGCGTCCTAAATGTCGTGGTGTTATTGTCACACCTGAACAAACGAGCAGACCAACAGAAGGTGTACAGTTGCATGACATAAGTCCTCACGTGTGTGTGTGTGTGTGTGTGTGTGTGTGTCAGTCATTACCTGTCTGACTGGTTTAATTACAACAGACAAAAGCACGTTGACAGACAGGAACACACTCAACTACCACTGATGTAAACACGGGATTCACTGCTGGTTGGAAGCTTTTGTTGTGTCTGTGAACACACACACACACACACACACACACACACACACACACACTCGCACCGTGGTTAAAAACGCTCCTCAAGACGTGGGTGAAGAAGCCGACGGGGTGCGGGGCGAAGGCTGAGATAATACGATGCCGCGTGTGACTGATGAGGTCGTGCAGCTGATTTGTCTCAGCCAGGCGGCGGTTTAACCCCCAACACACACACACACACACACCACACACACACGCATTTGTACACCCTGCCCTGAGGGGAGGAACAGTCAGACTCCACCCATGAGCCCACTGTGTGTGTGTGTGTGTGTGTGTGTGTGTGTGTTCGTTAAGACAAAAGTAGCATTAAAGATCATTTATTCGAACTTGCCAGTTTGTGTCACCCTGCAGCGATGAGTGTGTGTGTGTGTGTGTCTGTGTGTGTGTGTGTGTTTTGCTGTGATAAAAACAAGCCGTTCTTGTGGCTCCGTTCTTCCCTGTTTAATCCACGTGTGTGTATTCCTGGTGACTCTTCAGCGCTCCTTGTTCACTCGCTTTATTTTGCTCTGAATACTCCCGAGTCTCCCGGGTTGACCCTTGACCTTTGTCGGGGACAACGGCGTGACCTCTGCCAGGCTTCCGTCTGATATCGGGGACACGCCAGACCCGTCTTTGTCTCAGCGTTGGTCCCGGAGAGAGGGAAGTCCAACGTGAGGGGGTTGAAGCTGGAGCTCCCAGTGCTGCTGTTGTCCACAGCTGAGTGTAATCACACACACACACACACACACACACACACACACACACACACACACACACACACACACACACACACACACACACACACACACACACACACACACACACACACACACACACACACACAGGGGTTTGTCTTAGGGCCTGTCTCTCTGTGAGGCGTCTCCAGCGTGCTTTTCCAGCCTGTACTGGGGCACCGGGTCCTCCAGACTGGGAGCACTGGGCAGCTCTGTGGCCTAACGGGGGTAGTGGTGGGGGGGGGTCAGATTTTCCATCATCCCTCTTGTTTTCGGGAGAGGGGTGTTTGTCTTTATTCTTCCCGATGCCCCCCCCACGGGTGTTTTTATCGCTCCCGGCTCAGGATCTGAACATCCGTGATGGGAAAACCTGACGCCCCCCACAGACCCCCCAACCCCCCAGGCTTTTATCGTGTTCATCCCACGCAGCAGCACAGAGGACGCCGCGTTACTGGAATACCGCTCTGCTGCGGCGTTCCAGACCCTCAGAAGGAGCTGGAACGCTTCAGCCTTGGCCAGGCGGTGGTTGGCGTTTCCAGTTTGTTTGTTTTTTTTTGGGGGGCGTGTCTGGGAGCCGGTGCGGCGCCGCCCCTCCCTCTTGTGTTTGCTCTCAAACATCAGACTCAAACCAGTTCCAGGATCCCGAGCTGCGGCGTTCCCGCGCACGACGACGTGTCCGGGGAGGCTCCATCAGGACATCTCCGTGGGGGGGGGGGGGGGCGGGGGTGACATCATCTCCTGATGGCGCGGACCATCGCCGATACCCTGCCCTCGGCTTCGATGGGCCCACTCACGTGGAGGTCCAGCTGTTAGCAGGCCGGTGTGTGGCTGCCAGAGGCTGTTTGGAGGTCAGACCCCCCCAACATCTGGGGCTGGGAGACTCTTTATGGGGGGGTTATGGGGGGTGGGGGGAGGGAGGGACGGAGAGACGGGGACAGAGGGATGGGGGGGATGTCCCTGGTAGAAAGAGTTTACCTACCTACCAACTGATGCAGGCCCTCTCTCTCCCCCCCTCTCTCTCCCCTCTCTCTCCCCCCCCCCCCCATATATGCCTATATACATCATATGTGTAGATCTTTCTCATTTCATACCAGTTTTATTGCTCTTCTCTGGTTGGAACTTCAGCTGGAGTTCAGTCTGCTCGGCACACGTTTGGTCTGCAGCCACGTGTGTGAGAGTGTGTGTGTGTGTGTGTGTGTGTGTGTGTGTCTGTGCTGGCTGGCTGCCACCTGTTCTTTATTGTCTGTAAACTGTCTCTCTTATCTGGGCCTTGTGTCGCAGCTCCCTCGTTTGTCTTGCTGCTTTGATGCTTTGATGATGCCTTCGAGATGAGGCGCGTCTCTCCCCTCGCCCGTCGTCCGTCTCACCCGCTTTGGCGTTTAACGTCCCCCCCTCCCCGCCGCGTGCGCGCGAACCGTCGGTACCCGGGGGCTCTGATGGACGGGCTTCCCTCTCCAGCGCTACCGCCGTCCCTCGATCGCCACATCTGGCCGCCACGTCCCGAGCGTTCCATCGGGGCCCGGCGCGAAGGTCCTGTTCGCCGCTGCGCTCGCGTTGGCGCCTTCTGGGTGGAGAAGCTGCTCGATTGTGGGGGAACGGCGTTGACGCGTGCCTCTGGGGGCCGAAGCCGGGCTTTCATTTGCATCTTTGATCTGGTCTCAATTTACCCCCCCCTCACCCCCCCCCCCCTTCCTCCTCGCTCTCCAGAACCATGTGTGGGTTCTCTTTTGTTCTGGTGCTTTTCCGGTCCGTCGACGTTCCAGCTCGGGCCCCGTCGAGGCAGATCCCACGTGGGGCGCGTCCTCTGGGTCGGCGGATCCACGTGTTGGCGCCATTAGATGGGTCCTTCACATCGGGGGAGATCTTTCGGGGTCAGTCGCGCTGCCCCTCTCCTTCGAGGAACCACGGGAGAGAATGTTACCTCACGGCGAGGTGTCCTCGTGATAGTCTCCAGCTCTCTTTCCAGTGGAGGGATGGAGGGATGGAAGGATGGAGGGATGGAGGGAGGAGTGTGTCCTGAGCAGAGCGGAGGAGACCTTCATCTGTTTTCTGTCTCATTGCTCTCCAGATCTTCTCACACACTCCTGCTGTTGCTGTCAGCTGCCTCGTGTGTGTGTGTATATGTGTGTGTGTGCGCGCGTGTGTGTGTGTGTGTGTGTGTGTGTGTGTGTGTGTGTGTGTGTGTGTGTGTGCGTGTGTGTGTGTGTGTGTGTGTGCTGTGTCTTTTTTTCCTGCCCTGGCTCCAACAACAGCAGGGCTGAGTTGACGGAGAGATGGATGGAGTTCAGGTGTGCCGCCCACATGTTCGCAGATGTTGTTCCTCTCCTTTATCACACACACACACACACACACCTCCCCACACACACACACTCGCCCAGTGCGGTTGTGTTGCGTCACGTGACCTCGGGTACCGGCCGGCTCACCTGTGGGGCTCAAACGTGGCGGGGGCTGGAACATCAGGAGCTCCAGGCGGGGTCACCTGGCCCAGTGGGCGATGTTCGGGCCCTACTGGGAACCAGTGGAGGGGAAACTGGAGGACCCCCGAAAACAGGAAGCAGCTGGATCAACATCCTGCCTGGCAGAGAGGGAGGGGTCGCGGGACACAGGCGGGCGTTTGTGGAAACTACAATCCCCCCTGTGTGTGTGGGGGTGTGTGTGGGGTGTGTGTCCTCACAAACAGGCTCACTTTCTGGGTTCTCCAAGACTGATAGCAACCACATACACACACACACACACACACACACACTCACAAACACAAACACACACACACACACACGGATATTAAGTCCAAAAAAATAAGATTTTTGAGGCTTTGACCCAATAAATTGTGGATTCAATTACATCAAACCGTCACTGATCAGTTAATCAATCACTGATAATCAATCGCTCATAATCAATCGCTCATAATCACCTTAATTGAGTCTCATTATCTAAAATCTAAACCTTGAAGGATCTTAAAGGAAAATGCTGCATTCCAGTTCTGGAGTAGTGACCTGCAGCGCTGGTCTCATCCTTTATTATTCTCAGGGTCTCTCTCTCTCTCTCTCTCTCTCTCTCTCTCTCTCTCTCTGTCTCTGTCTCTCTCTCTCTCTCTCTCTCACCCTTACCCATTTCTCTGTCTCACCCCCTCTCTGTCTTTCTCCCTCTCTCTCACCCCCCTCTCCCTGTCTCTCTCTATCTGTCTCACCCTCCTCTCCCTGTCTCTCTCTATCTGTCTCACCCCTCCCTCCCCCTCCCTCTCCCCCCTCCCTGTCTCCCTCGATCTGTCTTGCCCCCCTATCTCTATGTGTCTCTCTCCCTCTCTCACCCCCCGTCTCTTTCTATCTCTCTGACCTCATCTCCCTGTCTCTCTCCCTCTCCCCCTCTCTCTCCCCCCCCTCTCTCTCTCTGGTGGAGAGACATATCAAGTGTGTAGGCTGACACAGATTGCTGCTGCTGAATTAATAAAGGGGGCTGAGGGCTGAGTGGACGTGGCCCACTGGCCTACTTATCACCGAGGGTGTCTGAGTGGAAACGCGTCTGCGGGCGGCGCCGCCGGGGGGGGGGGCGACCCGCGCCGCCTTCTGGTGGTCCGACCGCGTCAGTCGCACGCTCGACCTTTATGTTATCCGTTTAGCTTCGGCCTCACTCGTCTGAGTCACAGAGAAATCTCCCTTTTCCCCCCAGTAGATTAAAAATGTGTGTGTTTTTGGAGGACTTTGACGGTGTGGGGAAGTGTGAAGTTCCCCGTGTGTGTGTGTGTGTGTGTGTGTGCGTGTGTGTGTGTGTGTGTGTGTGGAGAGAGAGAGATTACTTTCTGATGGCACCTTCCTGATAACGCTGATATCACCACATTACAATAACAGAACTTTGACAGCTGAGCGCGAACAAAAGCTCTCTTTGTGTGTGTGTGAGTGTGAGTGTGTGTGTATTTGTGTGTGTGTGAGTGTGTGTGTATTTGTGTGTGTGTGAGTGTGTGTGTATTTGTGTGGGGGTGTTGGGGGTGTGTGTGTGAGTGTGTGTGTATTTGTGTGTGTGTGTGAGTGTGTGTGTATTTGTGCGAGTGTGTGTGTGTGTGTGTCTGCCTAACATCGATTCGTCTCCAACACCCCTCGTTTCCCATGACCCCTGAGCCGCGCTGCCTCCGCTGCGGATCTCGAGAACCCGAGTCGAGCTCTTCCGTCCGCCTCGGCCGAGCGAGGAGGCGCGGCGTTCGCTCAGACGCGGGAAAAACGGTTCCGCCGTCGCCCTGGAGACGGGACGAACTCTGGAAAACGAGTGCGCGCGTGTGGAAAAGGGCCCCGCCCTCGCCTCGCTCTCGTCCAACCTGCCACGCCGCCGCCCCGTCGGCGTTTCCGTGGGACGGCGTCTCCGTGTCCCGGTTGTCCCACGACCCCTGAAGGCACCGCGCTGACCCCCCCCGCCTGTCTTTGTGTCCGCAGATGCGTTCGTGAACAGTCAGGAGTGGACGCTGAGCCGGACGGTCCCGGAACTCAAAGTGGTGAGTGATCCAGGCGGAACACCGCCCCCCCCCGCCTCACAGATGGCGCTCTAACCCCCCCTCGTCTCCCCCAGGGCATTGTGGGTAACCTGGCCAGCGGTAAGTCGGCGCTGGTGCACAGGTACCTGACGGGCACCTACGTCCAGGAGGAGTCGCCCGAAGGTGAGCGATCCCGCCCCCCGATCCCGCCCCCTCGCTCCGGGTCCTGGCTGGATCCGTTCTCCGACCGGAGCGTCCGAGCGTAACCGGATTTACCCGGAATCCCCTCCTCCGTCCAAGATTAGTTCGCTCAAATAAATAAACGATAACCCAAAGTAGATTACGGGAGGGCGGGGCCGATAAACCGCGGCGGGATTAAAATCCCGCAGGGCGGAGTAAGACGCCGGCGACCTCGCTCTTCCGCACGCGAGCGCCGCCCCCCCCTTCCACCTGCGTGTCTGAGGAAGCTCCTAAATCCCGACCGAGCGGGCCTCGTCTCCCGTAACCGTCGAGTAACGGCGATCCCCTCTCCCGACGTTCCGCCGCAGCGATCTCGGAATCATCCCGTGACGAGAGCCGGCGGGATTCGGGCGCCATCAAAGTTTAATGGCGGCGACTCCCGCTGCACTTTGCGCCAGTTTCTCCTCGGAACTCCTGAATGTTTCATCCCCGTGTAGCCGTTTTCCCGCTCCCGCCCCGCGGAGCCGTCCATATTCCTCATCCAATATTAACGCCGCTCGGCTGCCAGCTCGCCCACGTTCCGCCGAGCGCCGCGGCGTCCTCGGGCGAAGACCCACTTCTGCCAAACCCTCCGCTTTAATATTTCACAGCCGGCTCTTTCCTCTCCCGACGCTCACGGAAACGTCCCGGAAGCGTCGGACCGGTGGGATTATCATCCTCGACCCTCGGCAGGCGCATCCGTGAAACCCCGCCCCCCCTCCTCTCCCCCCCCGCCCTTCCAGCGCTGCTCCGAACGGGCCCTTCCAGCTCCGACATTCCCAGATTAAACAACAGGAGCATTCCGGGGAGCAGCGGCTTTAAACAAAGTGCCCGTCGTCGATGGAAACCGGTCATTACCCGACGTTTCTAAAAGTGGTTCCAGCGGCGTATAGAAACCCCCCCCCTCCCCCTCCCCCCCTCCCCCCTCCCCGCTTCCCGTCCAACCGCGGAGGGAATGGTATATTTAAGCGTCTCTCCCCGGAGCTAATTGACTTTTCCTGACCTCCTTGTTTCCCCCGCCCCCCCCCCAGCCATCAAACGTCGCTCGTTCGGGAAGAAAACTCCCGCCGCCGTCTTCGTGCGGTCGCCGAGGCCGCCCGCGGTCCCCGTTTTAGCTCCGGGGGCCTGGAGTTTCGCCGTCGACGGAACGGGTTTGATTGGCAGAAACCGATAAAATTGGACTTCGGGAAAACATTCCCAGCTGCTCCCGGCGGTGGGGAATCCCCGGAGCCTTCTGGAAAACAGAACGCTTCGCCCGACGGTGGCGGAGCCCTTGAGAGCGCCCTCGGCGAGAACGGCTTCCGCTTCCTCCCTAACGGCTTCCCGCGTCGGATCGGAGCGATCCGGAAAATGAAAAGAGCCGCGACGGAGGCGTCCGAGCGGACGTCCGGGGACGTCCCCCGACGCCGTTGCGTAACCGGCTGGAGCGATCGCGGCTTCACGGGAGGAAGGCGACAGGAAGCCGCAGCGAAATTCCAGGGATCTAAAAATAAAGCGGGAGCCTGCGTTCCCATGGCGGGCGGCGGGCGGCGAGCGGCGGAACTATTCCCGGGCTGCAGACGCCAGCTCCCGCTAATCAGCGCGAATGGCTGCGCGACCGCCCGCCGCAAACGCGCTCCGACCTCAAGTTAGTGTTGGAGCGCTCCGGACTGTCGCCAGGGCGCCCCGCGGATTATTTATCGGAACCCGGTGCTGCGTTCAGGGTCTTCGCTTGAGCGTTGTAAAGCGTAAAGACAGCGAGGGGACAGCGAGGAGTCGTTGCTCGCGCGCTGGCGGGCGAAGGGATCCGTTGTCCCGGCTTCCCGTTTTTGGCATTCCCGACGCCTCCGCCCACCGGCCTTTCGTCCGAGCGCCCCTGAACGCATCACCGTGACGCTGTTAATTATCAGGCTCAAACAAGCGAGGAGAGTTAGAGTTCCTGCCCCCCCCTTTGTGAGGGAGCGTGGGGGGGTTTCCCGATCGTACCCGCCCCCCCCCCAGTCGGCACATGGAAGCCATTACAAGAGCTTTGGTTGGGAAATCGCCCGCCAGGACCAAAGCCGCCGAGCCGGAGTCACCAAAGCCTGATCAAAGACCCTATTGTTCGCTTTAATCTGACGCCGTTTCACCGCGTCTGACTTCGGCGGGGGCGGGCGGCGAGGGGGGGGGTGAGTCGGTCTACCTGTAACGGCGGTCGGGGCGTTGAGCTCTAATGCCCGTGAGGAATTCAGCAAAACGGAATGTACCAGAGAAAAAAGATCAAAGCATCAACGGAGCGGCGGCTTCGGCCCCGTTTTGAGCTTCGGTCACCGTAAACGATGAATCGCGAGATGAGATTATAATCCAGACACCAGGATGGACGTGGGGAGGAGGCCTTCATCTGAGGAGATCAAAGGGTCCAAACGTAGCGGGAAGAGACGAGGACGAGGGGACGGATCGAGGGGACGAGGGGACGGATCGAGGGAACGAGGGGACGGATCGAGGGAACGAGGGGACGGATCGAGGGAACGAGGGGACGGATCGAGGGGACGAGGGGACGGATCGAGGGGACGAGGGGACGGGATCGAGGGGACCGATCGAGGGAACGAGGGGACCGGACGAGGGGACGGATCGAGGGAACGAGGGGACCGATCGAGGGGACGAGGGGACGGATCGAGGGGACGAGGGGACCGATCGAGGGAACGAGGGGACGGATCGAGGGGACGAGGGGACGAGGGGACGGATCGAGGGAACGAGGGGACGGATCGAGGGGACGATCGAGGGGACGGATCGAGGGACGAGGGGACGGATCGAGGGGACGAGGGGACCGATCGAGGGGACGGATCGAGGGGACGAGGGGACGGATCGAGGGAACGAGGGGACCGATCGAGGGGACGAGGGGACGGATCGAGGGGACGAGGGGACGGATCGAGGGGACGAGGGGACCGATCGAGGGAACGAGGGGACGGATCGAGGGAACGAGGGGACGGATCGAGGGGACGAGGGGACGGATCGAGGGGACGAGGGGACGGATCGAGGGAACGAGGGGACGGATCGAGGGAACGAGGGGACCGATCGAGGGGACGAGGGGACCGATCGAGGGGACGAGGGGACCGATCGGGGGACGGATCGAGGGGACGAGGGGACCGATCGAGGGGACGGATCGAGGGGACGAGGGGACCGATCGAGGGGACGAGGGGACCGATCGAGGGGACGGATCGAGGGGACGAGGGGACCGATCGGGGCTCAGGGGGGACGAGGGGACGGGTCCAGCCAGCAGCTCTCTTCTTCTTCTGCGGTTCTGTTCTGTTTTTCCCTCCAGATGATCTGAGAGTAGAACTGGTCTGTGCTGACACCTCCAGTCTACCCTGAGACATCCTCCTCTCCTCTCCTCCCCTCCTCTCTTCTCCTCCTCTCCTCTCTCCCTTTCTTCTCTCCTGTCCTCTCCTCCTCTCCCTCTCCTCCTCTCCTCTCCTCCTCTCCTCTCTCCCTTTCTTCTCCTCCCCTCCTCTCTTCTCCTCTCCTCCTCCTCTCTCCCTTTCTTCTCTCCTCTCCTCCTCTCTCCTCCCCTCCTCTTCTCCTCTCTCCTTCCCCCCTCTTCTCCTCTCCTCCTCTCCTTCCTCCCCCCTCCTCCCCCTCCCTCCTCCCCCCTGGTTTATGGGTTTATACTGCATGTCTTGTTGCTGATGCCTCTTTCATATTTTTTGTTGCTTCTCTCTTCCTGCCTTTTGTAACCCAGCTGACGTGGATGCAGGTAACTATCCTCTCTCTCTCTCCCCTCTCTCTCTCTCTCTCTCTGTCTCTCTCTCTCTCCCTCTCTCTCTCTCTCTCTCTCTCTCTCTGCCGCCCTTCTCCGCTCAGCCGCTCCATCCTTCCATTTAGACCCGCAACAGCTTCAGCGTCAGGAAGGCCCCCCCCACACAGACACAAACACACCACACACACACACACACACACACACACACACACCACACACCACACACACACACACACACACACACACACACACACACACCCTCAGTTTAAATGATTCATCTCTCATCACACCTCAATCTGGCCCTCCTGAGCATCTTTCTGACTGCTGAGGCTGAACCTGTAGCTCCGCCCCCTTGTCTTATCTTTTCACTTCCACCCTCACCCCCCCTCACCCTCACCCCCTCACCCCCCCTCACCCCTCACCCTCCCTCCTGTTGTGTTGCATGTCAACATGGCGCGGCGCCCACATACTGCAAGCGAATGGCGCTGACGCAGCGCGCTGACTCGGCGCCGAGGCCTCCATCTGTCCTCGACCCTCCACCGCCCGCGGGGAGCGGGGGGGGCTTCGCCTCTTTGATGAGGCGGGACGAGTGATTTTATGTTAATGAGCCAATCCTCCAATCAGCTTCCGGCGAACTCGCCGTTGCTCAGTAGGCCGTAGTCGGGCTTTGGAACGCTTTAATCAGAACAATCCCAACCAAATATGTGGAGAGGGAGGAAGCTGGCCCTCTCAGCAACCTCATGAGTGTGTGTGTGTGTGTGTGTGTGTGTGTGTGTGTGTGTGTGTGTGTGTGTGTGTGTACCACACAAACATCCCCTCTATCATTACCGCGGCGCAGATCGCCACATGTTGGGCTGCGGCGCTCTCTGCTCTCTGATTGGCCGGCCCGGAATAACTCCCAGGGTCCCGTTTAGTCCCTCCACTTCATCAGGGAGACGTTTTCTCACACACACACACACACACACACACACACCACACCCTGATGGTAAACACGGGCGACTTCCTGCAGGATCAGCATCGAGCGACAGCTCTAACTTTAAGACTTTGAAACCCGATCCCGAGGCTGGGAACGCCGATGGGATCCGTCTGAGCTCCCGACTCGGCTGCGGACACTTCGGGCTCGGACGTGGGAACGTTCGGAGTTTAACCTTGGACGGTTTCCCTGGAAACGTCCTCTCGGGGGACCGGGAGACCACGGAGCATCGGGGGACAAACTTCCTGCTCTCCAGAAAATAACGGAGGAAGAAGCAGATTAAAAACACACCAATAAGAGTGTGTGTGTGAGTGTGTGTGTGGTGTGTGTGTGTGTGTGTGTGTGGTGTGTGAGTGTGTGTGTGTGTGTGTGTGAGTGTGTGTGTGAGTGTGTGTGTGTGAGTGTGTGTGAGTGTGTGTGTGTGGTGTGTGAGTGTGTGTGTGTGTGTGTGTGTGTGTGTGTGTGTGTGTGTGTGTGAGTGTGTGTGTGTGTGAGTGTGTGTGTATGTGAGTGTGTGTGTGTGAGTGTGTGTGTGGTGTGTGAGTGTGTGTGTGTATGTGTGTGGTGTGTGTGTGTGTGTGAGAGAGAGCTCCTCCCTCCATCACCTCCGTTGATCACTCCCATCGTACTGTTGTAGTCAACATCCACTCCCCTCCCGCGTAGACGCCATCGTTCACCCGATCGGTCCATCGATTGATCACCTCTGTGACGTCATCATCGCTGTGACGTCATCACCCCCAGGCCCCGCCCCCTCTGACGGCTGTTGTCTCCGCAGGAGGCCGCTTCAAGAAGGAGATCGTGGTGGACGGCCAGAGTCACCTGCTGCTCATCAGGGACGAAGGCGGCCCCCCAGAGGCCCAGGTGGGTACTGCACCCTCCCCCGACCGCACCGCCTCACCCGCCTCACCCCAAACACCCCAAACACCCGGAACCTGACCCGGGAGCACGTCAGCAGGTCCTGAGGCTCACCTGCCTCCCCCGTCCTCCCACACTCACCCTCTCACCCCCAGCTCAACCACAGGGTCTGATGTTGCTGCAGCAGCGCTGCACCCACCCACACCAGTGGGTCAGGCCCCCTTCCCCCCACCCCCTCCCTCTCACCCCCTCCCCCTTCACTACTTCACTCCACTCCTTCACTTCACTCCTTCACTTCACTCCTTCACTTCACTCCTTCCCTCCTTCACTTCACTCCTTCACTCCTTCACTTCACTCCTTCCCCTCACTCCTTCACTCCTTCCCTTCACTCCTTCACATCACTCCTTCCCTTCACTCCTTCCCTTCACTCCTTCACATCACTCCTTCCCTTCACTCCTTCCCTTCACTCCTTCACATCACTCCTTCACTTCACTCCTTCCCTTCACTCCTTCACTTCACTCCTTCACTCCTTCACTTCACTCCTTCACATCACTCCTTCCCTTCACTCCTTCCCTTCACTCCTTCACTCCTTCCCCTCACTCCTTCACTCCTTCACTTCACTCCTTCACTTCACTCCTTCCCTCTCCCTTCCCCTCACTCCTTCCCTTCCCTCTTCCCCTCCTCCCCTCCCCTCCTTCCCTCCTTCCCCTCACTCCTTCCCTTCCCTCTTCCCCTCCTCCCCTCCCCTCCTTCCCTTCACTCCTTCACTTGCCTCCTTCCCTTCCCTCTTCCCCTCCCTCCCCTCCCCTCCTTCCCTCCTTCCCCTCACTCCTTCCCTTCCCTCCTCTCACTCCTTCTCTCCTTCCCTCCTCCCCTCCCCTCCTTCTCTCCTTCCCTCCTACCCCCCCATCCCGTCTAGACAGGTTCATCCATCAATAATTCACCTGTGCACGTCGCGCGGATCCTCTTCTCTCTCACTTTGGGGGGAGCGTCTCCCCCCGTCCCCCCGTCCTCCCATCCTGGTCACCGTCGGGGGGTCGCCGTGGTAACCGTGCTCCCTGTGCTGCAGTTCGCCCTGTGGGTGGATGCGGTCGTCTTCGTGTTCAGCCTGGAGGACGAGAACAGCTTCCAGACGGTGTACCACTACTTCAGCCGCCTGGCCAGCTACAGGAACCCGGCGGACCTGCCGCTGGTGCTGGTGGGCACGCAAGGTGACGCACGCACGCGCCAACGCACGAGCTCCGGCCTTCTCTGGGGCGACGCCGCCACCTAGTGGCCGGTGCCCGCCACTGCAGGGGCGCGTCATGTTTACTCTGGAGCGGGGGTGTCCCCCCGTTTATCATCGTGGGGGGGTACATATAGGTTGTTTATATTAAATCTAAATCTAAATCTGGGCCTTTTCCCCTTCAAAATAAATTTTCTGTCTGTTTTTTACTCGTTTTGATGCTTTTGCCGCTCAAGTGACCGAGATGTAACCGAGAGAATCCTGTCGATTTTCAAAATAAAAGCTCGTTCAGACTCAGATAATAAACACAACGGAAATAATAAACTATTTGCCATTGATCCACGGACCGGTACCGGCCCGGGGGTTATAATAATAATATAATAATACATTTTATTTAACAGCGCCTTTCTGGACACCCAAGGTCACTTTACAAAGAATAAATAGACACTAAAATAAATAAAAATGGATAAAATAGCAGGTTTGGGGGTTGGGGACTACTGGTTTAAAGGATGTAAAAATCCGTTGTGAATAAGAAAATACAGCGAACCCTCGTTACAATGCGATCACTTTTCGCTGTTTTGTGGATCTTTTTTCAGTGTAATTTTTTTTTTTTTACAGCGTTCAGTATGAACATGTTCTACCCATGTTCAATCCAGCAGTGTGACTGTGAAGGGCTGCATGTTTTCTACCCAAAACCAAGTATTAATTAAATTTTAAGTTTAAACCCAAGTTTTTTTCTGGCTTGAAAATAACATAATGTCAGTGAAAAGGGGAAAAGGCACCTGCAGTCGCCCCCAAAAAGAAGAGGAAGAACTCAAACTTTGAGAGGGTTTAAATAAGAGAGAACTGTGAGAAAATGTTAAAGCCTGTGAGTGTATTAAAGTGTGTGGTTAGGGATTTTAAGGCCTTAAAACGTGTGACATAATTGTAAAAAATAAGGATGTTAACTTCACGGATTTCATCTACCGCGGGTTGTGTCCAGAACATAACCTCGATAAACGAGGGTTCACTGTAACAAAAACACGTACATCTAGATTAGAGTTACATCTAGATTCTATCACCTTTTTTAAACTAGATTACGTTTTGGTACTGATGCTTTGATAAATGTGAGCTTTATCAAACGTCTCAGCTTCTTTGTTTGTGGTTACTTTATTTATCTTTAAAAATGTAACAACAAAAGCCGAATTCTTTTCCTAAAACGAAAGATGTGGATGTTTTTTCCTGAAGAATGTGACTGTAAAAGTGTCTAACGTGAGCAGCAGGGGGCGCCAGAGCACCACAAATTCACCAGATCTTGATTTTTTTTTTTTTTTTTTGGATCATTTGTTTGCACAAATTAAGATTTAGGTGTTTTTAATTGCCCCCTCTCGTTAGAATCGTCCGACGAAGGCGAATTAATCCCGTTGTTTCCCCCCTCCCAGATGCCATTACCTCAGCCAACCCCCGAGTGATCGAGGACAGCCGCGCCAGGAAGCTGTCCAACGACCTCAAGCGCTGCACCTACTACGAGACCTGCGCCACCTACGGGCTCAACGTGGAGCGGGTCTTCCAGGACGGTAAGAGCCCTCCGTCGCCCGGTCCTCTGGGAAGGTGACATTCCCCCGCTCCCCCCAGCCTCGCGGTGCCCCAGCCGCAGCCATTCAGACTCTCCTAATCGCGCATGAATCACAGATGAAATGGGCCCCATCACCTATTTAGCTCAAACCCAGCAGCAATTAAGTTTTATCATAACGAGGGGAGGGAGGCCGGGGCGGCCCAGACCTGCGAGCACCCACAATTCTTCAGAGGGAATCGTAAAAGCGAGACATTAGCGGGAAAGGAAAAGCGCGTAGGGGTCATCGTCAAGGTCGCCAGGGACCCGGGCGGAGTCGGGCCTCGCTGGAGTTGCGGTTTCTGGGACTATTTCCGCCGGCGGATGGATACAGGTGTTGGCCGCGGCGGCGTCGATGAGTGTTTCTGTGCGTCCGGCCCCGACGTGGTCGACTGGGCTGACCCCACCGGGGTGTGATTACACAGGCTGGCCTGAGGGGGGCAGTCCAGGAGCGGGGGTGTGTGTGTGTGTGTTTGTGTGTGTGTGTGTGTGTGTGTGCGTAAGGAGCCCAAAGAAGTCAGCTCACATCAATCTGGCACGCGTGTGTGTGTGTGTGTGTGTGTTGGCCAGGAGGAAGTTTTCCACACTAAACGATGCCTTATTATCTTCTTAATTATTCCAGCGTGTGTGTATCTGTGTTAACGTGTGTATCTGTGTGTATCTGTGTGTTAATGTGTGTTCCCGTCGCCGACACCGTCTCCTGGTATTTTTCTTGTCATTATCCCAAATTAATCAGTATTTTAATCATCCAGCCGACAACGAGTTTAATGTTTTGTGTCAACACCCGAAAGACGACAGCTGCCTGGAGCTGTTCGCGCGCGAGTGTGTGTGTGTGTGTGTGTGTGTGTGTGTGAATATTTGAGGCCTGATGTGATTTTCTACGTTCTCTCCTCCGTTGTCTCGTCCTTTCTCCTGTTTTCAGTTTATCGGCGGCGATCGATGGCGCGAGCACGTTTTTTTTCTCCCGACGGCGGGCGTGTTACTTGTTTATTTATTTATTTATTTATTTATTTATTTATTTAGACCCCTCTGACGGATCGTGACACTGATTTAAATGACATTTGCAAACGTCGCCGGGCCTGTCGATCGTAAATGAAATCACAATTTATGAAAAAGAGCAGGCGCGCGCTCACGCCCGTGTGTGTGTGTGTGTGTGTATCGATCCCGCGCGCACATCTCCATGACCTTCGCTTCATTCAGAGTCTGAATCAATTACGGTCGGTCGGACGGTGGGGGCGGGGGTTTAATTACATCGCCCATGTCCAGCTTCACAATCGGCTGCATCGTCACGGCGACAAGCAGAGGCTTCCAGTGAGGAAATGCTGATGCGCTCTAATTTGACTTGATTAGTGTGTGTGTGTGTGTGTGTGTGTGTGTGTGTGTGTGTGTGTGAGGTCCTGATGAGCTCCAGTGATGAGGGGGAGAGGAGGAAGCTGCACGAGTGACCACAACATTTAGCGTTAAAAATAATTGGCCTCCTCGTCATCATGATGATTTTTTAGATTCGGGGGAGATGGGGGGGGTGAGGAGGGGGAGGGGGGGGTCGTCGTGTAGTTTTCCACTACGATTTTTTTGAGGTCGATAAAACGCTGAACGCGGAGCTGAAGGTACGTCTGAACGGGAGCAGGTTTGTTTTATCCACTAATACTGTGTGTGTGTGTGTGTGTGTGTGTGTGTGTGTGTGTGTGTGTGTGTGGATCTCCTGTAATGTGAAGTGAAGCCTGGTCCACTCGGGGAGGGCGGGGGGTAAGGGGGGGGGGGGTGACCTCTGCGTGAAGGATGGAGGCTAAGGTGGAGGAGGGTGACAGCGCCATGTTCCCTCGTCCATCAACGAGCTAATTTAATTAGCCTAATTACACCAACGCGACCCCCCCGACACACACACACACACACACACACACAAGTGCAGATGTTGAACACTCTGAGACTGAGCCGGTGAGATGGTGCCCCCCCCCCCACACACACACACACACACGTAAATCAAGACTTTGATCCTGATCCTGTAAAACTGATCAAACGTGCTCGACGTCACCAAAACGCACCGCTCGTTCCCCGGGGGCGCGCCCCTCCAGCGTCTCGTTACCCCCCCCTCCTCCAGCGCCCCCCCCTCCAGCGCCCCCAGTCCCGTTTTTATGTCGCCCGGCGGCTCGTCCCCGCCATAAATCCGATGGAAGCGGAGCTGAGATTGATGGATCAAGTTAAATCACATCAGCGCAGTTTAAACACTTAGCACAACCTTATCCTAAGTGCCCCTCACCTGGGGGGGGGGTACCTGGGGGGGGGGGCAGGGTGCCCGGGGGCCCAGGTAGCCTGGGGGCCGACGCCCCCGGCCATGAGGGGGTTAAGGCCTGGCTGCATGGTCCCAATAAACAGCCCACATGTTTTAATTGGTCTCTTAAAGCTTCTCCTCCGCTAACGAGGACACGCTCGTAAACGTTTACCGCCAGGTGACGGCGGGCCGGGCCAAGGGCAGCGGCGGGGGGGTTGGGGGGGGTTGTGGGGGGGGCCTGGTGGGTTCTGATCCCGTCGCCTCGTCTTTGTCCGCAGTCGCCCAGAAGATCGTGGCCAACAAGAAGAAGCAGCAGCTCTCCATCGGGCCCTGCAAGTCCCTCCCCAACTCACCCAGCCACTCCTCCGTCTGCGCCACGCAGGTGGCCGCCGTGCACATCAGCCAGGTCAGGACACACACACTCACACACACACACACACACACACCCAAACACACAATCATACACACACACACAATCATACACACACACATCCTTGGACTTGTACTATCTTTGTGAGGACAAAATGTATCACCCAGACCCAACCTACCTGTCCTCTGACCCAACCTACCTGACCTCTGACCCATCCTACCTGACCTCTGACCCATCCTACCTGACCTCTGACCCAACCTACCTGACCTCTGACCCATCCTACCTGTCCTCTGACCCATCCTACCTGACCTCTGACCCATCCTACCTGTCCTCTGACCCATCCTACCTGACCTCTGAACCATCCTACCTGACCTCTGACCCATCCTACCTGACCTCTGACCCATCCTACCTGACCTCTGACCCATCCTTCCTGACCTCTGACCCAACCTACCTGACCTCTGACCCATCCTACCTGTCCTCTGACCCATCCTACCTGACCTCTGAACCATCCTACCTGACCTCTGACCCATCCTACCTGTCCTCTGACCCAACCTACCTGACCTCTGACCCTAACCCAGTTCTGACCTCAACCAGGTCTGGACCCTCAAACATCCTTTGATGTTGTGAGGACCAGCAGGACGTCCTCACTTTGATAGTAGAATGAGTTTGGTGCTCAGTGTGTATCAATGACACACACACACTCTCAGTCTCACTCACACACTCACACACACTCAGTCTCACACACACACACTCTCACACACTCTCAGTCTCACTCACACACTCTCAGTCTCACTCACATACTCACACACACTCAGTCTCACACACACACTCTCACACACTCTCAGTCTCACTCACACACTCTCACACACTCAGTCTCACACACACACACTCACGCACACTCAGTCTCACTCACACACACTCAGTCTCACACACACACTCTCAGTCTCACTCACACACTCTCAGTCTCACTCACACACTCTCAGTCTCACACACACACTCAGTCTCACTCACACACTCACACACACTCAGTCTCACACACACACTCTCAGTCTCACTCACACACTCTCAGTCTCACTCACACACTCTCACACGTACACACACACACACTCTCTCGTTTCACCTATGACCCAACCACGACGTCGTCCCTTGATCTCCATCCCAACGCCGTTGGCCTGTGGAGCCTCGCGGCCCGACGGGCGCCGCCCCCTGACCGTGGCGCTGACCCCCCCCCTCCCCCCCGCAGACGAGCAACGGCGGCGGGAGCCTGAGCGACTACTCTTCGTCGGTGCCGTCCACGCCCAGCACCAGCCAGAAGGAGCTGCGCATCGACGTGCCCCCGGCCGCCAACACGCCCACGCCCGTCCGCAAGCAGTCCAAGCGCCGCTCCAACCTCTTCACCGTGAGCGCCGCCGCTTTGATCCCCCCGTCTCCGCGCGTTAACGCGTCTCGTCTGCTCCAGTCGAGGAAGGCGAGCGAGACGGACAAGGACAAGAAGGGCCTGGAGGCGCGCGCCGACAGCATCGGGAGCGGGCGAGCCATCCCCATCAAACAGGTGAGTCTCGCTCGCCCGCCCCGCCCTCGCCCTCGCCCCCCCCCCCTCTCCCGCTCCGGCTTTGATGTCTCGGCCTTGATTAGCGGCGGAATCACACACTTAACATCAATTAGAGCCGGGGGCTCTCCCGGGCCCTCCAACCGGATCATTAGGAGGAGAGGGAGCGCGTTCATCCGCCACTCCCTCCGCCGCTCCTCCTCGCCCTCTCTCCCTTTTCTCTCGCCCTCCCTCTGTTCGCCCACTTCAGGCGCCTCCGTTCGCCTTCAAAGACCCTCCTTTTCCCTTTTTTTTTTTTTTCCTCTTTTTCCCGTCGTCTCGGAGCTCTTTGATTGGAGCGTTGGCGGTTTCGCGGGAGTGAAAAAAGGGGGGGAAGAGGAGGATGAAGGAGGAAGAGGAGGATGAAGGAGGATGAGGAGGATGAAGGAGGATGAAGGAGGAAGAGGAGGATGAGGAGGATGAAGGAGGATGGAGGAGGAAGAGGGGGATGAAGGTGGAAGAGGGGGATAGAGGAGGGAGAGGGGGATGAAGGTAGAAGAGGGGGATGAAGGAGGAAGAGGGGGATGAAGGAGGATGAGGAGGATGAAGGAGGATGGAGGAGGAAGAGGGGGATGAAGGTGGAAGAGGGGGATAGAGGAGGGAGAGGGGGATGTAGGTGGAAGAGGGGGATGAAGGTGGAAGAGGAGGATGAAGGAGGAAGAGGGGGATGAAGGAGAAAGAGGGGGATGAAGGAGGAAGAGGAGGATGAAGGAGGAAGAGGGGGATGTAGGTGGAAGAGGGGGATGAAGGAGGAAGAGGATGAAGGAGGAAGAGGAGGATGAAGGAGGAAGAGGAGGATGAAGGAGGAAGAGGAGGATGAAGGAGGAAGAGGGGGATGAAGGAGGAAGAGGGGGATGAAGGAGGAAGAGGAGGGAGAGGAGGATGAAGGAGGAAGAGGGGGATGAAGGAGGAAGAGGGGGATGAAGGAGGAAGAGGAGGGAGAGGAGGATGAAGGAGGAAGAGGGGGATGAAGGTGGAAGAGGGGGATGAAGGAGGGAGAGGAGGATGAAGGAGGAAGAGGGGGATGAAGGTGGAAGAGGATGAAGAGGAGGATGAGGAGGAAGAGGAGGATGAAGGAGGGAGAGGAGGATGAAGGAGGAAGAGGGGGATGAAGGAGGAAGAGGATGAAGAGGAGGATGAGGAGGAAGAGGAGGATGAAGGAGGGAGAGGAGGATGAAGGAGGAAGAGGGGGATGAAGGTGGAAGAGGAGGATGAAGGAGGAAGAGGATGAAGGAGGAAGAGGGGGATGAGGAGGATGGAGGAGGAAGAGGGGGATGAGGAGGATGGAGGAGAAGGGGAGCGAACGTCCCGGCTCACGCCCGCCGTGAAGGGGGGGGGGACCTCGACCCGACGCCTCGCCTCGCAAACGAGCTGCTCTCCAGTTGGAGCCTCAGTAAAGGGGGAGGGGGGGGGGGGGGAGAGTGGGGGGGGGGGTCTCCCAACAAGCAAATCAGGCAATTAGCGAGCACTAATCAGGGCCCCTCGCCGCGGCGCCGCGGCCTCGCTTCTGATCTCCTAATGAACAAATCGCATCTGCGATTCGGGGCCACCTCGCCAGGCGAGAGCGGGCGAGAGACACCTGGACCGAGAGAGAGAGAGAGAGAGAGCGTCTGGCTCCGTCCGCCGCCCGATCCGAAACGCGCCCTCGGTGACGTAAGCCTCCGGCTGGCCTCGAAGCGACGGCGCCCCGGGTTTGTTTACAGGTGTTCCGCGGCGTTCGAGGGCGAAAACCGGACGTCGTAAACGGGCGAGTTGCCAAAGCCGAGGGCTCGGCGCCCTCGCCAGGTCAGGCAACGCCGGCCCCGCCTGCGACCGTCGTCCCGGAGCGCCGTCCCGTCCGCCGATGAAGCCGGCGCTAATGAAGAGCGACGCCGGGCTCGGCGCCGCGCGCTCCCCACGCCGCCAGGGCGGCGGCGGCGGCGGCGGCGGCGCTCCCGCGTGGCTTCGGAAGTGGACGTTAATTGATTTGATGGTTCCCTGTGGTCGCCCTCGCCTCGTCTCCCCGCCTGAACCTCAGAGTCGACCACGGGCGCGACACGCCGCAGACCTGCTCCCTAATGAGACGTGTGTGTGTGTGTGTGTGTGTGTGTGTGTGTGTGTGTGTGTGAGAGGCTCCACTACCTCGTTCCCCATTAACGCTCCATTTGCACTCCGCTTTACCTTCTCCCGTTATCGCCGCGCTCCTTTTTTAATGAGGCGGCGGTCCCGACTCTCGCCACCTCTTCGCCTCCCGCCGGGGATTCAACCAGACACTCGACGACGGGGACGCGCGCGCTCCCGCTTTGTTGTCTCTCTTTCGCCGCTCCTCGCCTCCTCGCGGGCGCTTCCGAGTCTGTCCCCCCCCCCGCCGCGTTTAAAAAAAACCCGCCCCCGAGGGACGCCGCGCGCTCCGTCGACGGCGAGGCGAAGATCGGTCAGCTTTTATTCAACGGTAATTGTTAATCTGAGAGTACGAGGGATTAAACATCGGTCTGAAACGAACGCACAAACGAACAGACGACTTTTATGAAGGTAAACGGTACAGCGCGACCTCTACCTACGACATTAATCGGTTCCTGAAGTTATTTCGTAACCTGAAAATGACGTAAGTAGAGACGCGTTTTCCACGTAAATGCCCTAATCCGTTCCAAGCCCCCAAAAATTCGGACATCATTTTTGTATAAATCCTAAAAATGCATCAAAACATGTAACAAATACGTGTTACAGTTAGATTAGCGCATAATAAATGTATGAATTCAGTTCAAGGCTTCTCCAGGAACAACATGAACTTTATTACAGGCTTTATTACAATCTTACGATAGCGTCGTTATTAGCAACCAACGTTGTTTTAATACCGTGTTATCGTCGATGTATTACGGCCGTATTCTTTGGAGAGATCAACCAAACGCATCCCTTTTTCATGCTTTTCTATTATTTCTTGCTTCGTTTGTACGGACAAAAAAGCTCTCTTCTTCTTCTCTTCTCTTTCACTTCTCTCCATCACGTTCCTGGGGTCCATAGCGAATAAAAGTTAAACAAAGACGACGCTGGGACACACACACCTGTACATATCGACGTCCCTCCTAGCCAATGGGATGAGAGGACGTTGCCAGGCAACAGCCAATGGCAGAACAGCTACGAGCACGTTCACGTTCGCTAAACTCACCGAGCTGCGAGCAGCAGCGGTAGCGTGTTTTTGCCCTTCGTATCCTGGAATTTCTTTCGTAACAAGAGGAAATATTTCCCCGTCGAGACGCGTCGTAACCTGAAAATTCGTTCGTTCGTACGTAGAGACTTTCGTACGTAGAGAAGTTCGTACGTAGAGACGTTCGTACGTACAGGCGTTCGTACGTACAGGCTTTCATACGTACAGGCGTTCGTATGTAGAGAAGTTCGTACGTACAGGCGTTCGTACGTACAGGCGTTCGTATTTAGAGAAGTTCGTACGTACAGGCGTTCGTACGTACAGGCATTCGTACGTAGAGAAGTTCGTACGTACAGGCGTTTATACGTAGAGACGTTCGTACTTACAGGCGTTCATACGTAGAGAAGTTCGTACGTACAGTCGTTTATACTTAGAGACGTTTGTACGTAGAGACGTTCGTACGTAGAGGTCCCGCCGTACTTCCCTCAGAAGGTTTAATCAGATAATCAGGATTTAATCAAACACTTCGCAGAAGCAGAGTTAAACAACGTTAAATAACGCCGTCAGACGCGCTCGCCCCGTCGAGCGTTTATCTCCGTCCTGAAGGGGGGGGCGCCGCCAGCAGCACGCCGCTGCGCTCTGCCCGTTTCCTGCCTCTTGAAGTGAGTGGATGCGTCCAGCTTTGTTTACAGAGGCTGCTGACGACGCAGGGCTCCTCCGACATCTGCTCCACGCCGCTAATTAACCGCTAATTACCGGAGAGAGAGCGAGGGGCCCGCGCGCCTCCGCCGGGCGGCCGACCGAGCCGCTTTTGAAAAAACAACAATCTGACGAATTAATTTTTCCCCCTACGCGGCGGACGGGCCGCCGGGACTCGCCGAGGAGGGTGGCGCGCTCGCCCCGTTTGTGTCCTGAAACGGTTGTTCGCTCACCTGAGAGCGGCGGCGGCGGCGGCGGTTTTCCAAGGTCGTTCCCCGACACACGGGCGAGCGGGGGGGGTTTAAAAATCGGACGTTGCGCTCCGGTCCCGCCGCGACCTTATTTACCCCTCGGTGGGCGTGGATTTAGCTTCAGCCGACTTCACCCGGCCCGCTCTGGGGTTATTGATCGGCGATAAAAGGCTCATTTATGAAATAACGACTTCCGATTATCACGACTTTTCCAGCATTTGGGGCTTTGAAGCTCCGGTTGTGACGCGCCGGGCCGCCAGGGGGCGCCAGAGGGAGAAAAAAGCGAAAATTTGACTTTTTATTACAACTTTATTTTTCGTACCTGGAAATTCGTTGTGACCTACGTCGCCCCGGCGAGTCCCGCCTGTCGTGGGCGGGACATGGTCACATCGACAGAACTCGAGACTCTCAAACGGGTCTAAGAACCGTCCCGATATCGGCGTCGCCCCCCACAAAAACGCTCGATAACCCGGCAGCGCCCACCGCCAAAAGGAAGGTCCTCCGGAGGTTCCCGGCCCTCCCGAGGGCCCCAGCGGAGGAGCAGCGCCTCCGCGATGCCCGTCCGTCTCCTTCCTAACGGGGGCTGATTAGCGCGGCGCTCGTAATTGCCTCTTGCGGGGGGCCGCAGACGAGCGCGGGGCTGGGTGGTTTTGACAAGTCCTCTCGTCCCCCCTCGGCGTCGGGTGCTTTGTAAGGAGTTAAATTGGATGGTTAATTCGGGTGTTATTTACCCTGTAATTCATTAGTTTCACCCCGCCATTGGCAGCGGGCAGGCTGTAATTTCACGCTCCGCAATAAAAGATGTCTCATAATCTGCTTCATTTAGCAGCCAAAGAATTTAATGAAATTAACTGTGGCCCTAATTAAGACGGTGAATATTAAAGACCTGCTATCAAGGCTTTAACGAGGGTGACACGATCCGCCTTCCGCCGGATTGGAAAAATATCATTTCCCTGGGAAAGGTTGTCGCCGCTCCGAGCCATTTTGGCCGTGATGACATTTTTGTCATGCACGCTAACCCCTGGAAATGAGATTTCCCCGTCGGGGGGTGGGGGGGGGGGGAGGGACGCCTGTCCCCTTCCACTTTGAGGAATAATTAAAACAACGAGCGCAGGCGTCAATCAGGGAGCGCTTTTTTTTTTTTTAGATCCTCCTCGCCGAGACGGTCCCCGCGGAGCGGCCGCGACTGTTTTCGTTCCGAGCGCGCGGACAACAAATCTGCTCGCGGCGACCCCGAGGGTCCCGGATGAAGGAAGCGCTTTCTTTCTTCCCCGTCTCGCTCCGGTCGGCGAGGAGCGAGGGGCGAGGGGGCGAGGCTCTTTATCCGCTAATGACTCGAGACCGCCGGAGTAAGGTCTGATAATTGAGTTTCCAATTAATTATCCAGAACTCTTTATCAGACGGATCGGCTCCTCTTCATCTTCCCTCTTCCTCCGCGGCGTTCCGAGGCGACGCGCTCACCTCCTCGGCGCTGACCTCGCCACACGGGCGGGCGAGCGGGCGTCTCCCGTCGCCACGTCCGGTCGTCTTTGCCGCGGAAACGACGGACGTGTCTGAATATCCGCTTGGACGTTACGTCTGAACGTCCAGAGGGGACGGAGGGACGCTGGACCTTGGGGGGGGTCGGACCAGGACCTGTTGAGCTGCTGGGGCCTCACCAGCCTTTGGACCTGGGGGGGGGGGTTGGGGGGGCTCCACTGATGGTCCCCGCTCTCTTTTTTGTGAGTTTCTACTGGTTTACCTACCTGGTGCTGGTCCCTACTCCGTCGGGGATCTTGGGGATCAGAGCCCGCCCGGATACTACGTAGACGCACCGCAGACGCTGGTTGGTCAGAGAGTCGTCGCAGCGTGGTTGGCCCCGCCCACAGAAGCCTCTGATTCCCCCGAAGCGTCGCTGTGGTCCTCCGAGGAGGTCCAGACCTTCCCCGTTGGGGAGCACCTGGACGGATCTGCTCGTGACGAGGGACGCACAGATGTTGCAGATGTTGTCTCGGCTCGATCCCGTTGACGTTTCAGCGCCGTTAAAGTCGCTCTAATCCACACGCGTCTGAGTTCGGTCCTCAAGGGGCCGGGATCCGGCCGGGATTTCCGACCTACCAGGTGGAGAAGCAGATATCCGCCCGGTAGATCGGAAAACCCGGCCGGATCCCGGCCCTTGAGGACCGAACTCCGACACCCCCGCTCTGATCGAACCACAGGGGATGTTGATGGGGTCGTTGGACTACTTCCCAAACTAAACGTAAACGAGGCTCTCGTCGGGGTGTTTGAGCGTCCGGCTCGACCTCGTGCGGTCGGCGGAGGCTCCGAGGGGACAACAAAGGGACCCCAGACCTCCCCTTTTCACCGACCGGACAATCGAAGGTCCCATTGACCTGCCCGCGGTCTCCCGCTCGCCTCTGACGATGATGGATGACCCCCGATCGCCACGATAGCGCGCCCGGCGACCGCCCACCCCCCCCCGTCGCTGTCGCCGGGGGTGACACCTCCAATTTAGCCGGGCGCCCTCCGGAGACGCCGGAGAACAAAGGTGCTCCGGGTCCTTCGGGGAACGATCCCGCTCTCCGGGGGCTTCGGCCGTGCCTTCGGCGGAGATAGCGGCTCCCCGATATCCGCCCTGTCAGCGCCCTGAAGGGGCCGGAGCGGGGGCCTTTGTCGGGGGAGAAAAGGGGGGAGATCGAGCGATTAGAGGGCAGATTAACGCGTATCGACACGACCCCCCCCCCCCCCCCTCTCCGGGGACGCGACCCTCGTTTCCCATCGTTTTCCGCTCCCCTCATCCCGCGTGACTGAAGCGCGACCGCGGCGGTCTCCACCCCCCTCAGGCGTGGGGGCCCGCGTCCGTCCTCAGATGCGTCTTCTAACGGATGACTCCGCCCCCCCGAGCCAGCGACCTTTTCCTTAAGCACCGCGCCACAATACTTCACCGGGCCGAGGGAGCGGGAGTTTTGTGTTCGCGGGCATCTTTAACTAGCGTCTCGTGCCATTAAAGCCCCCCCCCCGGACCCGGCCCCTTTGTTCCGTTCCTTAAAGAACGGGCGCCGTCCCGATGCCCTTGGACGTTTTGGGATGCCTAACAAATGACTCCCATCTCCTCGCACCCGCGAGCGAGCGACCTTTTCCCGAGCGCTCCGCCGCGATACTTCACCGGGCCTGGGAGCGCCGAGGAGAGAGTCCGCCTGACGACGTATTTATCTCCCCCACATCTATCCTCCCACGTGGAGACCTTGTGAGCTGTCGTGGCCCCCCCCCCCTGCCCCCCCTCCGAAGGTAAGACGGGAGGCGACGCACGTGTGTGTCATGGCGCCGGGGGGGTGAATAATGAACGATATTACCCATCATGAAGCTTTTTGATGCAGCGTTCAATTAGCCTTCCCCCCGGAGCGGGCCCATCGCTTGTCCTCCCCAGGATGGATGGCTGGAATTAATTTGCTGACGTCCGACCCCCCCCCAACCGACCCCCCCAAATATCGCATTTCCGCGGAAAAGTGCGAAATAAGTTCAGAAACGTCTCCCGACGGACACAAAGAGCTGCGCCGCTGGTTACTCCGGCGCATTCAGGCCGGCGCAACTTTACGGGGTCACACACCCCCCCCACACTCACACACACACACTCTCACACTCTCACACACACACACACACACACACATACACACACACGCTCACACACACACACCCCGTCTCTGATCCCGCCTCAGCAGGTGGGACTTCAACTCGCCTCCGTTTGATCCGAACTGATCAAACCTCAGGAGGATCAGCTGACCTACAAAGCGCCCCCGTGTGCCCCCCCCAACAACCCTGGACCCCCCGTGAACATGTTGTCGCTCGCTCACTAACAGGCAGTAATGGATGATCAGCTGGCCTGACAGCTGCACGGCTGCCGGCAGCTTTCACTTTGCAGCAGTAGGACGCTCGTCAAGGCGCGTTTAGCGCACCGTGGGGGGGGCACACACACACACACACACACACGCACACCCTCTCTCTCACACACACACACACACACACACCCTCTCTCACACACACACGCACACCCTCTCACACACACACACGCACACCCTCTCACACACACACACCCTCTCACACACACACACCCTCTCACACACACACACACCCTCTCACACACACACACCCTCTCACACACACACACACCCTCTCACACACACACACGCACACCCTCTCACACACACACACACGCACACCCTCACACACACACCCTCACACACACACACGCACACCCTCTCACACACGCACACCCTCTCACACACACACCCTCTCACACACACACCCTCTCACACACACACACACACCCTCTCACACACACACACGCACACCCTCTCACACACACACACCCTCTCACACACACACACACCCTCTCACACACACACCAGTTTGCTTTGCTTCCTCCTGACTTGTGAGGGTTTTTTTTTTTTCGGCGGTTCGGCCGTAAAAATTCAGCGCCTTAACACGCGGTTGCCGCGGCGACGGCGGTGGGTCGGGGCGGCGGTTGCGACCGCGACAGACGTCGGGAACGCGCCCGACTTCGCCCGACTCTCCGCGCCGAGCCCTCCAGCTCGGACGTCCGCGTTCTGACCGAGACGCGTGGCGTCCTCGCCGCGTCTTTGGGAACCCCCCCTCCTGTAACCCCCCCCCCCTCCTGTAACGCCCCCCCCCTCCCGTAACCCCTCCCCCCCCTCCCGTAACCCCCCCCTTTGTCACTCTGAGCCGCTGCTCCCTGGCGTTATGTCATCGCCAATTACGCCGAATCCGCCGTCACCGGCAGCGCGGGTGACCCCCGGGCGCCAGCGCTCCGTCCCGGCGACGCCGGCCACCTTAATGAAAGCTGAGCGGTCAGGGCGGCGGCGAGCGGGGCTCTGTCCATCAGCCCCCCCCCCCCTCGCCCCCCCCCTCCACGGCGGGGCTTTATTATCCTCCTCTGTCGGAGTGTTAATGTTGTCGGGGTCCAGTGAAGTGACACGCGTGGTAGCGCGGCTGTAATTGCTAATCAGCGGACAGTTTTATCCCCCGCCGCCGCCGCCACGCGCCCCCCCCCCTCCCCCCCCGCTTCTCTTCTTCATCTCTCATCTTTCTCCCATTTCGATCCCTCTCTCGCTCTCTCCCTGACCTTCTTGCTCTCTTTCTCTCTGGCCTAATGAATCCGGCTCAAATGAAGTGTGGGCGAGCGGCTCGGTTTAAGCGCTCAGTCAGCCGCGGCTGATGTGTGTAGGAGGGGGCGGGGGTCGGGCGTGGGGGGGGCAGACAATTAAATAACCGCTGATTCCTCCTCTCGCCGCCGCTTTCAGCTGACGTTAAAACGTTGTTTTGCGTCCAGATTAACTTCTCTCGTTATCTCAGCTCGTTATCTCGGAGCTTCTCAAGTGTAATCTCACCGCACAAACGGGGGGGGGGGGGGGGGTCAGAGCGCGCAGAAGAATTTAAGTGGGATCCAAACTCCGGGATCTGAACTGGAGTGGGAGGGCCCGGGCGGTGAAACTTGTGTGGTTTGGTTTCAGGGGATGCTGCTGAAGAGGAGCGGGAAGTCGCTCAACAAGGAGTGGAAGAAGAAGTACGTGACGCTGTGTGACAACGGGCTGCTCACGTACCACCCCAGCCTGCATGTAAGACACACACACACACACACACACACGCGCACACGCACGTTATTCCCACGTGTGCGTCTCCGTGGTTGTAGGGTTCAAGTCCCTCTCGACTCCCGACAACACGCGCGCATCCGTCACCAATCCGAGCAGCTGAAGCGTTAAATTAGTGTTAAAACTCATCACTTAACACATCAACACACACACACGCACACACACACGCTCGCACACACACACACCCCCCGCAGCGCTGAAAGTCCAGGTTTTCTCTGAGTGCGTTGCATCTGCATCTCAGGCATCAATTAACATGTTTGCGGAGGCTAATCGAATGAAACTCAATCAGCGGCCTTAATCGCCCGACTATGTGCAAAGAAATCACATTAATGCTGCTAATTAAGTGGAAGGCGAGATGTCCCCTAATTGGGCAGAAACGGAGCCTCGCTACAGCGAGGACACTCGGGAGGCGTTCGCTCGCCCTGACTTCTCAAAGTCCCCGACACACGGGGTCCCGTGCCCGAGGACTGACCTCCTGCTGTAGCCACGCCCCCTCCCACAGGTGGGCTGTGCAGGTAGGCCCCTCGCCCGGATACCAGAGGTCTAACATCGGGACTGCGTCCCCGCGCTCATAAGCCCCGCCCCCAGCCCTCCCGTCTCAGTTTAATAAACCGAGCGTCCACGTCGGTACAAGTCCCGGACCATCGTCCCTCCATCCCTCCTCCTGTCCTCGCTCTCTCTCGCCGTCCATCGATCTCGGACCGCCGTTTCCCCGCGTCAGCAACCGCCCCGCCGCTCTGTTTGTCGTGCGTCCTCCGCCGTCTACGCCTCCAAGCGGCGCTGGCGCGTGTGTGTGTGTGTGTGTGTGTGTGTGTGTGTGTGTGTGTGTGTGTGGGGCAGAAGTAAATTCGCTTTCTATCCCAGACCCTCGCCAAACGAGCGCCGTAGATCATTCACGGGCGGCGTTTGGTCGATACTCGCGTCCCTCCTGGACGCGGCGGCGTGCTGGGGGGAGACCGGGCCGATGATGAAAGCCCCTCGATGCAAATGGAGGCTCAATTACCTCGGTCAATCTGTCGGAGGGCCGCGCGAGCGTGCGTGCGCGGAGGGTTTACCCAGCGGGCCCCCGGCTCGAGGGCTCTCCGGTGGCTTGTTAAGCCGCGGTCGAGAGCACTTGGCTTTGAATTGGCCTTTTGTCAGCGGAGCTGCCAGAAGGAGGCGGGACAACCTGACAGAGTGTGTGTGTGTGTGTGTGTGTGTGTGTGTGTGTGTGTGTGTGTGTGTGTGTGTGTGTGTGTGCATGCTCTGCTCTGATACTCCTACCCTTCTGAGGGCCCGTCGGGGCGAGGGTCTCCGCTCCCACACACGCTGCTCGGAGATTCCCAGATCAGGTCTGCGTTCCCGTTTGAAGCCCGACCTGATTGGCCGGACCTCCCCCCCCCCATCTCCCCCTCGCGTGGGCGCCGGGTCTCCTTCATGTTGAAGAGGAGGCCCGGCGGGTCGCCGCTGCCGCCCGCCGCCGCCACGCTCCGCCCCCGCGTCCCTCGTTAATGGCCGGCCCCTCTTTCGGCCCGCTCCTCTGATCCGCCCCTTCCCGAGCGGAGGAGAGGCGCCCAGCTGCGGCCGGCGGCGTCGGGGCCGGCGGCGTCCGCCACTTCAGCGCTGCTTTGAGGGATTAGCGCGTCTTTGTCCCTTTGGAGGGACTCGAGGACTCAGCCGCTCCTCGAGCGGGTAATCTCCCCTCGCCACAAAGAGGGGGCTCGCGGCCCCCGCCCTCCTTCATTTGCTTTCATTTAAACAGCTCGAGCAGCGCCTCGTCGCCGGCTTTACTGGTACACCAAAGAGCCCTGACCCCTTTGATAAGGGGCCCCGCCACATAAAGGCTCATCAAAGCATCAAAGCAAGAGAGGGGAGACGCGGTCATGCGCGTGGTCGTTGTCAGGAGTGGTTACAGTCGCGCGTCGTGGTCGCCAGATGTCGGAGGGAAGGGGCTGAAGGCGGGGACTCACACGTTGGTAATTCCCCCCCCCCCCCCCCCCCCCCCAGGACTACATGCAGAACGTCCACGGGAAGGAGATCGACCTGCTGAGGACCACGGTGAAGGTGCCGGGGAAGAGGCCGCCGCGCGCCGTGTCCACCTGCGCCGTGGCGCCGAGCCCCAAGACCAATGGCCTGGCCAAGGACATGAGCAGCCTGCAGCTGGGACAAGCGGCGGGTAAGGACCCCCCCGCTCGGGCGTCCCCGCCCTCCGTCGAGCGGAGCGGCGGCTGAATACGCGATGAGCGGCGGGAGCGAAGAGAAGGCCTCAGAAGGCTCCTCCACCTGAAGGGGGGACGTCGTAAAACAAAAGGGGTGGGGGGGCGAGCGCTCCTGCACGCCGCCCGCATGAAATCAGAGCTTATGAGGCGCCTCAATCTCACACACACACACACACACACACACACACACGTGCGCTGGTAGCACGCAGGGATCCAGGAGGCCCGAGCTAATAGCATGAATATTCAGTGAGCTGTACTCCGTGTACTAATTATTGTCATGAATATTAATGCAATCAGAGTCCTGGATCCACTCAGCCAGCACCATGAAATGAGCTGTAATGAGAGAATGGGGGGCGGGGGGGTGTGGTTGGGGGGGGTGAGTCACCCGGCTGTTGGGCCTCTCACAGACTCAAAGGTTTGATTTAGACCTCCAGCCTGTGAGAGCCTGTCCTGGCTCGGCCGCTCCGCTGTTGCTCTGATATTTCTGTTAAGGCAGGGGACGCCAGCTGCTCCCTCTGTAATTGCACCAGCGCTGCAGGTTATAAACGTGTAATAAAAGCAGATGTGGGGGGGGGGGTGGCGACCCCACGGAACCACGCCCCCCACCGTGTTCTGGGGCTGCGTCGCGGCCTCTGTACGGGACCTACAGCGGCGCCAGTGGAGCCCTTTGATTGTTTCAGGATGCTCTAAAAGTACTGCGATTACCCTGCAAGCGTTAAACCCGGCCTCCTGCCTCAGGTTCGGTGACCAGCAGCACTTCGGCGTCCCAGATGGCGAGCGGCATCAGCTTGGTGTCTTTCAACAACCGAGGTCTGGAGGGGATGCACCAGCGCTCGTACTCCGTCTCCAGCGCCGACCAGTGGGCCGACGCCACCGTCATCGCCAATTCAGGTGTCAGCACAGGTGAACGGCGTCTTCTGTGAACGCCATCGGTGGTTCTGGGTCCACACGCGCAGCTCCGCGAGGAGGCCCAGGGCCCCTTCGTGCACCTCCGCGAGGAGGCCCAGGACCCCCTCGTGCAGCTCCACGAGGAGGCCCAGGACCCCTTCGTGCAGCTCCACGAGGAGGCCCAGAGCCCCTTCGTGCAGCTCCACGAGGAGGCCTATCATTTGGCCACTGATGCACTTGCCAGAACTCTAACTGTGTGTGTACGTGTGTGTGTGTGTGTGTGTGTGTGTGTTTGTGAGAGAGAGAGAGAGTTGCAGTTATACCTCATTTAACACCATATAAATATACACAGCAATGACTGACAGCTGCCTGAGTGTGAGTGTGTGTGTGTGCGTGTGTGTTGGTTGTCACGACGATAAGCTTGACTGACAGCTCTGTGGTCAACTCCTTGGCCTCCAGCTTTTCTCAAATAACGTTTAAAGCTGTGAAATGCTTTTACATGACTTCCGGGACACACACACACACACACACACACTTTAGTTACAGTTAGTTTCACCACACAGCTGCTGTGTTTACATTAAAGATGATGATGATGGTGGTGGTGGTGATGAGATTAATTTCCAGTCTCATCAGAGTCTCATTAGTTGTGAAGAAATGTTGATATAATTTCATCGACATTTTTATAAAACCAGAAACAGAGAAATCCATAAAACTATAAAACCATTTCAGGTACACAGTCAAAAGTGTGTGTGTGTGTGTGTGTGTGTGTGTGTGTGTGTGTGTGTGTGTGGAGGGGGGTTAGAGGTCTATATGGTATCAGGTGGATTTTTAATCGTGATCGTCTTAGCGGGTCTGACCAACAGAAAGTCCGCCGCCGTCCAAACCGCTGTTGAGCCCCGGCGAGGAAGAGGCGATCAGACGGCGGGGGGGGGCGAGGGGCAGGAGCCGGTCTCGGGGCCGGGGGGTGGGCGGGGAGGAGGAGGAGGGGGGTGGGGGGGGCGGGAGGGGTGATGTGGATGGAGCGCGGCGTGCAGATGGGAGGGCCGTTAATCCGCGGTGGTTAATTGCACTCTGGGGGATGGCATCTTGTCAGCAGAGATAAGTTGTCACATTTTCCACTTGAGCTGAGACTAAACGATTGTAAAATAAGTTATGGCCGTCCTTGGGGCTGTCTGCCGTGGCGGCGGCGGCGGAAGGCCGGCGAGCACTTTCCGCATGCATACGTGTGCCCCCCCCCCCCCTCCCGCACGCGTGTCACCGTCGTGGCGCGCGCCCATGTCGCCGCCGCCGCCGCGCTGTGATATTGATGGGAGCTGAATGTTATTTTATTCCGCCGCTAGTCACGGCTGTCAGCAGCTGGGGAGGGAGGGGGAGAGAGAGAGGGGCTGTGTGGAGAGCCTCGCTCGCCCACGGCTTCATCCTCCCGCTACCTGTGTGACCTGATGGCGTTCCGCCTCCACGAGATTAACATCAAAAAATACAGATTATTCTCCGGGAACTGCTCACGCTCTTATTGTGGAGGGGTATTCAGCTTCCTCCACAATAAGAGCGTGACCTGTTCCCGGAGAATAATCTGGCTCTCCTGTATTTTTTGATGTTAATCTCGTGGAGGCGGAAGTCCCGGAAGCAGTCGGCTGGTCACGCTCTTATTGTGGAGGGGGCCCTGACGGCGTGCGTTGTGGTTGCAGACACGGGCCTGGGGGACTCGGTGTGCTCCAGCCCCAGCATCTCCAGCACCACCAGCCCCAAGATGGAGCCGCCGCCCTCGCCGCACGCCAACCGCAAGAAGCACCGGCGGAAGAAGAGCACCAGCAACTTCAAAGCCGACGGACTCTCTGGTACTGCGGAAGGTAACCCCACCAGCCCCGCCCCCTCGCCTCGCACTTTCCCTCCCCAGGTCCCAAAGCCACGCCCCTCCCTCCTCGACTCCCTCCAGTTTCGATCTCCAAGCGGTCGCAGTCGACCCCCGTGGAAGCTTTGGGCCCGGACGGGGAAACGCAGTCATGTGATCACCCGAGAGCCCCGCCCCCTCCTCCGCGGGGGGGGGGCTCTCCTCATCGCCCCATTCCCTCAGCCCCTCATCCGTCTGTCTGTCCGCGGTTTGTAACATAACCTTGATCCTGTCGATCACCCGACCTCGAGCTCGGGTCGGGGGGCGGGCGGGGGGGCTCGGGCCGACCTTCGGGACCGTCGCGAGAAGCGTGAGGAGTCGCCGCGGCAACGCGCCCCCCCCCTCTACGGCTGGTTGAACAGATGTGGCGGCAGCAGATGTGTAATGTTCGTCCCTCCATCACGGAGGCATCACACAGCTGACGGGGCGAGCAGCTGTCCCACACCCGAGATGGATGCTCCTCTCCTCCCCCCTCCTCCCCCCTCCTCCCCCTCCTCTTCCTCACCCACCTTCCCGCGTCCCTAACCCCCCCCCCGGCCCTTCCTCCCTCCTCTTCACCACACGTTTGTTCCTCATCTCTTCCTTCTATCTTCCTGTCAGGCGGGCGTTCCTCCCCCCCTCCTCACCCCCCTCCTCACCCCCCCTCCCCCATCCGTCAGCCGGAGAGGCTCAAGTGAAATATTATAAATAATCCAGCGTATTGAAATCTTTTATCAGCTGTGTCACTTTCATTATTCACCAGGCGATTAGTAACAGTCTTCCCAATTTAGCCATTAAGCGCCGGCCGCGCTCAGCCGGCGGTCGGCTCGCCGTCTGTCACGGCCGGCGGCCGCGTGAAATATCTCGGTGTCAGCGCGGCGCTCGGGGTAATTCATGGGGGGGAACGCCCTCTGTGCCCCCCCCCTCAGGTAGGAGCGCCGACGCCCGCCCAGGCGGGAGGACCGTCCTCCTCTCCCAGGAGTTTGAACCGGCTCCTCTTGGCTCTCCTAATCCCGGGTTTTAATCCCGGTTCTGGTCCGAACCCCACCCAAGGTTCACGATGGGTCATGTGATCGATCGTCAATAAGAAAACGATCATCAGATTATTAATTAGACCAGACTAGTGAAAACATCCCGATTCAGACATGTTGTGATCACTTATAGATGTAGAAGGTTAGTAACGTCACACAAATGGACCATTCTTTACCTGTTCTTTAGTACTGCACACACACACTCACACACACACTCACACACACACACACACACCTGTGTGTGGTTAGGGCCCATTGATCTCAGCTCTTGTTCTCATTAAGCAGCCTTTGTTTGAAACTCTCCTTTCATCGTGATGCTTTGAAAACTGACCTGAGAAGTCTCTCTCTATCACACACACACTCACACACACACCACACACACACAGCTTCAGGTATTTGAAGTGACCCCTCACAGGTAGCAGCAGGAGAACATTCCTGATTGCAGAGAGAGTTTCTGTGATCACGACTGCTTTGATTCTTCAACCAAGAGACACTCACAACAAGTGGAGCTGAAAATAAGTGTGTGTGTGTGTGTGTTTCTGTGTGTGAGACAGAGAGAGAAAATGTGTGTGTGTGTGAGAGAGTGTGTGTCTGTGTGTGTGTACGTGAGTGTGTGTGAGACAGAGAGTGTGTGTGTGTGAGACAGAGAGAGAGAATGTGTGTGTGTGAAAGAGAATATGTGTGTGTGTATGTGTGTGAGAGAGTGTGTGTGTGTGTGTGTGAGACAGAGAGAGAAAATGTGTGTGTGTGAGAGAATGTGTGTGTGTGTGTGAGAGAGTGTGTGTGAGAGAGAGTGTGTGTGTCTTTGTGTGTGTGCGTGAGTGTGTGTGAGACAGAGAGAGAGAATGTGTGTGTGTGAGAGAGAATGTGTGTGAGAGTCTCTCAGAGCTTCACTTGTTCCACCGTTTCACCCCGACCGTCAGCCCGTCGCTCCACACACACCTGCAGCACGCCGGCCGCTGAACCGCCCCCGGCGGAGGTCGGCGGCGGAGCCGGGCTCCGATGGCGGTAATCGGGGGGGGGTCGTTCGGGGTCACCGGGATCGGGAACAAAGAGGGCTCCTGTGGAGGAGAGCCCAGGTGGGCGTCGTCCCAAACCTCGTTTAGCGGCGGTTTAATCCCATCACTCCCCCGCTGGATGATGTCATCGGGTCTACGTGTGTGTTGGTGGGATGAGAGGGAACCACGGGATGGACGTTCACTCACACACACTCACTCACTCACTCACACACACACACACACACACTGATATGTCGAATATGGAGATAGCCCCGCCCAACGGGAGCCACGGAAACGCCTCTGCGCCGAGACTCTGAGTCTTTTACCGATCCGTAGGTGTGTGTGTGAGTGTGTGTGTGTGTGTGTGTGTGTGTGTGTGTGTGTGTGTGTGTGTGCGTTCAGACCCGCAGGTGGGAGGGGTCGGCGATGGAAACAAGCGCGGTAACATTTGACGCCGCGGCGGGCTTTCATTCTGTGTAAATGCTTCCCGGTAGCTCGGGGGAGAAAACATTCCAGGGACGTGTGTGTGTGTGTGTGCGTGTGTGTGTGTGTGTGTGTGTGTGTGCAGACGGAACAGCGCAGGGGTCAGAGGTCGGGCGGCGTGCAGCACGAGCAGCTTGCGGGGAATCAAAGCCGGGGACGGAAACATTCATCACTTCTGCTCTTTGTTATGTTGCAAACTCGATTTCACCCCTCCCCACCGTGCCCCCGTGGCCCCGCCCACTTCGACGCCGGGCCCCGCCCCCTTCCCCTGGACCCACCCCCCAGAAACACTGCTGTTATTTTTACACCTGTCTCTCTTTTCTGCCCTTTTTTTCTTTCCTTTTCTCCGCTCGATCCAAATGTCTCCTCCGCCCTGCACCCCCCCCCTCACCCCCTGCCCCCCCCTCTCTGCCGCCCCCCCTTTTCTCTCTTCCCGCCGTCGGACGCAGCCAAACGTAAAGCGTGGAAACTTAACCGCGTCGCTAGCCTCCGCAGCATTTACGCCAACAGTCTGCACAACTCAGAAGGTAAAATAAAGGGGGCGGGGCCTGTGACGGGCAGGTGGAGCGCCCCCAGCCCCTCTGGCCCCGCCCACTTCGGGGGCGGAGCCTGTGACCCCAAAGGCCCCGGGGAGCTTTTATTTTGGAGGTTTTCGGCGTGGAGCGGCCGTTTTTGAAGACAGCGGCGTAGCTCGGGGGTGTCGAAGATTCCCAAACGCCCGAGCACGGAAGGTCTGCGGTGGCGTTCCCGCTTTCCCCAGGGGGTCGGGGGCGGGGCGTAAAGACGTAAAGCGGGACCTCACGCCACCCCCCGCGCGCCTCTTTAATCAGCCCCGCCGCGGCGTCCCTTCTCCTCCCCTTTCGAGACCGACGCGCTTCCACTTTCGGGGGGGCCGGGAAACAATCAGCCGGAATATTTTCCAGGTTATTAATGTTGTAAAAGGCTGCGGATAATATTAGGAGTAATGACCTGTGTCGCAAAGCAATACTGTGTGCGGTGACATTTAAGGCTTTTAATTTGTGTTTCCTGAGGCCCCCTTTTGTCTCACTCACGCCTCCCCTCTCATTGCACCTGCAGTCCCGCTCACGACACACACACACACACACACACACACACACACACGGCAACTCACACCACGGATGATAGGCTTGTGCCCCCCCCACACACACACACCCCCCGTCTTGTAAATGCTGTATTTGGATTCTGCCGTCCCTGCTCTTAAAGGTTAGCGGTGTCAGAGTTCACAAATTGCCTCGGCGGCACCTTCCACTGCGAGAATGTCGCCGCCGTTCGCCGAGAGCGGCGGTTGTAATTACCTGTACGGCATGGGGGGGGGGCCAGGCCGCCGACCCCCCCCCCACGCCCCCGTGTTTGTGCTCCTCGTGCATGTGTTTAACGTGAAGCGCAGCTTTAATCCGGACCGATCCGCCCCTGCACCCGTCCGTTGGTTTCCTCGGTCCAGAACCGGCCCCCTCTGGGGGGGGGGTGGTTCAGGGTGGGGGGGGGGGGCTGAGACCAGCCTCATGCCTGCTTCACTTTCCTCATTAGCCTTCATCAAATGGAGATGGCATTTAATGCGCGCTGAGAAGAGGCTTTCTGGATTGTTGGTTCCCATAATTGTCAAGCAGACAAGCCCCCCCCACCGCTACCCCCCCACCGCTACCCCCCACCCCCAAAAACAGAAAATCATGAGATTTTAATGATGATGGGACTCTCCCCGACCCTGCAGGGTTCGTAGTTCCACCTCAAACCGCCAAGTTTGCTGTCCCGTAAAAGTGTCTTCGAGGGGGGTTGGGGGGGGCTCCTCGGCCCGGGAGTGGGGGGGGGGGCCCCTTCCCCTCCGTCCTTACCTCCCGTCCTTCCTCCGCTCAGACAAGACCATTGATTATCCGGAGCGCTGCCAGGGGGGAGCTTCAGCTCCGGTGCTCTGAGACGCTCCCAATTAGCCAAATGACTGGAGTTGAGGAAGAGCAAATGGTCGCTCCCTCCCGGGCGGGGGGGGCAGGGGGGGGTGGTTGGGGGGAGCGAGGGGGTGGGGGGGCCGCGGCTGCTCTCTCCAGCTGATTAAGCCCCTCATCTTCTCGATACTCCGAGCACACGTCAGGAAACCGCTGCTTCCAGAAGGGGAAGTGTCACGGGTGACCCCCCCCCCAGCTGACAGGAACGCCAACAGTGACACCTTTAATTTCTCCCCAAACTCATCATTTCTTAAAAGTCCTGCCCCCCCCCCCCCCCCTCGGGAATTCTGGGAATGATCAGCCGTGCTGGAGGCCATCCCTCAGACCCCCCTTAATTGTAAACAGGAGCTGACTGTTGTCTGATCTGCTGTGGCGTCGACACCGGCTCCTGCCCCCCCCCACGACCCCCCCAGTTCACTAACAGCTTCCAAATGTGTCCGCGCTGGGCAGGAACCCCCTCCTAGGTCCTCTCGGACCTCCGGGAGCTGGAGGAGGATCCGACCTCCAGCACCTGTGAGAGAGGAAGAACCAGCCTGGAACCTGTTCTTCAGCCTCACACACACACACACACACACACACACACACACTCACACACTCACACTCACACACACACTCACACTCACACACACACACACACTCACACACACACTCACACACTCACTCACACACACACTCACACACACACTCACACACTCACACACACACTCACACACACACACACTCACACACTCACACACACACTCACACACACACTCACACACACACACACACTCACACACACACACACTCACTCGCACACGCACACACACACACACTCACACACACACTCACACACACACTCACTCACACACACACTCACACACACACTCACACACTCACACACACACTCACACACACACACACTCACACACTCACACACACACTCACACACACACTCACACACACACACTCACACGCACTCGCACACGCACTCACACACACACTCACACTCACACACACACTCACACACTCACACACACACTCACACACACACACTCACACACACACTCACACACACACTCACACACACACACACACACACACACACACACACTCACACACACACACACACACACTCACACGCACTCACACACGCACACACACTCACACACACTCACACTCACACACACACTCACACACACCACTCACACACACTCACACACACACACGTGCTTGATTAACTTCTGGGGGGGGTCATGGACCCACATGTCCCCCTCCAGCAGGTCCTGATTGTAATGACGGACCTCGGTGATTCCCGTGACTTCCTGGCCTCGGGATGGGGGGGGCGGGGTCAGGGAGGTCACGAGGGGTCGTAGAGGAGAACAGGTGTCGTGGGGCTCGGCCGGGGCGGGGGGGTCCGCGGTCGCCGCCGCGTCCAAGGGGGGGCCGACTGAGCGTGTCCTGTGTCCCGCAGAGCAAGAGGAGAACTTCGAGTTCACCATCGTGTCGCTGACGGGGCAGACGTGGCACTTCGAGGCCACCTCGTACGAGGAGCGCGACGCCTGGGTGCAGGTCATCGAGAGCCAGATCCTCGCCAGCCTGCAGTCCTGCGAGAGCAGCAAGAACAAGGTGAGCGGGCGGGCGCCGTCGCCGCCGCCGCCGAGTCTTCGCCGCGGCGGCGAAAATGTCACCTCGGTGTTCCCGCGCGAACGCGCTTCCATCCCCGTAATTACAGCGGCGTGATTGCTGTCGCCTCAACCTCGCCGCTGCCATTTTCCACCTGCGTGGCGGCGGTGGCGGCGGCGGCCCGCCCGTGTTGACGCCTCGGGCTCTCCCCCCCCCCCTCACCCCCCCCCACATTCCATTTGTTTTCCGTGTCGTTCCTCGATCCCTCCGCCTCGGACGCTTCGCCCCCAAACAGGTCTGATGGGGGAGATCTTTAGAATTCCGCGGCTCCCGGGAACGCCGTAACGGGTCTCCGGTTGTCTGGAATTCCAGAGGTCACCCCCCCCCCCTCTGCCCCCCCCCCCCCGGTTGTGTGTTTCAGTCTCGTCTGACCAGCCAGACGGAGGCCATGGCGCTCCAGACCATCAGGAGCATCCGAGGGAACGGCCGCTGCGCGGACTGCGAGGCTCAGAGTGAGTCCCCGCCCCCGGAATTCCGCCCCCCCCCCCCCTCCCGGAGGGTCTGACGAGCGCCTGTGTTCCAGACCCGGACTGGGCCAGCCTCAACCTCGGGGCCCTGATCTGCATCGAGTGCTCGGGGATCCACCGCAACCTGGGCACGCACCTGTCGCGCGTGCGCTCGCTGGACCTGGACGAGTGGCCGCTGGAGCTGCTCAAGGTCATGACCGCCATCGGGAACGAGCTCGCCAACGGCGTGTGGGAGGCCAACACCCAGGGCCGGCCCAAGCCCGCGCCCGACGCCAGCAGGTAGGGCGCCGCGCCGCCGCAGTACCGCGGGCCGCCGACAGGGGGCGGGGCCTCTCCCCCCCGCCTCCCCGGAGGTATCGACGGAGCCGCTCCGGAGCGGCGTTCCTGTCTCCGTCGGAACGCCGGGATCGTAACAAATGGGTGAACTTTAGCGTGACGCCGGTGTTGATCAGTGTGTACCTGCGTGTTAACGACGCGTGTGTGTGTTTGTAATTATCGGGCGCCGCGGCTCCGGGAAGCCAGCCGCCATCGTAACAAATTAGAGCTGACTGCCAACTGCATAAAGATCGACTCACCCCCTCCCCCCCCCCCCCGCACTCACCGCCCCCCCTCAAAGCTCATTAGTCAACAGAAGCACCTTATAATTACTCCCCACATGACCCCCAACACACACACTCTCACACACTCATTCAGACACAGACACACACACACTCAGACACACTCACACACACACTCAGACACACTCTCACACACACATTCACTCACTTACTCACATTCAGACACACTCACACCCACACATACTCACACACACACACTTAGACACACTCTCACACACAAACATGCTCACACACACTCACTCACACACACACACACACACACACACACTGATATGTCGAATTTAAATAAAATCAAATGAAGCTTTCAGACGCTTATTTCTCCTTTATCACATTTTTTTTTTCAAGCAAACGAAACAATTAAATCTTAATTTGTGCGAAACGCAGGAACAAAAAAACATCTTAAAAAACTAAAACCTAAAAAAATAAATAAATAAAAACCGTCTTCGGTTCGGCTCGTGTGTGACATTAACCCGGACGCGTACAAAGACATGGTCCGTGCGGCGGTAATAGTGCGGCACACACACACACACACTCACTCACACACACACACACACTCACTCACACACACACACTCACACACACACACACACACATTCACTCACTCACACACACACTCACACACATTCACTCATACTCACTCACACTCACACACACACACTCACACACACACTTACTCTCACACTCACACACACACACTCACACACACACACACACACTCACACACACTCTGGAGGGATGGTGCAGTATCGACGTGCCATTAGCCCTCCTCCATCAGAGCACTAATGCTTTTATTGTTGCTCATGTTCTATTTATTTATGAATCTGAAGCGTGTTTCCCCTGAAGAGACGAGAGGAGGAGGTCAATATTATCTCAATTAACCCGCCACGCTCCGCCGCAGCCCCCCCCCCCGCCCCCCCCCACGTCACGTCAATAGTATTTATCAGCCCATTCCTTAAGTGGCTCTCCTCCACGCGTCCCTCCGCCCGTCTCCCTCCGAAAAGATGCAGGAATAAACGCCCGTTCGGCCCCTTCCGGGCCGCTTCCCGTGGCGGCGGCGTGTGGGAGGCGAAGCTCGGGGGTGGGGTGGGGGTTTATGACAGGTTTATGGAGACAGCAGCAGTCTATAAAGCTGAGGCGGCGGGGTTACTTTGAGTCAAGCTGAGGGACGCCAACAGGTACAGAAATGTGGGGGGCGAGGGAGGGGGGTGAGGGAGGGAGGGGGGGTGAGGGAAGGGGGGGATGTTCCTGATGTTCGTTTGGAGTCACTTCCTGTCGGAGGGATAAAGGGAGGCTGGAGGAAGAGCGGGACATGGCCGACGGATGGCTTTGTCCAGGCATGGGGGGAGGGTGGGGGGGGGGGGGGCTGATGGATGAAAAAAGCCCCCCCCTCGTGGTCTCTCAAGTGAGTAATAGAGGCCGAAATTTCATTTTGCAAGTGGCTGATTTAATGATCCAAATGGTAATTAATGGGCTGATTATCTTAATGTTAAATATGGCCAGCAGCAATTACACTGACCTCCTGTCTGTCAAGGTCTGCCCCCCCCCCCCCCCCCCCCCCAATAGGCCCCGTCTGGGGGGGTCCGGGAGGACAGGGTGGGAAGGGGAACGAACGACGGGAGGGATTGGAAATGGGGGAGCAGGGAGGGACGGGAAAGGTGGGCCCCCCCCCACACACACACACACACACGCACACACACACACACTCCCCCCCCCACACACACACACACCTGCCCCCCCCCACCACTGTTGACTCCAACAGTCACACCAGAGGGAGGAATTATGTTCGGAGCGATCGCGCCTCACCTCCGCGGCCCCGCCCCCACCCGGTGAGATATGTGACAGCCCCGCCGCCGCCGCCTGTTGTCGCCCCCCCCCCCCCCGTGCCCCCCACCCCCAAACACACACACACACGTCTGCCTACAGCCACGACGGTCCAGCTCTCGTTATCGTCACGGTTTCGGCGAGGACGAGGGGATACTGATGGCGTTCCGAGGGGGGACTTGTTGACGGGCCCTCGCAGACCCGGGGGGGTCGAGGGTCTTGTGGGGGGGGTGAACACGACCCCGGGTGAGCTCTGTCTGGTCCAGACCACGAAAAGCCGCCGCCCTCGTCTAAACGCTCCCATTAGCCCCCCCCCCCTCGCCGCCCGCGGACCGCCATCATCACCTCGGTTGGCGAGCTCATCCGCCGCCGCGCCCCAGCTGACGCCGCCGCCGCTGGGTGGTGTGTGTTCGTGGGGGGGGGGAGGAGGAGGGGGGGGCTGCTAAGTTTGGGAACGCCGCCCGCCGCCGCCTCATTGTTTTAATTGCGTGCGGAGCGGCGCCCGGACAGGAAGTGACAGCGCCGCTAATCCGGCCCCCCGGCCCTCCAGCCGAGGTGGCGGTTGGTGGCCGAGCGCCCGGCCCCCCCTCAACCCCCCCCCCCCCAGCTCGTGTGTGTTCCCGACCCTCGGCTGTAATCTGACCCCGGATTAGAAGGG
>CAJVRN010000028.1:1667500-1702500 GCA_911728415.1 Lagocephalus sceleratus | reverse complement strand
CGCTCGTGCCGTTAATGCGTTTGGATTGAATGGGTTCAGCGCTCCCGTCCAGCTGGTAAACATTCCGGACCTTCGTCCGCTCGGGACTCCCGGAATTCCGCCAGCCTCTCCCGCTTTTTCCCGCCTCTCCCGGCCCCGCGTGTCTGGAGGCTCGGGCCCCTCTGCCCCCCTCCACCACCCCCGCGCTCCCGGCTTCGTCGGCCCCTCCGCCTTCGGCGCGGCCCGAGGCGCGAGCGTTCCCCCGGGAACGCCGGTATTCCTGATCCGACGCGCCGACACTCAATTATCAGTTCAATTACCTGGACGCGACCTCGCCTCTGCGCCCTAATTGATCATAAAGCTCCTCCGGGGCGCGTCAGACGCGTCCTCCCGTCTCTTCTTTGTGTCCCGGTTTTCCTCGGCGTTCCCGACCCCCCCCCCCCCTCGCTCTCGTATTTGTGTGGCGTCGCTGGAGCGTCCCGTCTCGGCCCACAGAGCCGCTCCTCGGCGCTTTGGCCCATTTCTCCTCCTCTCCTCATTTGCATCGTCTCTCACTTCCTTTAATTCCCTGTCCGGTTTAACCCCTCCATCCCCCCTCCTCCCCCCCCTCCCCCTCCTTCCCCCCCCCCCTTAATTATCCGTGCCCATCCGAGGGCAGCTAATGACCTGCTCCGAAAGGCTAATTGATTTCAGCCTCTTCCCTCCTCTTCCTCTTCCCTGTCTTCCCATTTCAGGACTCAGGTGAGGGGGGGGGGGGTTCAGAGTCGATCACGGGGACTCGTTTTCGCCGCCTCGTTTCGGAGCGTCGGCGATTCCTCCCGATGCGCGCGTTCGCCCGGCCGTTGGCTGACGCTCTATCTATCTATTAATCTATTAATTAGAAGCCTAATTAGGCCCGAAGAGGAGCCACTGACACCGTGTCAGTCTTAACCCCGTTTCCTTACCGCTCATTACCTCCCCACACACACACACACACTCACACACACACACACACACACACACACACACACACTGTAATTAATGACGGGCTTTAACAGCACCGTGCTGCTCGTACATCAGCTCCACACCATCAAGACTACTTTTCACGTCTTTTTTTTTTTTTTCTTAAACTTTCTTCGTCTCATCTTAACGTGTAAATTTCTCCCTTTGATGTTTTAACATGAAACTGAGAAATAAATAAATACAAATAAACGGTAACTACGCCCAAACTAAATTAAATACGTCGTTAAACCATCGTGGTGTGTCTACGATATTAAAACAACCCCCCTGGAGGTCCAGCAGTGCTTCAACTCACAACGTGATGGGACATGAACCAACCTCAAAGCCTTGAAAGTTCTTTGATGTTGAGCGATCTCCGTCTTTCGTGTGCTGTTTTCCGATCTGCGGCGATTGCGATCGCCAACCTGGCGTGATCACCAGGGTGTTTGTGCGCGCGTCGGCGTTTAGCTCCGTGTCCCCGCTCTGTCGGGGTGTCACGGGTAGATGATTCCTTTAAACACACACCCTCACACACACACGCACACACACAAACACACTCACACACACCCTCACACACACACACCCTCACACACCCTCACACACACACACCCTCACACACACACCCTCACACACACACACACACCCTCACACACACACACACACACACACACTCAGTAAACTACAGAGCAGCTGGTGGGACGTCCAGCGGTGGTCATGGTTCAGACCAAACACCCCCTGGCTTTGGGTGGACAGGAAACTGTGTGTATGTAAACACCACCGGTGAAAAGAACCGCTGAGGAGGAACACACACACACACACTCACACACACACACACGGAGAGTAAACGCACGCACAATGAGGGTCTCTGAGCTCAAACAACAGGCAGGAAATCAGAAGTGCAGTGGGCCCAGCGCTCCTCCCTGAGGGACGCCAAACAGAACCGCATTCCACCCCGCCGTTTCCAACGGCAACCGCCGGGGCAAGGCTGATGAAGCCGTCCGTCAACGGGTCGAGTCGTCGACCGCCGGCGGTTGATCGGACCGCCGACGCCAAAACATCAAAGCTGGGTTTAGTCACACGTGATAATGTGTCGATACGGGGAACAGAACACACACCAATCTGCTCTTTTAAAGAGATCTAACCACCAGAAACAGCATGAAGATAGAGTGTGTGTGTCTGTGTGTGTGTGTGAGAGTGTGTGTGTGTGTGAGAGAGTGTGTGTGTGTGTGTGTGTGAGAGAGAGAGTGTGTGTGTTTCCTCTGGCTGGTGTAATTTTGTCATTTCATTTAATTGACTGAAACACACATCATAACCCCACTGGGCTTTTTCGTGTGTGTGTGTGTGTGTGTGTGTGTGTGTGTGTGTGTGTGTGTGTTCCTGTCACAAACCATCACACCCAGGCCTCATGTTTAATTATCTACCCAGCATGCCTTGGTGCCGGAGCACAGCGCGTCGTCTAATGGGATGTGAAAGGGGACACACACACACGCACGCACACACAGATTAACACACAAAATATGAGTGTGTGTTCTGTTAGACACATGTTAACACATACTGTCTGACACACACACACACACACACACTGTGTGTGGTTAATTAGTGCAATTAGCCTCTCCACTGTCCAGAGATGTGTTCTCAGGACTCATTAGCTCATGATGATGTTTACCACAACACACCAAACACACAATAAACACACAACAACGCGACAACAAACACCGCGGAAGCACAACAACCCGGGAATAAAACACACGATTAAACGCACACCAGACTGGAAACACGCATCAGACACACGTCATCAGCGCAGAAAAACACAACCAGGTTTGGAGAGTCGACTCTCCGGTCCTGTTGTGACACACACTCTCACACACACACACACACACACACACACACACACACACTTCTGCTCTTAGCAACTCCACTAGACGGGGAAGGCATGCGTTTCCTGGGTCCAGTGGCCTCACATTTCCTCTCTGTCCTCAGGGGGACAGAAGGCCAGAACCCTGCTGAGAACACACACACACACACACTCACTCACTCACACACACACGCGCGCACACACACACGCACAGCGACACCTCCAGGCTTTGTCCAGGGGCTGTCAGCCGTAGTTTCGTGCCCAGCCTCCCTACTCTCTCTCCGGGCTCGGGCAGGAAGGAAAGACCCCCGGGACATTCCGTGATGCTAGCCGCTGGCCACGCCCCCCAAACACACACACACTCACACACACACACACTCACACACACACTCACACACACACACGGGACAGACTTAATGAGATTCCGTCAGGTTCCCACACTGAACGTCTCCTCAGATCCTCTCGAGCAGACACAGGTCCTGGTGGTTCCTCTTCCGTCCACGTTAATCAATAAGCGGTCGATCGATCGGAAGCCGATCGCCTCGCGGGCGCCGTATCGATATCGCCGTGCGACCCGACCCATCGCTCCGGGTCGACGCGGCTCCTCGGGCCGGCGCCCATCCTTAAACAATCTGAGCTGTCTAAACTTGTTCCCGATCGATCGCAGATATCGATCAATCGATCGGGTCAAACTTTTCCAGCCCCGCCCCTCGTCTCCAGCCCTCGTGGCTCCGCCCCCTTGGGGGACAGCTCAATATCCCCCCCCCAGATAATCCCAGAGGACTGAATGAGCTGCTGTTTACACGGAGGGATTTGAGCAGAGATTAGAGCGATGGCACCGGGATTATCAGGATTAACAGTTCATGACACGAGATTGGTGAACAATGTGAACACGCCCCCACACACACACACACACACACACTTTCACTCACGCACACTCACACAGGCACACATGCTCTCACTCACACACACACCAACACACACACACTCTCACTCACACACACTCTCATTTACACAGGCACACACACTCACTCACACACACTCACACACACTCTCATTTACACAGGCACACTCTCTCACTCACACACATACTTTCACACACTCACACACACACTCTCATTCTCACACACACAGTCTCACACACATTCTCACTCATACACACACTCTCTCACTCTCACACACACTCTCATTCTCACACACACAGTCTCACACACACTCTCACTCATACACACACTCTCTCACTCTCACACACACACTCTCACTCACACACACTCACACACACACTCTTACACTCTCACTCTCACACACTCTCACACACACACACTCTCACTCACACACACACTCTTACACACTCACACACACTCACACACACACACTCTTACACTCACACACACACACACACTCACACACACTCACACACACACACACACTCTCTCACACACACACTCACACACACACTCACACACACACACACACTCTCTCACACACACACTCACACACACACTCACACACACACTCTCCCTGCATCTTATTTTACTCTTTTTAAACAAACGTGATCCCGTCCTCTCCTCCGCCCGTCTGGTAACCATGGCGACCTCTCCCCCCCAGGGAGGAGCGGGAGCGCTGGATCCGGGCGAAGTACGAGCAGCGCCTCTTCCTGGCGCCGCTGCCCGGCGCCGAGCTGCCCCTGGGCCAGCAGCTGCTGCGCTCGTCGGCGGAGGAGGACCTGCGCGCCGTGGTGCTGCTGCTCGCCCACGGCAACCGCCAGCAGGTCAACGAGACGTGCGGCGAGGCCGACGGGCGCAACGCGCTGCACCTCGCCTGCCGCAAGGGCAACGTGGTCATCACGCAGCTCCTCATCTGGGTACGCCGCCGCCCCCCCCCCCTCGCGGGTTTACTGATGCTCGCGTCCTGTCTCGCAGTACGGCGTGGACCTGCTGGCGAGGGACGTCCACGGCAACAGCGCCATGGCGTACGCCCGCCAGGCCAACAGCCAGGAGTGCGTGGACACGCTGGCGCAGTACGGCTGCCCCGACGAGCGCTACCCGCTCATGGCCACGCCCAACCTCTCCCGCCGCAACGCCAACCGCAACAACAGCTGCAGCAGCATCGGGAGCGCCGCGCTCATATGACCCCCGCCCTCCGGCTCCGCCCACTCCGGCTCCCCGGGGCCGACCCGGGAGCTGCCACTACCTGTTGAGAACACAAGCCCCGCCCCCTCAACGGAGGGGGGAAGGGGGGGTCTGGCAGGGAAGGCCCCGCCCACCACGAAGACTACGACCAATCGGAAGCCTCGGAAGCTTCCGGAATCACCATCATGAAGGAAAAAGGGGGCGGGGCCTCGGAGGCGTTCCCTCCCCCACGCGGACTTTTTTTTTTTTTTTTTACTGGATTCTGTAAAATTCGAGACATTTTAATGTGAAAATCTCGTGTGTGTTTGCGTAACGGAAGCGGAAGTTCGGTCGCTTGCATGTTTTAATTTAAGGCATTTTTCCGGGACGGCCGCAGGGAAGATCGTGTTTTTTTTATCGTTTCAGGTGTACAAAGTCGTTTTCTCCAGGCTCAGGGACCGCACGCCGGACGCTCCCTCGCCCCCAACCCCCCCCCTCAGTCCGGCGGTCCGTTAACGGGGGCGACTGAAGCGTGGAAGTTTTCGTTTTTTTCCCGGAGGAGGAAGCAGCTAGCGGAGACAAAAGGGAACGCTCCTCCTCCTCCGAGCGGCGGCGCCTCGACCGACCCGTTCCCCTGCGCCCGAGCTCCTCTCCTCCGTCCGCACGATCCCGCCGGCCGAAGGGCTCCGTCCTCGTCTTCTGGGCCGCGGTCGCCCGCCGTGTAAATACCCCCGACCCTCCGCCGCGGGAATCGCCCTCTGAGGGAGCGAACTGAAGCATTATGGGTAACCGACCTTTTTCCTTTTCGGAGCCGATGCGACGACCCGATCGAGGTCGTCGGGTTCGCTTCTCTTTGTCCGTTTTCGCCCGAACCCGACCGTATCCAAGCAATATCCCCGTAACCGTGGCGCTGTAACCCCCGAGGACTCGCGGGCGCCGAACTTCCGGTTCGTCCCTGGCGTCTTGACTCCGCCCCCGCCGGGTCGAGCGCGTCCGTTTATTTATGACGAGAATGCACTAACCCGGGTCCCTCGCCGCCCCCCAACACCCCCCGATCTCGGATGCCGATTCCTCCCGACGCCGGCGGCGACTTTGCGCCCGAACGAACACTAAAACGGGAAGAAGAGTCATCGGGGTCACGTTCTGAACTAAAAAAACGATTTTTTTTCCAGAGTGTTTTGATAAGAAAATTGTCCTTTGATGCTACTGCCCCCCCCCCCCCTCTGCTTGTAGATAAACGTGTTCGTGACCCCCCACCACCCCCCCCCAATATCGCCTGTACAGAAACAACAGTCGGCGACTCTGTAGGTCAACGACTGTTCGGGTTTGCGTTCATATTTAAGCTTTCGCTCATAAGCCCCGCCCCCATGTGCAGGACAAACCCCGCCCCCTTGAACCTGATTTCCTTCCTGTTTCCCTCTGACCCCCCCCCCAGCTCATATGAAAATATGATTTACCCCCCCGACACATTACTGTCCTTGTTGTTATTCTAATTATTGTTATTATTATTATTGTTGTTGTTGTTGTTGATTTTTTTTCGGCTGTACAGAACCGTTGTTGAGATCTTTTACTTCATACAGAGTCTTCTACTGTAATGTGTCTCTTCCAATAAAGACGAGAATAACGCTTCCTCGTGTCTCCACCTCTCTTTCTCCCTGACGTCGGAATTGAGATCATATAAAGAAATTATCGCTGATTTTTTTTCACCGTCGGGCAGAAAAAAAAAAAAAAAAAAACGGGCGTCGTCGTTAGGCCCCCGATGTGTCGGGGTTATCCGCGGGAGTCCTTCCGAACGCCCCCGAAGGCTCGCCGAGCGTTCGTTATTTTAAAGGTTTACGGAGGAATTTAAATTATTTCCTTCTTTGACGGAGGTTCATTTATTCCCTAAATGGAAAATTTTAGGGAGCAAAATAACCTCGGAGTGAAATCCAGCTATCAAAAATGAGGGATTTCCCGCTCTGCAGTCAATCGGGAGAAACTGGGAAAAGAGAGAATTCCAGAAAAATGCTGAAACCTTCGTTACCGACGTGCGTGAGTTAAAACCAGACCTGGAGGTTTTAGTGTTTCATTTATAAAGAATTTTGACTGGTTTGACGTCTCGCTGGTTTCCTCACGATGTCAAAGTTTTAATGGAACGATTTCGATCAACGAGGACAAAAACTGACGAAATCAAAACGCTCCCAAAATTTCGACGTGCCGCGAACGCGACTGCGCATGCGCGTCGCGTGATCTAAACTCCTTTTTGTGTGAATTTCTAACTAAACCTCTAATGTCGCTTTGTTCTTTTGCCCCTTGAACTTGGCGTTGCCATGACAACCGCGTCTGCGTCCTTATAAGGGTCTCGGGGGGTCGTGGTGAAACTTGGTCCAACAAACTCGGGAGTTTTTTTTTTTTGTTCGTTCGTGGACTTTAAAAAAATCGTATGTTAACGTTTGTTGATATTTGTGTCCGTCGTTGTGAACGTTAATGACCGTAAAAATGTGGATTTGATTTAAAGTCACCCAACTGTTTTACTTCCGGTCACAGAGTTATTTTTATAAACGTATTGAGAATCAAAGTTTCTCTAATTTACGAGATGTTTTTAACATTTTTTTTAACGTTGTGGCCAAGCCGAGTGGCGTCAAAACATCATTTATTATGCTAAGCTAACATTAGCAGGCGTCCCGGCGGCTTTGATCTTCTGACGTCATCACCGTGAAGGCACGAGTTTGAGTTTAATTTCAGTTCAATTTGTTATTTAACGCCTACAATTGCCGTTAAATTTGGTAGAAATACGACTGTAAAATAAATTTACGTACAATCACGTTTTAACAGTTGCTCAGATTTCCTGATTAAGTTTAATTTAAAACAGGTGAAATTTCAAACGTTTGGTTTTTGCTTTAGTTTCTTTTACCTTCGTTGCCTTTTATGCTGCATCCAATTACAAACGTTTATATAATTCAATTATGAACGTAGACATTTAATACAAACGCCATAAAATAAAGGTTAACTCAATTTCTAGTTTCAGGTTAATGTGATATTTTTTTTGTTTCGGTTATTTCTCTCAAATCGTTTTAAATCCATCTCCTTCCCCTCTTCTCGGATTTGTGGCCTAAAACAATCAGGCCTTTGATTTAAATGCAGCCACATTTATTTCTCATTAACAACTGTCATCGGTGTCGGGTTTTTTTTTAAATATATATTTAAACGTGTTTTTTTTTTCCTAAAACGAGAATTTGATCGCTTTAGCTTTTTTTTTTTAAAAAAAATTAAAATAAAAAAGCAGAAATAAACATGAACGAGGCAGCTGCTGACATCTGGTCACGGTTCATCTTTTAATTCACATTGTTTTTTAAACTCCATACTTCAGGAATGTTAGTTACTTTCGCACAATTCTATATAAATAAATTAGCGGCGCCGTTTTTGGGGCCAAAATAAGCGAATAAAACGGAGCGGGTCGAGCGGGTCGGATCTGTCGGGTTGGTAGAAATCCAGAGTTTCCCGAACCTTCAACAGTTCGCGGTGGAACCTCCGTCCGGTCCCGTCGGTATTTACATGCGGGGGGGCTGCTCCATGAGTCCCCCCCTCCCTCTGCGTCTTTACGCGCCGTCCGAGTCCCGAAAACAGATTTTAGAACCCCCCCGAAACCGGCTCCGACCGGCACCAGAACGGACCCTCGAACCGGTCCGTGAGACGTCCGTTAATCTCCCACCTTCGTCCGGATAAAAAAAAAGAACCGAACTTCGCGGTTCGGGCTCGTTTTCGGGCGAAATTTGGAACTCTTGAACAGTCCGTGAGGGTCCTTTTAACCAATAATCTCTTAAAACCGGGTGTTAAAAAGTCAGCGGGTGTTTGTGGGTCCTCGGGTGTGTGTGTGTGTGTGTGTGTGCGCGTGCGCGTGCGCGTGCCCTAGGGCCGGGCCTGCTCCATCTGCTGGTGCTGACTCCTGATGGCGAAGCGGCTCACGTGCACCGGGATGGGCACGACGATCTTGGGGTTGCGCGACGGCTCGCCGGACTTGTTGTTGACGTTTCCGGCCTTGACCCGCTTCCACTTGGCGCGGCGGTTCTGGAACCAGATCTTCACCTGCACCTCGCTCAGCTTGAGCGCGTGCGCGATCTGGGAGCGCTCGGTGAGCGACAGGTACTTCTTGCAGTGGAACTCCTTCTCCAGCTCCAGCAGCTGCTCGCTGGTGAAGGCCGTCCGCCGCCGCCGGTTCTTGCCGCCCCCCCCGCGCCCCCCCGAGGACCCCCCTCCTCCCCCAGCGCCGCCGCCGGGGCCGTGCGTGTGCGGGCCGTCGTCCAGGCCCCCCCCGACGCCGCCGCCGGGCCCCCCCGCGCCGCCGCCGTCGCCGTCGTCCTTGTGGCACAGCGACGTGAGGTTGTCGTCGGAGCTGTAGTCCAGGTCCGAGTCCAGGGAGAAGCTCTCGTCCCTGCGGCCGCACTCGTCCTCCTTCACGTCCTCTTTGCCCGCGGCCCTGCCTGGGGAGGGACGCGCAGAGGGTCAGGGCGCTTTAAAATAAAATAAAAGAAAGAAAAAACGCGCTTCAAACGCCCCCGAAAATAATAAAAACAAGGTGATAAATCACTAAACACGAAGCCTGCTTGTTAGAATAAGTTGTATCTTGGAGGGGGGGGGCGGGGGGGGGTCAATAACATCCGTCTGGATCACTCTCTCCGGCTCTGCGGGGATTTTTATCCCCTTATTTTTCACGCGTAATTACGCAGCGAGACTCCAGCGGGATCGATCGATCGACGGGGGGGGGGCGGATCGATGAGGGGGGTGAAACATTAAATCCAGCCGCCTCGCAGACTTTTAAACGCAAATCAACCGCGAGTGAAAATCTAATTTTTGTTTCCTTGCGGAGATTTTAAACCGAATTAGTTTCATAATTCGGTTTAAAATCTCTAAAATGTCTCTTTTTGCGCGTCAAAGTCGTTTTTAAATGTTTGAAATCGCGACATTAATTCGCCGATAAAACACTAAAACGTTTGCTTTTTTTTTTAATTTCTCGTTTTTAAAGCTCCGGTTTAACATCTCAGGAGGAACTTGAGGCAGAACTTTCCCGGTTTTTCCCGGTTTTCCCGGTTTTTCCCGGTTTTTCCCGGTTTTCCCGGTTTTCCAGGTCCCTACCTGAGGCCGTCTGCGCCGCCGCGTCCGCGTCGTGGAACGCCTGCAGAGCCTCCTTCCCCGCCAGGAAGCCCTTGGCGTCGTCCTGGTCCAGCCTCAGCTCCTGGGCCTTGTCGAAGGCGGCGCGCAGGGACGCGGGTCCGAACTTGCGGGCCGCGTCCTGGGGCGGCTGCGACGCCGAGAAGCCGCCGGGCAGCGACGCCACCAGGGTGGAGGCGAGCGAGAGCCCCGGGGCCAGGCCCGGGCAGAAGCCCAGGCCCGGGGGGGGCGGCGGCGGCGGCGGGGGGGGCGGCTGGAGCACCACGGAGCGGTAGGGCATGAACATGGGGTAGCCGGTGTAGACGAAGTGGCCCGGGGGGGCGGGGGGGGCCCCCCGATGAGGGAGTCGATGCTGAAGGCGGCGGCGCCGCCGAGCGGCCGCTGCATCGCCGGGAAGGACGAGCCGGAGGCTGCGCTCATGCGGCCGGCTGCGGGGGCTCCGGGCGCACCCGGGGGGGGCCGACGGCGGGGGTGGGGGGGGCGAGCCCCGGAGCAGCCTCCGGTCGGAGCGGGTTCAGAGCGCCGCCGAGCTCCGCCGCGCCATCGGGGGGACGTCCTCTCCCTCCGCCGCTGCTCCGGTCGTCCTGGTCCGCGCGGGGCGCGTGCGTGTGCGTGAGCGCGTGCGTGGGTGCGTGTGTGCGCGCGTGGGTGTGTGTGTGTGCGGTCCCCTTCTGCCCGACGCGCGTCCGGAGACGTTTTGGATTCAAATTGCGCTCCCCTCCGTTTAATTGCGCTGCCTACCCCGCGCAGGCCACGCCCCCTCGACGCGCTCCGAGCGCTGATTGGTCGGCGGGGGGGGGGCCGAGAGGGCGCCAGTCTGGTCCCAGTCTCCCTGTTCTGGTCCCAGGTCCCCGTTCTGGGTCCAGTCTCCCCGTTCTGGGTCCAGGTCCCTGTCCTGGGTCCAGTCTCCCCGTTCTGGTCCCAGGTCCCCGTTCTGGGTCCAGGTCCCCGTTCTGGTCCCAGTCTCCCTGTCCTGGTCCCAGGTCCCCGTTCTGGGTCCAGGTCCAGGTCCCCGTTCTGGTCCCAGTCTCCCTGTCCTGGTCCCAGGTCCCCGTTCTGGGTCCAGGTCCCCGTTCTGGGTCCAGTCTCCCCGTTCTGGGTCCAGGTCCCCGTTCTGGGTCCAGGTCCCCGTTCTGGGTCCAGTCTCCCCGTTCTGGGTCCAGTCTCCCTGTCCTGGTCCCAGGTCCCCGTTCTGGGTCCAGGTCCCCGTTCTGGGTCCAGGTCCCCGTTCTGGTCCCAGGTACGGGGGGGACTGGGACCAGGACCCGGCATCATCCTGACCTCTGGTCCTGGGGCGCCTCGTGTTTCCCACGTTTATCAGCGCCTCTTCATCGAGGGGGGGACCCCAGTGGGGAAGGGGGGGGGGCGAAGGGGGACGAAGACCCCAATGAGGGGGGGGCGAAGACCTTAGTGAGGAAGGGGGGAATCCCATCAAGGGGGGCGAAGACCCCAACGGAGGGGGGAGATGAAGACCCCGGTGAGGAGGGGGGGTGTGAAGATCCCATGGGGGGGGCAAAGACCCCAGTAGGGGTGTGGTGAAGACCCCAGCAAGAAGGAGGGGCGGTGAAGACCATGGTGGTGGGGGGCTGAAGACCCCGGTGGGGGGTGAAGACCCCGTGGGGGGTGAAGACCCCGGGTGGGGGGGGGTGAAGACCCCGTGGGGGGGGTGAAGACCCCGTGGGGGGGTGAAGACCCGGTGGGGGGCTGAAGACCCTGGTGGTGGTGGGGGGTGAAGACCCCGGTGGGGGGGGAAGACCCCGGTGGGGGGGGGCTCCCCATCCGTCCATCCCCGCCCACGATCAACCTCTTGACGCGTCCTCGTCAATTAACGCCGACCGAGGCCTCCCCTGACCCCCGACCCCCCCCCACCACCTCCCAGGCTGTGTCAAGGGCAGGCTGGAACCCCCCACCCCCCCCCCCCCCCTCGCCCCCCCCAGGGTCACTGGGACACGCTCTCATTAGCGCCTCCTCACATTAAATAGCAGTATTTTTCAATTAGCGCCGACAAATTCAATCAAAGGTCCGTCGACGAGGATGAAATGAGGCGCGCGCCTTTAATCGCACGGCCATTAGACAAATAGAACGGCATCCATCATGGGGGGGGCACCCCTAGTAAAAGGTTGAGGTGGGGGGGGGGCCCGCCTGGGTGTAGGTGTGGGTGCACGTGGGGGGACGGCTAATAAATATCCTCTTTTGTGCTTATAAATTATCCAGTTTAATTAACAACATGGATTATGATTGGGCTGTGATTTAATTAAACCTGCAACCGGCCCCCCATCATCCATTATGGGGGGGCGAGGGGGTGAGGGAGGGGGGGCAGGCCAGTAAATGGAGCTGCCTCATAACGGGGCTCCGAAGGGCCGAGGGGACCGACGGGGCGCGGCGCGTTGGACAGCCGTGGCCCCGCCCACGAAGGGGGGAGGGGAGGGGGGGCAATTAGAAGCTGCAGCTGAGGAGCAGGGGGAGAGACGAGGGGGGGGGCCTCCTGAACCCCCCCCAACAGGCCTCGCTCCTTCAGCCGCGCTCTGATTGGCTGTCGGGGTCGTGACGTCACCCTCAGGTCGTGACCCCCCCCCCCGACCCTGACCCCGACCCCCCCCCCCAACAGTCAATATCTGATCAAAGCTCAAAGGTATTGATCAGAGTTTGTCGGCTGATCGATTATTTTTGCTCCAACGGGACGACGATCGAGCGAACACGCAAAGTTCGGGATCGGGGGGGTGGGGGGGGTTTGAGGGGGGTTGTGAGGGGGGACTGTGGGGGGGCGCCCCCTACTGGTGGCGAGCAACAAAGACGCGATGGAGCCCCCAGCTCCGATCGATCGACGTCCCGAGCTGCCATCGGATTTTTGATTATCGGAGCTGAAAGGGACCCGATTGATCGCCCCCCCACGCCCCCGACCCCCCCCAACGAGGGAGGAGGTCTGATGGGGATCGAGGTCCTTAAGTATCTCGGGGGGGATCGATCCGGGAACCCTCCGTCCAAACGAGTCGCTCCATCTCAGCGTTCATCGAAACCACATTTTTCTGGACTTGAGCGAAACGAAACGCCGCCGAGGTCGTCGATCGCCCCCCCCCTCGCCCCCCTCGCCACCGCCGCCTCCACGGGGAAATGAGGAGTCGGTAAGCGATGACGGATGTCGGGTTGAGAGCGGGCCAAAGCGCCGCCATTGATTTTAGATACGTTTTAATTACGCGAATCAGGTCGTCCGTCATCGTTCCAACGGCGCGTTTGACGCGTGACAAGCCCCGCCCCCCCCGTGATGTCACGGGCGAGGTGGGTGGGGGGGGGCTGCGCCCCCTGCGGGCGGGCGGCGGGAGCGGTGAGGGGGCGGGGCCTGAAGCGGGCAGATGAAAGCGGCGACGCCCGGAGGTGAAGGCGGGGGGGCGGAGCTCTGGGAGGCTCTTAATGGGTTTACTGGTTTTACACACCTGTGGGGGGGCGGGGTCTGGGGGGTCATGTGACCTGGGGGTCATGTGACCTGGTGGTCACGTGACCTGAGGGGGTTTAACAGACCTGAGAAGAACAGATGAGATCTGCTGGGAACCAGAGTGGAGGACTCCTCCTCCTCTTCCTCCTCTTCCTCCTCCTCCTCCTCCCCTCCTCATCATCATCATCATCATCCTCCTCCTCCTCTTCCTCCTCTTCCTCCTCCTCCTCCTCATCATCATCATCATCCTCCTCCTTCTCTTCCTCCTCTTCCTCCTCCTCCTCCTCCTCATCATCACTCCTTCCTCTCCCTCCTCCTTCTCTTTTCTTTTCCTTTTTCTCTTCTCTTTCCTTCCCCTTCCCTCCTTCCTCCTCTCTCCTCTCCTCCTCCTCCCTTTCCCTCCCCCCCCCCCCCCTCCCCCCCCCTCCTCCCTTCTCCTCCCCTCATCATCCCTCCTCCTTCTCTTCCTCCTCTTTCTCCTCCTCCTCTTCCTCCTCTTTCTCCTCCTTCTCTTCCTCCTCCTCATCATCATCATCATCATCATCATCCCCTCCTCTTCCTCCTCTTTCTCCTCCTTCTCTTCCTCCTCTTCTTCCTCCTCCTCCTCTTCTTCCTCCTCTTTCTCCTCCTCCTCTTCCTCCTCCTCCTTCTCTTCCTCCTCTTTCTCCTCCTCTTCCTCCTCTTTCTCCTCCTCCTCTTCCTCCTCTTCTTCCTCCTCTTTCTCCTCCTCCTCCTCTTCCTCTCCCTCCTCCTCCTCTTCTTCCTCCTCCTTCTCTTCCTCCTCTTCTTCCTCCTCTTTCTCCTCCTCTTCCTCTCCCTCCTCCTCCTCTTCTTCCTCCTTTTTCTCCTCCTCCTCCTCTTCTTCCTCTTCCTCCTCCTCTTCTTCCTCCTCCTCCTCTTCTTCCTCCTCTTTCTCCTCCTCCTCTTCCTCCTTCTCTTCCTCCTCTTCCTCCTCTTTCTCCTCCTCCTTCTCCTCTTCATCCCACACCTCTCCTCCTCCTCTCTCTCTCTCCTCCCTCTCTTCTCCCTCCTCCTCCTCCTCTTCCTCCTCCTCTCCCTCCTCCTCCTCCTCCTCTTCCTCTCCCTCCTCCTCTTCTTCCTCCTCTTTCTCTTCCTCCTCCTCTCCCTCCTCTCTCTCTCCTCCTCCTCTTCCTCCTCTTTCTCCTCCCCCTCCTCCTCTTCCTCTGTCCTCCTTCTTGTCCTCCTCCTCTTCTCCCACCTCCTCCTCCTCCTCTTCATCCCACACCTCTCCTCCTCCTCTCTCTCTCTCCTCCCTCTCTTCTTCCTCCTCCTCCACTCACCCCCCCCGTCCACACCAGATGTTCTACCCCACCTCCGTCTGCCCCTCCCCTCAGGCTCCTGACCTTTGACCCCGCCCCCTAAAGCAGGTGAGCGTGTCTTTGATCTCCGGCCTTGACGACCCCCCCCTCCCCGACAGCCTAATTAAATCTGTCGAGACCTCCACCTCCCGGAGCCTCATTCGATTACCGCAGCCTTAATCACCGCCGCCGCGACCGCCGAAATAGGACGCGAGGAGACGGCGGCTAAAATTAGGTTACCGCCGCCTCGTCCCGCGTCAGCCTCCATTAGCGGCGGCGGCGGCGAGGTCCCGCGTGAATCCGCTTGACTCCGCAGCTGCCCGGGCCATGAATGGGCGCCTTGTCCGCCGGGCGCCGCGTTCCCACCCCCGCGGGACGCCGTTTCTCACGGGGAACGTCTCGTCCGGCGCCTGACCCTTATTCGATTTGCGCCGAGGCGTTCGGGGGGCGCGGGAAAGCGAGGCGCCGGCGGAGTCGGTGGAAGCGGCGGTTGATCACAGCCGACGCGAGAGGATGAAAGAAACATCAAAGACATCAAAGACCTCTTGTTGATTTGAGAAGGAGCGGCGGTCGGGTACGAGGCCCGGGAGGGGGGCGGGGCTAGGCGCCGGGGCGCCGGACGGCGGTTGGGTGACGTCGCCGGGTCCCCGCCCGCCGCCCGCCGCTCTAACGAGGCCGCGGCGGTTTTGATCCGCGGGACGGGGCGGAGTCAACAGCCGCGTTAACCCCGGGACGCGCCGCCGTTTGATGGAGCGGCGAGCGGCGCTCTCGCCCTCGCCGCGGATCCAACATCATTAGCCGGGAGAGCGACAGTATGCTCCGGCCCGCTTCAGCGGTAATGAGCCCTCGCCGATCATCCCTCACGCCGTAATTAGCGGCGGGCCCGGCGCGGGGGCCCCCCGCTCGCCGCTAATGGAGTGAACAAGGCAGAAAACGAGCGCCATTAAGGCGACACGGATTCCGACTCACTTCGTAAAACCCTTGAAACGTAATCGACTTCATCGTTCGCCGCTTTGACCCCCCGCCACGCCGCCGCCGCCGCCGATCAAAGCGCCGAGGACCGGGACGGTCCTCTTCAAATCTCGAATCTTGAGTTTCGGGAGCGTCTGAGGGCGAAGGCGGTGGTGGCGAAGGCGGCGGCGGCGAAGGGGGGTGCGTTTTCATTTCAGACGATCCAGAGGTCAGAGGTCAAGGCCGGCGATGGAGACGTGGGGACGGGGGACGCCTGAGTGACGGGTGGGGGGGCGGGGCCACGTAACGGCGGCGGCAAGGTCGCGGCGAGCGATTGGCTGCGGGGGGGGGTCGAGGTCGGCGCTGATGAGGGGAGGAGGGGTTCGCCCCGGCGGGAACCCTGAGCTCATCGATCGTCGGCTGACGGGAAACGACGGTTCGCGCGATGATGGCGGCGGTATCCTAGCAACCACCCGAGAGCGGGAAAAAAAACTCGGCTTTGATCTTTTCTCGAAAAGATCAAAGCCGCCTTCGCCGCTTTAGCCTTGATCGGATTACAGCTTCCTTAACCGTCGTCGAGAGGCGGGCGGAAGCGCACGCACACACACACACACACACACACACACACACACACACACACACACACACCTCCAGCCTGGATCAATTACCGTTTGGGGGGGGGCAGGGAACAATTAGCCAGCTGGCTTTTATGAAACAAAGCAATTAATGTTATGCTATTAACTCCGATTTTCAGCGATTCCGGACCATTCGCTAATTCTTCGTTAATTCTTCGTTAATTACTCGGAAGCCTCTCCGGCGTGCGAAGTCGTGAGTTATCGGTGGGCGGAGCCTCGCAGCCCTGATGGCGTCACGGGAAAGGCGGCGGCGGCCGTGGGAAGGTGAAGCGCTGCTGCCCCCCCCCCCCACGCCCCTCCCCCCTGCCCCCCACCCCCAGTACTGGTCTGACTGGGACCTGACTGGAGCCGGTCCCACAGGTGAAGACAGGTGAGGGGGGCCGTAAAAATCCAGCTGTTGTGCCGGCGATTACAGCCCGGCGAAGGTCAAGGCCCCCCCTCGGGGTGATCACATGATCACAGGCCACAGGAGGGGGGGGGGGAGGGGGGGGTTTACGGCCCCCGAGAAGACGGTCGTTAGAGCGGAAGACAAACTTCTTCAGCTACGAGAAGTCAGGGGACGACCGTGCGTCGGCCTTTATGAAGGTGAGGGGGGGTGAGGGGGCGTGGTCTAGTCGAGGGGGCGTGGTCGAGGTGGGCGGGGGGGCTGACCTCAAGGCCGTGGCTCCGCCCACATCCAGCTACGGAGCGCGGTCGGCGGGTTCGGGCAGTGTGGCGCTGGCGGGGCGGGACTATTCAACGAGGGGGGGTCGTGGGGGGGGTGTTCTGGGGGGGGCTGTTTAAATGACTAAACCAGCAGCTCTGGGGCGATGGTTGCCATGGCGACGGCGGGCCTTATCCGGTCTGAATATTCATGCTGTTGTTTTTCTGCTTTTGACTTTAAAGGGACTCAACGTTCCCGCTCCGAGTCGTTCCGCGGACGTCGGGAAAAGCGCGTTTCCATCGAGGTCAGACGGGCGACGGCGGGCGGACGGGGGCCCGCGGGAAGGAGGGGGGTGGGGGGGGGCCCGGCGAGCGAAGAGGCGCCCGGCGACTCCGGCAGTCTCTGCGCGTTCCCTTAATCCGTCCTGAAGACAGCGCCTTCACCTGCCGCCAGCTGCTGCCTCCTCGCCTCGCGTCCCCCCACGCGTGAGGAGCCTCGGCGAGCTCCGGCGGCGGGCGGCGAGGCCGCGCGGGCGAAGCCTGACGGGCCTCCGGGGATCGACGCGCCGCCAGCGCGACATAGATACATAAATGTAAACGTCCTCACGTGGGGAGAGGAAACAAAGGCCCCGTGAACTGATTAATGTGTGTGTGTGTGTGTGTGTGTGTGTGTGTGTGTGTGTGTGTGTGTGTGTGTGTGTGTGTGTGTGTGTGTGTGTGTGTGTGTGTGTGTGTGTGTGTGTGTGTGTGTGTGTGTGTGTGTGTGTGTGTGTGTGTGTGTGTGTGTGTGTGTGTGTGTGTGTGTGTGTGTGTGTGTGTGTGTGTGTGTGTGTGTGTGTGTGTGTGTGTGTGTGTGTGTGTGTGTGTGTGTGTGTGTGTGTGTGTGTGAGTGTGAGTGTGTGTGTGTGTGTGTGTGTGTGTGAGTGTGAGTGTGTGTGTGTGTGTGTGTGTGTGTGTGTGTGTGTGTGTGTGAGTGTGAGTGTGTGTGTGTGTGTGTGTGTGTGTGAGTGTGTGTGTGTGAGTGTGTGTGTGTGTGTGTGTGTGTGTGTGTGTGTGTGTGTGAGTGTGTGTGAGTGTGTGTGTGTGTGTGTGTGTGTGTGTCCCTCGGGGGACCACAACTGGAGCAACAAACCCACGGCGGCGTCTTCCCGCTCGGGGGCGTCTTTCTTGAGCGAGGGGAAGTCGGTGGCCCGGACACTCTCTGAGTAATTTGATTAACGGCGAGGAGCAGAGAAGGTGAGCGAGTTTGTTCCGCCGGGTGAGCCCACCTGGACCGCGGCAGGCGCGACTGAACGAGGGCAGAGACGCCGAGCGGGCGCCGGATCGGGCGGTCCCCGTTTGACTGTTTGACCTTCGGAGATCAAAGCCCTCAATTAAAGGAGGCTTCGGGGAATGATCAGAGCAGATTTACCAAAAAGTGTTTAAGCAAACAAACGGTGTGTGTGTGTGTGTGTGTGTGTGTGTGTGTGCGTGAGAGACAGAGGAAGGCAGACAGGCTGATGGGATCTCCTTTGGGAAGTGGGTCAAGCGCTTGGCACACACACACACACACACACACACACACACACACACACACCCCTCCGGCTGTAATCGTCAGTGGTGAGAATTACACACAGGCTAATTAGCAGCTCTTTGGCACAGACAGGAAGTGGTGTGTGTGTGTGTGTGTGTGTGTGTGTGTGTGTGTGTGTGTGTGTGTGTGTGTGTGTGTGTGTGTGTGTGTTGTTCCATTGTGGTGGTGATGCTCATTTGTTCTGGATCCAGAAAAACGGATCAAGTGCCTCAAATTGAAGCTCGTCCCGTCAGTTTCTCGTCTTTTTCCTTTTATTTCACACCTGAACGTTGAAAACTAAAGTAGGTCTTTGGTGAGGATGAGGATGATGAAGATGAGGAGGATGAGGATGATGAAGATGAGGAGGATGAGGATGAGGAGGATGAGGATGAGGATGAGGAGGATGAAGATGATGAAGATGATGATGATGAAGATGAGGAGGAAGAGGATGATGATGAGGAGGAGGATGATGATGATGATGGTGATGATGATGGTGATGATGATGATGATGATGATGATGATGATGATGGTGATGATGATGGTGATGATGATGATGATGGTGATGATGATGATGATGATGATGGTGATGGTGATGATGATGATGGTGATGATGATGATGGTGATGATGATGGTGATGATGGTGATGATGATGGTGATGATGGTGATGGTGATGATGATGATGATGATGATGATGGTGATGGTGATGATGGTGATGATGATGGTGATGATGATGAAGGTGATGATGGTGATGATGATGATGATGATGGTGATGAAGGTGATGATGGTGATGATGGTGATGGTGATGAAGGTGATGATGATGATGGTGATGAGGAGGATGATGAGGATGAGGTCGAGCCTCATCTGGGCCTGAGGAGAGAACCACAGTATGAACTGGTCTTGTCCCAGACTGAGCCTCAGACTGGACCTCAGCCCTCCTCTGGGGTCACCCTCTCTCCTCTGGGGTCACCCTCTCGAGGTTCAGCCCTCCTCTGGGGTCACCCTCGGTGGGCTCGTCATCCTCTAAAGACCCGATCGAACCTGAAAAGAAACATTTTCATCAAAATGAGAAGAAGCGGCTTCGACGACGCGGTGGCAGAGCGCCCCCTGGTGGCCGCAGCCTCGAACTGCACCTCGAGGTGAACGAATTAATATGTGAGTGAAACAAATGCGACCTATAAACACAAAGGCTGGTTTATTATATAAATACACATCAAACAAGAATATTTTAATCGCACATCTGTGCTCAAAACACGCGTTTTGTCTTCTACCCGAGCTGTCTCCTGCAGACACGTCGCCCTGCAGGGCGGCGTCGCCCTCTCGTGGCGGCTCGGTTCTGATGGTTTGAAGTGGTCTTTCTTTCTCGTTTTCTTTCTTTCTTTCTTTCTTTTTTTTGTCTGTTTATTTTATAGTTTTCTCGCCCAAACTTCATCCAGTTTGCCTTTAAGGCCCTGAAACATCTGAAGCGTCTTTCGGTTCAATGAAATGAAGAAATTATATAATTTATCTGTAAATATATCATCAATATATCATTCCAGGTAATTTTATTAATTCATATTTGTTTTACTTTTTGTGATCCAAACAGTGAACGTGACGAGCAAAGACAGACTCAGAGTGGTTGAGGGTTCAAATCCCAGCGTCTTCAATAGAAGCCCAGTTTAAAAAAAATCACCATCAAAAGTCATAATTATGAAATAAAAAGTCAAAATGACGAGATAAAAGGTCATTATTGTGAGACAGGAAAGTCGAAACTATGTGATAAAATCATAATTACGAAATAAAGTCGAAATAACGAGTTTGGATGTGCGCATGCGTCTCCAGGTCTGAAGGACCCAACAAGGTAACTGGTTGTTCTCCTCCCCAGTTTCGTGTTTCATCCTTTCAAAGGTGCTTTTGCTCCACAAAACCTCAGGTAAAACAAATAAATTAAGGATTTCTTTAGTGAAGCCGCGTTTAAAGTCGTCGGTGTATCCACAGACGACTGTTTAAACTCATCATTTCGACTTTTTAACCTCATATTATGAACTTTTAACCTCATATTATCAACTTTTGAGCTTATATTATGAACTTTTAAACGAATATTATGACCGTTTCAGCTCATATTATGGCTCTTTAAGGTCATAATTCTGATTTTGTTGGGAGTTGTCCCCAGAGTCCTCCTGAAGCTGCTCATCAATAATGGTCACAGAGCAGAAAACCGACCGGTTAAATGTTCTTTTATGAGCCAACATCCGATGTGTTGTTCTCGAGTTTCTACAAAACTTTACCAATGTGAAAAATAAAGTAAAAATCATCGTTTGGTGTAGAAATGTAGCCCTGAAGTGGAGTTACTGCGCATGCGTACACCCCAAACCTTTATTAGACACAGGTGAGTTAATGTAATTGTTTTACTCTTCAAAATAAAAGTCGGATAATTAAATAGGTAATTGAGAACACTGGTTAAAACATAGAATAAAGGCTCAGAGGTGATTCTACAGGCGAGGCAGCAGGAATCGGTGGTTCAGAAACAGCAAATGCGCCTGTTTGTTTTCCGGTAGACAACCTTTCAAAGTAAGAGTGGTGTGGAAAGTAGCGCGATGCGGCAGTTTGCAAAGTTTTACGGGAAAGTTCGCAGGAACCAAGATTATCAAGATTAACACAGATTATCAGTGAAAAGCGTTGCGCCTAGACCCGTCGGGAAGAAACACTCGTCGGGAATAAACCTCGACATCGCGGCGGTTACAGTTGCGTTGTATGTCCGGTGTAACTTCCGGTGTGGTTTCGGTTTCAGGTTGAGTTTGTGGCGCAGTTTGAGGACTCGACGGTCATCTGGAGGTAAAGAGGCGTCTGGCAACAACATTTAACCCGCTAACTTTGTCTGTCAGCTTCACTACGAGTAGTCAAATACCCACCGGAGAGCTGGTGAAAGAGCCTTTTATCAGGGAGGACGAATGAATGGGCCAAAGATCAATGAAGAGTCCTTTCTTTGATGTTTATGGGATGTCTTGTTTGTGTGGTGAGACGCGGGTGTGTTTATAGACTAAATCAGATTCGGTTTTGGGGGGAAATGTGAGGATGAACATAACATGGCCTCGATTGGAGGGAAGTATTGTGGGTGTGGCTCCGAGTGAGACAGCGTGATTCACCTGTACAGGTGATTCACCTGTACAGGTGAGCTTAATGTGAGCTATTCTCCAACAAGAGCTTCACCGCAAAGTTCCCCAGAGGCGTTTGACCCGTGAGTAGATCTGGTTCGGTCATGAGGACACCTAGGCGTTGCTCAAGGGTGAGAGGCGTACGACCGACGACCACTTCTGCTTTCCTGGCGGCGGATGACGAACGCCACATCGCCCGCAGGCGTCCGCTGGATACCCTCCTCCCTGTCACGCTCACATGGTGCCCAGAAAGTGAGACGAGGAACCGCCACGCTTTCGTGGTGTAATATCACTGTAACGAGATATTTTTAGGTTTATTTTATTCTTTTACGTTTTTTCCGAAGATTTCACTCAAACGCCGAACGCGCCGCCCTTTTGTGAGCAGCGTGTTTAGTTCGAGGTTTTCTTCCGCAGCTTGATTGTGAGCGACGCTCTCGGGAAGTCACGTTTCGTCCTCTCGTAGGAGCGGGTCTTTCTGGACGGCGGACGGACGATGATTCGGGGCGAGGACGCGTCCCTCGATGACGCTGGTCCTCATGGGAGCATGGAGGGAGCTCAGAGGTGAGAGGACGACCCGATGACGCATCAAAGCGTGGTCCTCACACTTTGGGATCTTCTGTTGCAGCCAAGGAAAGCAGGACACACTCTCGTCTGACCAAGGACCAGGATCAGAACCAGGACCAGGACCAGGACCCAGCATCGTGTCCCTGAAGAGCGACGCGTCTGTTCACCGTCTGATAGACTTCAAAGATGAGCGTCACAAGGAAGATCAGTGAGGAATTAACGTTTACAGTTGTGGGGGGGGGGTCGGGTTTCACAAGATGGTGTTGCTACAGCTAAATGGTTACCATGGAGACCACCATGAACACACATTAGGACTGAAGCCGCCTGTCCAGTCAGACCAGTTTACGCCAGTTTCTTGTATTTTTTTCATTATTCTGCTTTGAAGTGAGATGAAGGTAAACATCAAAGAGGTCCAGGATGAACACCCAACACCCGGAGGAGCTCCTGGTTGTGTTTGAGTGGGTGTGAGCTGATCTAATCTGGGATTAACCCTCGGGATTGTTTTACAGGATCAACCTGGGGGGATCGGAGACCCCTGGTGGTCAGTGTGGAGACCCTCAGACCAACCTGGGCTCCGTGTTTCAGGTCTGAACCTGCACCGCGACGACCGCACCCCTCGACCCTCAGTCGGCGATGTCACCTTTTTTGTTTCTCAATTTTCCAGATGCTGAACAAGGAAATCAAAGTGTTCGTGGACGGCCAGCTGGAGGTGATCAAGAACCATCTGCACTCGGGCTCTCGGTGCTCCGAGATCCCAGAAGATGACTCGGAGAGGGAGCAGGCCTGGGAGGCGCTGCTGGTCATCATAAAGCACATCCTGAGGAGCTTGGGCCAGGACCAGGACCAGCACCACTTCTCCTGGTTGTCCTCGCAGATCGACCGTCTGGCCCGGGTGAAGGACTCGCCAGGTTCTTGATAGGTTCTTGTAAGTCTGTCGGACCGCCGAGGAGGCGTGAGCCTGACGTGTTTGTCCCTCCAGGGAGTCCTCTGGGAGCCTGTCAGCAGCGCCTGAGGTCCAGCCTGAAGGAGAAGTTCCAGCGCCTGTCCGAGGGCACCGCCGGGAGCGCCTGCTGCCTGGACGAGGTCTACACGGAGCTGCTCATCACGGAGGGGAGGCCCGGGGCCGTCAACCAGGAGCACGAGGTCAGGCAGGTCGAGGCGGCGTCCTGGAGGGCGGGCAGGCCGAGGAGCACCATCAGGCACGAGGACGTGTTCAAGGCGCCGCCGGGGAGGAGCCTGCCGGTCAGGAAGGTGATGACCAAGGGCGTGGCCGGCATCGGGAAGACCGTGCTCACCCAGAAGTTCGCGCTGGACTGGGCCGAAGGCCGCGGCAACCAGGACGTGGACCTGGCGTTCCCCTTCACCTTCAGGGAGCTGAACCTGCTGAGGGCGTCCCGCTGCAGCCTGCTCGGCCTCCTTCGCCGACTCTTCCCCTCCGCCGACCTCGCGGGGGCCTGCAGGCTCGAGGACCTCCGGGTGGTCTTCATCTTCGACGGCCTGGACGAGTGTCGGCTCCCGCTGGACTTCAGCGGCAACGCCGCCGTGACCGACGCCGCCGAGCCCTCCTCGGTGGACGCGCTCCTGACCAACCTCATCGCCGGGAACCTGCTCCCCTCGGCCAACGTCTGGATCACCACGCGGCCCGGGGCGGCCAGCCAGATCCCGCCCGGCTGCATCGACATGGTGACCGAAATCCAAGGCTTCACGAACCCGCAGAAGGAGGAGTACTTTCAGGAAGAGGTTCCAGGACCAGGAGGAGGCCGGCAGGATCGTCTACCACGTCCGGGCGATGCGGAGCCTCCACATCATGTGTCACATCCCGGTCTTCTGCTGGATCACGGCCACAGTTCTGGAACACCTGCTGAGGAGCAGCGAGGGGGAGGAGCTTCCCAGGACCCTGACGGAGATGTACGTCTACTTCCTCTTGGTCCAGTCCAAGGTGAGGAGCGTCAAGTTCGACGGCGGAGCCGCGGCGGACCCGCTCTGGAATCCCGACAGCGTCGGGCTGACGGAGGCGCTGGGAAGACTGGCTTATGAGCAGCTGCAGAGGGGGAACCTGATCTTCTACGAGTCGGACCTCAACGAGTGCGGCATCGACGCCCGGGCGGCCGCCGTCTACTCGGGGGTCTTCACGCAGATCTTTAAGGAGGTGAGCGGCCTGTTCCACCAGAAGGTGTTTTGCTTCGTCCACCTGAGCGTCCAGGAGTTCCTGGCAGCTCTTTACGTCCACGCGAGGTTCTTCGGCTCCGGCGAAAACCTTCTCTCCGAAGGCCGGGCTGGACCAGGAGAGGCTGTAGGCTTCTACCAGGGAGCCGTGGACCGGGCCCTGCGGAGCCCCCACGGAACCCTGGACCTGTTCCTCCGCTTCCTCCTGGGACTTTCGCTGCCCACGAACCAGGCGCTCCTCCACGGCTTCTTGAGGCAGCCGAGCCAAGAAGACGAGGCGGAGGTTCGCCAGGCCGTGGTGGACTACATCAAAGAGAAGATTGACGAGGCTCCGTCGGCAGAGAAGAGCCTCAACCTGTTCCACTGCCTGAACGAGCTCAACGATCGGTCTCTGGTGGAGCAGATCCAGCGGGCCATGAGCTCTGGGAAACTGTCCACGGGTGACCTGTCTCCAGCCCAGTGGTCCGCTCTGGTCTTCATCCTGTTGTCTTCAGAGAAGGACCTGGACGTGTTTGACCTCAAGAGGTTCTCGGCTTCGGAGGAGGCTCTCCTGAAGCTGCTGCCTGTCGTCAAAGCCTCCAAACAAGCTCTGTGAGTGGGGCTAGTCCAGGGGTCTCCAGGTCCCCCCCAGGGGTCTCCAGGTCCCCCCCAGAGGTCGTGAGGCTGCAGGTTCTGGTCCAACCCAGCAGCAGCAGCACCAGACTGGACTCACTTCATCAACTCATCTGAGTCTTCAACAGCTGACTGGTCAAACTGGGTGAGCTGGACTGGTGGGACCAGAACCTGCAGCCTCACGGCCCTTTGGGGGAGACCTGGAGACCCCCGGTGTAGGCCAGGGGTGTCAGAGTTCGGTCCTCATGGCTGGGTTCTGGCCGGGTTTTCCGATCTACCAGATTTCCACCTGGTAGATCGGAAAACCTGGAAGGATCCCGGCCCCTGAGGACCGAACTCCGTCACCTGTGGTCTAGGCAGCGCCTGTCCGGTGGGGGGGTCCCCCCACTAACCGTCCCCGCGCTGTCCTTCCAGGCTCGATCACTGCAGCCTGTCGGAGCGGAGCTGCGCGGCGCTGGCCTCCGTCCTGGGCTCGTCTCCGGACCTGAAAGAGCTGGACCTGAGCAACAACGACCTGGGAGACTCAGGACTGCAGCTGCTGTGCGCCGGGCTGAGAAGCCCCGGCTGTCCTCTGGAGGCTCTCAGGTGAGTCTCCAGGTGGTCCTCGAGGCCCGGGGAGATGTCCCACCTTCTCTTCTGCTGCAGGTTGTCGGGCTGCCTGATCAAAGACGCCGGCTGCGCCGCTCTGGCCTCGGCTCTGAGCGGCGGGCGCTCCCGGCTGCGTCGCCTGGACCTGAGCTACAACCCCCTCGGGGGGTCGGGGGCGGAGCTTCTGTCCGCCAAGATGGAGGCCCTTCGTCTCAGGGCGGAGCCTGTCGGGGTCCAGTGGTTGACGCCGGGCCTGCGGAAGTGTAAGGGGCCCTCCTCGGCGGCGCCGCGGCGTGCCGGGGGGCGGGGCCTAACGGTGCGTTTCCTCCTCCAGATCACCACGAGCCGACCTTCGACCCGAACACGATGAGCGGGAAGCTGCGGCTGTCCGAGGACGGGAGGACGGTGAGGTTCTCGGAGGGCGAGCGGGCCTACCCCGCCCACCCCGACAGGTTCGACTGGTGGCCGCAGGTGCTCTGCTCCGCCGGGCTGACGGGCCGGGCCTACTGGGAGGTGGCGTGCGAGGGGCGGGCCTTCGTGGCGGTCGCCTACCGCGGCGTCAGGAGGAAGGGCGACGACGGGTGCTGCGAGTTCGGCGAGAACGACCAGTCGTGGAGGCTCAACTGCTACGGCGGCCGTTACTCCGTCACCCACAACAGCACCACCACCTCCGTCCCCTCCCCCTCCTCCCCCCCCCCCCCCCCCACAGAGTAGCCGTGTACGTGGACTGGCCCGCCGGCGTCTTGTCCTTCTACTCCGTCGGCGCCGACTCGCTGACCCACCTGAAGACCTTCAACACCACCTTCACCGAGGCCCTCTACCCGGGCTTTGGGTTCTGGTTCTGGCCCGGTTCTTGGGTCTCTCTGTGTCCCCAGTAGGGGGGGTTCTGGTCCCAGTTATATTACTTTGGGGGAGGGGGGGTCAAGTAGAGCCAAGAGAACTATCTAGAACCACGGAGAAGACCTTAAGACGGGTTTTTGACCACACGTGAGCCCGGTTCAGTCCAGAACTCCCTCCCAGATCCGGCTCAAACCCTCCTTCCCACCGGTTTCTGACCACGTCACACTCGGCGGGTCGCTTCGAGGGGGGTTTTCCTGGAGAACGGGGGGAGGGGGGGCTGGGACCGTCGCAGGTCGATCCGTCTGAAGGTTTGTTATGTTTTATCGCCTCAACGTTTGAGTCACCAAGTGAGTATTTATATTCAGATTTGCTCTTATTTGCTTTAGTGTCTTCGTGCGGCCTTAACCAGGATGTATTTAAAGGGGCGATAACAGATTTAATAGATCCTCTTTTATTGCTGCCGTAATTTATTTCATAAAGTGTCTGCTTTGATAACGGATCAGGAGCCGCTGATGTAACGACCGAGGCAATAAAGTGCTCCCGCTGTTGGTTCTCTGCCTCGAGTCGATCTCATCTGACTTTTGATTCACGGGGCCATTAGTGCCTCGTCGATATCCGAGTGTGTGTGAGTGTGTGTGAGTGTGTGTGTTTGTTTGTAATGGGAATGGAGGTTCAAGGCTGCGTGACTAATCTAATGGGCTCATATTTACCTGCTTGCCTCCACAAGCCGCTCAGTTTGGTCCATTAGGGTTAAAAAAATAATGACAACAACAAGCCCTTAAGGCGAGCGGCTACACCGGCTCAAGAGGAAAAACACTTCTGAAGAGCCCGAACCCCCCCGGAACCGCCGGTCCAGTCAGCGCCGTATCACCCCCCGAGCCCCCCCCAGTTCAAATGATTCTGGTGATGATCCGCTTCTTCACCAGGTTTTTATCGTTCCACCGTGAAAGGAATAAAAAGGCTGAGACGGGTCGGACCAGGACCCTCAATACTGGTCCTGATGGTCCTACTGGTTCTGCTGGTCCTACTGGTCCTGCTGGTGCTGCTGGTTCTGCTGGTCCTACTGGTCCTGCTGGTTCTGCTGGTTCTGCTGGTCCTACTGGTCCTGCTGGTTCTGCTGGTTCTGCTGGTCCTACTGGTTCTGCTGGTCCTACTGGTCCTACTGGTTCTGCTGGTTCTGCTGGTCCTACTGGTGGGCGGGCAGCAGGCCGACTGACGTCTGAGCCGGTGGACGTGGAAGGTGTACGGGGACGCTGAGCCTCGGGGGGATTAAGGGCGCTGATCCGGCCAAGGTCCCCTGTTGGTCACGCCGAGGCTCCAGACAAAAGGAAGGGGCTTCTGTGGGGGGGCGGGCCCCGGGCCGGCGGGGCCACGGCCCCCCCGCCCTCCCGTGACGGCATGACGGCCCGGTGCTAATCCGCCTAATCTGACACTGACATTTAACACAGTCAACAGGGGGGGGGGGGGTCATCGTTAGGGACAAACAGAAGAACAAAAAATATGTTTAGAAATCAACATTCACAAGTGAGTGTGTGAGTGTGTGTGAGTGAGTGTGTGTGTGTGTGTGTGTGAGTGTGTGTGTGAATGAAGTTTCATTGGTTGTCCATTTTGTGTGTTTAGAAGCTTGAATGAGTCCTCAGAAAGACATCATCACCTGAGTGTGTGTGAGTGTGTGTCTGTGAGTGTGTGTGAGAGAGAGTGTGTGTGTGAGTGTGTGAGTGTGTGTGTGAGTGTGTGTGTGTGTGTGTGAGTGTGTGTGTGAGTGTGTGTGTGTGTGTGTGAGTGTGTGTGTGTGTGGCCACCAGACTACAAAAGTCTGCCCCAACGTCAGAGCGTCAGAAGAGGAGAGGAGCGACAGAAGTCTCCATCAGCAGCCAGCCGGAGCACAACGCAAGAAACAGGACAGTTGGTGAGAGTCTGACTGTTTTCACTTATTTTTCATTTATTTTTTCTCTTATTTTCATTTATTTTATTTGTTTTTCATTAATTTTATTTAGTTCTAACTTCTTTGCCTTCATTGAAGTTTTCCGCTTTGCAGAATTATGGAATAAAAGGTGATTTTAATATGTTAAAAGAAACAGATTTTAACAGATTATTTTTATTTAGACAAATTCAGGAAATACTAATTTGTACATCAATGTTTTATTTCTATTATCTAGATTTAAGAATGCTTTATAAATATAACACAAAGAGAATGTGAAAATTCTTTTAACATTATTGTGGGTTTAAACTGCTTTTGTTAATTTATGTATAAAAACCTGCTGTTATTTAACTTAAATGAGATTTATTTTTATTTATTATTTAGACTTGTTTATTTATTTCAGTTTAAAGAAATGAATCTATTTTTAAATGATTAAAAATCACAAACATATGAAGTACTGACTGACGGCTCATCGAGAGTCAACCAGCTGGTGAGGCGTTAACGGAGCCTTCTGATTGGTCAGAGCCAGAATGTGTCCTGTGTGGCTGTTGGTGGCCGCCGTGGTTGTGGGCGTGGCCAGAGGAGCCGGTGGGCAGTGCTGGGATCACCCGAGCTGTCAGGAGCTGGACTCTGAGAGCAGCATGATGGTGAGTGCACCTTCATCATCTTCATCACTATCACCTTCATCATCACCACCTTCATCATCACCATCACCTTCATCACCATCACCTTCATCATCATCATCACAACCTTCATCATCTTTATCACTATCACCTTCATCATTATCACCATCATGAATATCACCATCATCACCATCATCACCACCATCATCATCACCATCACCTTCATAATCATTATCACTATCACCTTCATCATCATCATCATCACTTTCATCATCACCTTCATCATCATCACCATCATCATCACTATCACCTTCATCATTATCACCATCATGAATATCACCATCATCATCACCATCACCTTCATAATCATTATCACTATCACCTTCATCATCACTTTCATCATCACCTTCATCATCATCACCATCATCATCACTATCACCTTCATCATTATCACCATCATGAATATCACCATCATCATCATCACCTTCATCTTCATAATCATTATCACTATCACCATCATCGTCATTGTCACTTTCATCACCTTCATCATCACCTTTATCATCACTCTCATTATCACCATCATCATCACCTTCATCATCATCGTCACCATCATCGTCACCATCATCACTTTCATAATCATCATCACCACCTTCATCACCACTTTCATCATCACCATCACCTTCATCATCACTTTCATAATCATCATAATCATCATCACCTTCATCATCATCACCATCATCACCTTCATCATCATCACCATCATCACCATCACTTTCATAATCATCACCATCATCATCACCATCATCACTTTCATCATCACTTTCATAATCATCACTTTCATAATCATCCCCTTCATCATCACCATCATCATCATCACCTTCATCATCACTTTCATAATCATCACTTTCATCATCATCATCATCATCACCTTCATCATCACTTTCATAATCATCATCATCATCTAATCATCATCATCATCACCTTCATCATCATCATCATCATCACCTTCATCATCACTTTCATAATCATCACCATCATCATCACCATCATCACTTTCATCATCACTTTCATAATCACTTTCATACCCTTCATCATCACCATCATCACCCCTACTTTCATAATCATCACTTTCATCATCATCATCATCACCTTCATCATCACTTTCATAATCATCATCATCACTTTCATAATCATCATCATCATCACCTTCATCATCACTTTCATAATCATCACCTCATCACTTCATCATCACTTTCATAATCATCACCTTCATCATCACTTTCATAATCATCATCTTCATCATCACTTTCATAATCATCATCATCATCATCATCACTGATGTTTTAAACCTTGTTTACATGTTCATCCCCTCTCTCTCCTCTCTTCCTCTCCTCAGGAGTGTCTCCTCCTCTGTCGCTCCGACCTCACCAATGAGGTCCCCGTGGTTCCGGGGAGCGCCCACCTCCAGCTGCAGCCCCCCCCGGAGGCCCCCCCCCTGGGCCTGGCCCCGTCCTCCCAGTCGCCCCAGGCCAAGCGCTCCTACTCCATGGAGCACTTCCGCTGGGGGAAGCCCGTGGGCCGCAAGCGCCGCCCCGTCAAGGTGTACGCCTCCAACGGCGCGGACGCCGACTCCTCGGAGGCGTTCCCGGGGGAGATGAGGCGCGAGCTGGCCGGCGAAGGGGAGGAGCAGCGGGAGCAGGAGGTGATGGAGGAGGTGGAGGAGCAGCAGCGGCGGCTGCTGGGCGACGTCCAGGAGAAGAAAGACGGCTCGTACAAGATGAAGCACTTCCGCTGGAGCGGCCCCCCCGCCGCCAAGCGCTACGGGGGCTTCATGAAGAGCTGGGACGAGCGCAGCCAGAGGCCGCTGCTCACGCTCTTCAAGAACGTCATCAACAAGGACGGACCGCAGCAGAAGTGAGGGGGCCTCGCCGCGTTTTGATATTTATTCGTTCGTGTAAATAACTGTAAATGATAGAAAATCAAGTTGTTTGCAAGCAAGCTGAAGGGTCTTCTGTGGTTTTTTTGGCGTCACATCTGAGGTTTACATCCCGAATATCGAAAATTAACAGCAGCAGCGCAACTACAGCGACAAATACGATCGATGAGTAGATGAACAAACTAATAAATATCACATATATATAATAAATATTAACATCAGGGACAATCAAGCTCCTAAAAGCTAAAAAAATACTAAAGAATTACTGTTTTCCAAAGTCAAACCAGTCAACAAACGTATAATGAAGAAAAAAAACAAACCACTAAATCCATTAAATTCTTCATCCTCGGTGATTTACTTTATATTAAATATATATTTTACTAGTTTTTCGTAGGAGATACTGGCACACGAGCTTAGAGCGCCCTCCGGTGGCGGCGGCGCGAAATTACCGTAATTATGTTAATAAACAAGGCGCAGCGACACTACGAAACAAGTGCGACTTATAGTCTGAGCATTACGGTACTAGGAGGAAGTAGAAGAGGAATCCTCTAACTTTAGTTATCGGGTCGAACTCCCTCCTGCGTGGTCAGGAAGACAGGAAGGACGTCTTCAGGCGACGCCTAGTAGACGCACAGGTCGGGGAACTTCATCTCGTAGAGCGGCGTCGAGCGGTGGGCCGGGTGTCCCGACGTGAGACGGGGCCGGGCGCACGATTAAGTCGAACACTTGGTCCAGTTTGGACTGAAGCAGAGACGTCTGCGGAGACAGACGCCACAACGTCCACCTTCCTATCGAGAGCGCCTTCGCTCCCTGAGGTCAAAGGTCGAAGGCGACTCACCCTGGCGCCACAGTGAGCGGCGATCTCCTCGAAGGGCGCCGTCTGGAACCTCTCCACCAGCTCCATCCTCCTCCGGCGCTCCTCGTCCTCCAGACCCCCCCTGTCCTCTGAGGGACGACACGCGGGTGACCCTCAGCGGCTCAGAGGAGACGGGTCAAAGAGTCAGACACCTACCGATGGTGCTCTTCAGGGTCTGGAAGGTGATCTGCTCTGTGAGGGGGGGCTGGGGGGAGAGGGGGAGACAGGTCATTGGGGGAGGAGAGACAGTTCATGGGGGGGGCAGGTCATGGGGGGAGGAGAGACAGGTCATGGAGGGAGGAGAGACAGGTCATGGGGGGGCAGGTCATGGAGGGAGGAGAGACAGGTCATGGGGGGGGGGGCAGGTCATGGGGGGTGGGGGGGGGGCAGGTGAGGGGAGAGACAGGTCATCAGGGGAGGAGGGGGGGCAGAGGAGAGAAGAGGGGAGTAACAGGTCAACCGGGGGGTACAGGTCATGGGAGGTGGAGAGAGGTGAGAGACGGTGGGTGGGAGAGAGAGAGAGGGAGAGATGAGGTGAGAGAGAGGGGGAGAGAGGGAGAGGGAGAGAGAGAGAGCGAGGGAGAGAGAGAGAGAGGGGGAGAGAGGGAGAGGGAGAGAGAGCGAGGGAGAGAGAGAGAGAGGGAGTACCTGCTGGGTGTCAGAACACTGATCAGGGTCCATGTCGATCTGCAGAGAGATGACATCTCCAATACTCTTCCTCTTAGACAGGCGATCCTCATCTAACACACACACGCACACGCACGCACACACACACACACACACACACACACACACTTCAGTTCATCATGTGATCACCACGAGGACCACAGGGAGCGGCGCCGTACCCGTCAGCTGAGGCGTGTACGGCGTGTTCAAGCGCTCCACGAGGACGCCGTAGCTGCTCCCCGTAAGAGCCTCACTGATCTTCAATTGGTCGAACCGAAGAGCCTCGCCCGTCACCAGCTCGCCCTCCGGAAGCCTAAAACAATAAACAAATAAACAAACAATAAACAAATTAAACTATAATAAATGAACAAATAAACAGTCTCTGTTCATTCTTCTCCCTCCAGCCAATCAAAACCATTAATAGAATAAGTGGGCGGGACCATCGGGGACCAGCCCAAATCCGACCAATCAGTGATCGTTCTCGTTCGTTGTCCTCCGTTGGTCCGCCGACCCTCCGCTGTGTTCACGCCTCAACGGTGGCGTACCTGAGCTGGTCGCTGAACGCACCGGAGGGGAGGAGGTGAGGAGCGTCCTTCTGACGGAGCTGTACGACCTGCACACACAAAACACAGCTTCACACACACACACACACACAAAACACAGCTTCATACACACACACACACACAAAACACAGCTTCACACACACACACACACACACACACACACAAAAACACAGCTTCACACACACACACACACACACAAAACACAGCTTCATACACACACACACACACACAAAACACAGCTTCACACACACACACACACACACAAAAACACAGCTTCATACACACACACACACACAAAACACAGCTTCACACACACACACACAAAAACACAGCTTCACACACACACACACACAAAACACAGCTTCACACACACACAAAACACAGCTTCACACACACACACAAAACACAGCTTCACACACACAAAACACAGCTTCACAAACACACAGCTTCACTTGCACACACACATACACACACACAAAACACAGCTTCACTCACACACACACTCTCACACACAGACAAAACACAGCTTCACACACACACACAAAACACAGCTTCACATACACACACACACAAAACACAGCTTCACACACACACACAAAACACAGCTTCACACACACAAAACACAGCTTCACAAACACACAGCTTCACTTGCACACACACATACACACACAAAACACAGCTTCACACACACACACAAAACACAGCTTCACATACACACACACACAAAACACAGCTTCACACACACACAAAACACAGCTTCACAAACACACAGCTTCACTTGCACACACACATACACACACAAAACACAGCTTCACTCACACACACACTCTCACACACAGACAAACCACAGCTTCACTCACACACACACAAAACACAGCTTCACACACACACACACAAACACACACTCTCACACACTCACTCACACACACTCACATACACACACACCCTCACACACACACACACACACACTCACACCTGCGTCACGTGCTGCTGCATCTCTGGAGGCGGGCCCAGCTGCGACAGCAGGTGGAGGGCGGCGGCGCAGACGGCGTGCACGCCGCAGCGGTTGGCGGTCGACAGCCCCTCCTGATTGGACAGCGCCAGCTCCTGACCGGCCAATCAGAACACAGCTACGTTTTTCCAGAGGCCCCTCGGGAAGGCCCCCGTGATCCCCGGACACACCTGCAGGGCCAGGACCAGCCGGACCAGGTCCACCAGGACCTCGTCGGTGGACAGCTCCACGCCAAGGACCGCCAATAGGACGACCAGGGCCCGGTAGTGGCCCCGCCCACTGCTCTCCTCCCTGCACGTCAGGTAGGCGTGTCTGTAGAGCCGCTGGGCGTGCTGCGCGCGGGGAGACACACACACACCTGAGCGTGCCCACGAGGTGAGACCGCTCGCCGGGATAGAAACGAGCGACTGGGAGGCGACGTTAGAGGAGAACGACGAGGTTTGGACAGAAGACGTGGGGAGTGTGAGGCTTTAGGAGACACACACACACAGACACACACACAGAGACACACACACAGAGACACACACACACGCAGAAGGAACGCGTGTGTCCCCGAACACGTGAAGGAGCTTCGGCGTTGGTGATGAATCAGGAGACGCGACCCTCAGAGGGCTCAGGTGTGGTGTTCAGGGCCTCTCACCTTCCTGATGAACAGGTTGTCCTGACGACAGCAGGCGTCGTCCTTCAGCTCCAGCGCAGACACGTCCAGCATCTCACTGAACACACACACACAGATAGACACACACACACACACACACACACACACACACACACAGATAGACACACACACACACACACACAGATAGACACACACACACAGATAGACACACACACACACAGATAGATACACACACACACACACACAGATAGACACACACACACACAGCCACACACACACACACACACAGATAGACACACACAC
>CAJVRN010000028.1:1657500-1662500 GCA_911728415.1 Lagocephalus sceleratus | reverse complement strand
GCAGGACTGAGGCTGGTAGCCCCCCGGGTTCATACTGGTCCCAGTACAACCAGCTACACCTCTTCTGGACCGTCCAGTTACACTTGATCATCCAGAATTAAGGCTTAGGGAACCAATCGATGACTTTGACATGGGTGATCATGTCGGTACAACATCCCATAATTCAGGGCTCGGCCCTCCAGGTGAGTGTGCCCCTCAGAAGAAGAGGGGAGGGGGAGGAGAGGATGGACAGAACCGAGGGAGGAGGAGAAGGGGCACCCTTACCTCCGGGGGCCTGGTGGTCCAGCACGGAGCAGCAGTCCTGCAGCAGCCTCCGGGGGGCCTCGTACACGGCTGCCATGGCGACGGGCCTGGGGAGAGACACCCCCCTGGGGAGGCTGGGGATGCTCACGCTGGGCAGGGCGACGCCCCTGGGGAGGCCGACGCCCCTGGGGCGGGAGCCCAGCAGGGCGGGCGCGGCGGGGAGCCTCGGGAGGGCCCCCGGCATCGAGGACGGCGGGGGGGGGCGCGGCACTGGGCAAGGAGGGGGAATCGGAGGAAGTGTCAGACGAATGAGAACCCTGAAGTGAGAACAAGCTTGGCCCCGCCCCTTTGCCCCCCCTGACCCGCCCCCCCGCCTGATGCCAGCCCACATTCCTCTGAACCTTAACCCCTTCTTTCCCCCTCCCGTTGCCGGGGGAGGGTCCCGGCCGGGGCCGGAACGCCTTCGACGGGCGGACGGAGCGCGCCCGCCAGGTAGAAGATCACGTGACCACGAGAGGGGCGGGGCAGGGCGCGTGGAGGCGGGACGTCAGCATCAGCTCAGCATCTGGTGTCATCAGGTCTGAACGGAGTCAGAGGGAATGTGTGTGTTCCACTATAAGTCATGATGATGCAATCACACACACACACACAGACTCACCTACTCTCACCCACTCACACACACACTCACTCACAGTCACACACACACACTCACTCTCACACACACACTCACTCACTCTCACCCACTCACAGTCACACACACACTCACACTCACTCACTCACACACACACTCACTCACTCTCACCCACTCACACACTCACTCACTCACACACACTCACTCACACACACACACACTCTTACACACACACTCACTCTCACACCACTCACTCTCACACTCACTCACTCACACACACTCACTCACACACACACACACTCTTACACACACACTCACTCTCACACACACTCACTCTCACTCACACTCACTCTCACACTCACTCTTACACACTCACATACACACTCACTCACACCCACTCACTCACACACACTCACTCTCACACACACTCACTCACACACACACTCACTCTCACACACTCACTCACACACACACTCACTCTCACACACACTCACTCACACACACTCACTCACCCACCACCACTCACACACACACTCACTCACACACACACACACACCTCCACACACACCTCCACACACACTCCTACCTGCTTCAGTCCTGCGTGGTTCTCCTACACTCGTCTCCCCTCTGACGGTCCAACAGCTGTTTGTGAGCTTACGTAACATCTACAAGCCTCCAGGCTGGCAGCCCCGATCGATAATCAATAAGGCGCCATCGGTCCCCTCCCAGCGCGGGGACACAACATGAAGCGCCACTTCCTCTGGGACGGGGGGGGGGGACGCAGGGGGGGCGGGGTCTCGGGGCTACAGGACCCGAGCACCCTGTCACACACCTCACTAAACCTCCAAACAAACAAACAACTTGTTTACCGAGTGATCAGCGGGGGGGGGCAGCGCCCCCTGCTGCCTCAGCCCGCACACTGCGGGGGGGGCGCCCCTGCTGGTCGGCACCGGATCACGGCCCAGCTTTGATGGTCTATAAACAACGAAGGAAGATAACCGAAAGCGCGTCTCTGATTTTATTGTGATTTGATTTATTTATTTTACATCCCTTTGAAACCACAGCCCACGTCTGCGGCTTATTCGGTCTTTGCGGCCTCCCGCTGTCCGAGTTCTACCTCCGTCTCCCGCGGGGGGGCGGGGCCTGCCTCTGTGGCCCCGCCCAGCGTCCTCCACCACGGCTGCCTGCCCGCCTGCAGCCTCTCGTTGTGGGCGTTGCGAGCGCGGGCCGCCACGGCCCCCGAGGGGCTCAGGAAGGGCTCGACGTCCGCCTCCGCGACGGCGGAGAGGGCCGGGCGTCTGCGGGGGAGAGGAGACGCGCCGGGGTGAGCGCGGGCGGATCGCGTTTGATGGCGTCTCGGCAGGACCCATCAAACGTTGGCGGCGGCGGCGCCAAGAGCAGCAGACACGAGGCAGCATTAATGTGTGATGTCAACATCTGCACCTCCATGGCTCCGCACATGGATGCCCTGATTAAAGAGTGTGTGTGTGTGTGTGTGTGGTGTGTGTGTGTGTGAGGCAGACCTATGAGGAGCTCCATCTGCGTGTGTGTGCGAGCCAGCAGGGCCTCCGTCCTCTCCTCCTCCCTCCTTTGATGACTTCCTCTGCGCAGCTCCAACATCAGCAGCAGCTGCATCTCCTTGTGAAGACGCTCGCACTCCTCACGGGACACGCGGGAGGACTACACACACACACACACACACACACACACACACACACACACACACACACACACACACACACACACACACACACACACACACACACACACACACACACACACACACACACACACTGTCAGGGCCAAGCATCATGGGAGATGAATCAACCTCATTCCAGAGTTTCTTACTGGATGGAGGGAGATGTGTCTCTCCACCTGCTTCTTTAGCTCCGCCTTCCGGCTGCCCGTCAAGCCTTTCTGACCGATCCAGAACCCGCGGTAGGGCGTGGCCTTCAACGCTCGCCGCTTCTGCAGGAAGTGACGCACCTGAAGGAGGAAGAAGGCGGCGGCACATCAGGCAGGCGGCCTTTAACGTGTGTGTGTGATCCTGCCTCCTCCACACACCTCCAGGAGTGATGAGGGGATGAACGAGCTCTGAAGAGTGTGTGTGTGTGTGTGTGTGTGTGTGCCGCTCTTTGCAGCGTCCTGGCTGCTCGCTGCTCCCGCTGCCTCCGCCTGAGTGTGTCTCGGTGTCTCTCGTAGCGGCGCCTCTCTCGGAAGCCTCGCCAGAACCTCTGAATCACCACGGCCGCGCGCCGCTCACACTCGTGCAGGAAGGTCTGCAGCTGGTCTGAACACACACACGCGCGTGAAGGGGACGGACGCAGCCTAGGTGTGTGTGTGTGTGTGTACCTGCAGGCAGCAGCTGCAGCAGGTCCCTCTGTCTCTCGTGGAACTGCCTCCTCGCCTGCTGACGCCTCAGGACCACCTGAAACACGCCGACGTCGCGGTTCCTCTTTATCTTAGGGGAGACCGTGAACGCCGCTCTCACCTGGAACCTCAGCTCTTCTTCCCACCGTTCCACCTCCTTCTCCTGCTGCTTCTGTCTCAATCGAGCCCTGACACACACACACACACACACCCCGTCAACACACCATAGCGAATCCGGGGGACGGACGGACGGACGCGCACCTGTACTTCCTCTGTAGGGCGCTGACGGCTCGGTTCAGGGTCTTGACTCTCCGTCTGGTTCTGTACGACCTCCAGGCTGCCTGGATCACACACGCTGCCCTCTCCTGCTCAGAGGCCTTCAGAAGGGTTCAAGAGCGGAGCGGGGGGGTCAACTGAGAGGCGGGTGGGGACGCGGTGTCACCGAGGTGGTGAAGAACGCCTCCAGACAGCGAGACAGACGGACGTCCACCTGACTCAAACCCCGGAGGGACTCAGGCTTCTGCAGTGCGCTCCTCTGACCTCTGGGGGTCGCTGCAGAGCTTTATGATTTATCTGCTGCTAATTGGATTAAAAAACGAATGTTTGACCTAAGAAATTATCTTTACACATATACCGTATCTTCCGGACCATAAGCTGCACCGGGTTATAAGGCGCACTAAGAACCAGAACAGTCAAAAACTTTATTTTAGGTCTATAAACCGTATTTTACACACCATTTCACAGGACACTCTCAACTCCGTGGTCTGTTTCTGTAATTAACCAACATATTATCAGACGCATGTTTAAACACAGTAAAAAAACAACAACAGAAGCAAAACAGTGAGTTTCATCAGTTAAACTAAATATTCATGAGCTCACCTGCTGTCACCTGTCACACCTGCACCAATCAACCTGGAGGAGCTTTTACCGTAGGGCACATAGTAAAGGCACACAGCAGATTGTGGAACTCAGTCCACACACATACACATACATACACACCGTATTAAAGGACGCACCATTGCTTTTGAGAACATTTCAGGGTCTTAAGTGCCCTTATAGTGCGGAAAATACGGTACCAATATTGATCCATATATAAGGGCATCGGATTATAAGACACACTGTTGGTTTTCGAGGACGTTAAAGGCTTTTAGGTGCCCTTATAGTACGTGAAATATGGTACCAATATTGATCATATGGATTATAAGACACACTGTTGGTTTTTGAGCACGTTAAAGGCTTTTAGGTGCCCTCATAGTAGGTGAAATATGGTACCGATATTGATCATATGGATTATAAAACACACTGTTGGTTTTTGAGGATGTTAAAGGCTTTTAGGTGCCCTTATAGTACATGAAATACGGTACTAATATTGATCATATGGATTATAAGATACACTGTTGGTTTTTGAGGACGTTAAAGGCTTTTAGGTGCCCTCATAGTACGTGAAATATGGTACCAATATTGATCCATATGGATTATAAGACACACTGTTGGTTTTTGAGGACGTTAAAGGCTTTTAGGTGCCCTTATAGTACGTGAAATACGGTACCAATATTGATCCATATGGATTATAAGACACACTGTTGGTTTTTGAGGACGTTAAAGGCTTTTAGGTGCCCTTATAGTACGTGAAATACGGTACCAATATTGATCCATATGGATTATAAGACACACTGTTGGTTTTTGAGGACGTTAAAGGCTTTTAGGTGCCCTTATAGTACGTGAAATACGGTATGTAGTTAACAGAATATTATTG